>CM053591.1:124532203-124546693 GCA_028646515.1 Pseudochirops corinnae
ATATATATATATATATATATATATATATATATATATATATATATATATATATATATATACACACGTGTGTGTGTGTGCATCATGTATCTTCTTTGGTTTACTCATCACTCCAGCTTTAATTTCTGAATTTTGGTTTTGTGTGAGGACTTGGCTCTGTTCTCTATTGCAACCTATAGTGGAGCTGTTGGTCTTATTTCTTTTCACCCTAGGCCACCTGGTTTCTTGCACTGACCTCTGTTTCCCAGGTTTCCATTCTCCTGAAATCTTTGAGAATCAGAGTAATAGATTTTTAGTGCCTTCTTTGGGGTCTCAGAAGAGAGTGGTATGGACCTGGGAAACCCTGGGATACTAGGTTGTTCTGGTCTAAGTACTGTCATACCTCATCTGTCACTGATACTTTCCAGAGCTTCCAAAGTCCCAACTGTGGGTTTCTGACAGCCCAGGAATTGTTGACTGCCCTGGAGCTTTCTGACCACTTTGGGCCTTTATGAGCACCCATGGATATTTTGGGGAACAAAGGGAATTTCTAGCCTTATTGCCACAGGCTATGTACATTTTTTTGACCTATCTCTGGCCACATTGACAGACTATAGGCCACACTAAGAGGCCATAGCCTACTTTGCCTGTACTGGCCCTGGCTTTGCTGGGGGTTCCTCTTAGTAATATGTGTTAGCTTTTGGATAACCTTTTTTGTAGAGATACTTGCAT
The DNA here is from genome assembly GCA_028646515.1 of Pseudochirops corinnae. Lineage (NCBI taxonomy): Eukaryota > Metazoa > Chordata > Mammalia > Diprotodontia > Pseudocheiridae > Pseudochirops > Pseudochirops corinnae. Next base: position 124,532,912 of record CM053591.1, read on the forward strand.
GGAAGAAGTCACTTATTTTGATTTCCCATTCAATTTATTGATAGTTATTTGGTCTATTGCAAATTTCAAGTTTTTGCTGAAGTAGGAGATATGAAGGAGCTGCATTGTATGCCTCTACTCAGGGAGCCATATTTTATGCTATGTATTTTATACTGTTTTGGGGATTGGTTCTAATGCTTCCAAATGTTAATTTTCCATACTTTATATTCATACATAATTATTGGAATAATAATGACAGTACTGAGGTGAGCTTTTTTTTGGGGGGGGGGGAGTAAGCAATTTGTGATAATTGAGTACATTGTAAATATTCCCATATATTTGACTTTTTATTAACATCCCCATATAATTCAGGATTCAGATCATTGTCTTTTTTTTTTATATGTGCCTGTCTAACTCAATAGGCTGCCTTTCAAACTTCATATTAGTTTGGGGGCTATAGACTTTTATTACTACTACTACTGCTGCTATTGCTGCTGTTGCTGTTTCTGCTGCTGCTACTATTACTACTACTACTGCTACTACTACTACTGTGGATAGTTAAACTAATCTCTTTCACGTTAATCCACCAAAAGAAAACTTGTTTTCCTATGGCTCTGGCATTATGTTAGGTATATAAAAGCATAACTGAAGAAGAGACTCTGCCTTCAAGGAGCTTATATTCAGTTACTATTATTTCCTACTCCTTTTAAAGAGCTCAATGGAATTAATAAAACATTTTCTGTGAATTCAGAAAATTTCACTCGATAGAAAATTCAACCTTTACTTAAATTGGGCTCAAGCTGACTTTCTTTGACACTGATGAATACACTGAGTTGAGCATATGATTTAGTAATCATCTGATCACTGAGAAAAGTTGGCTGCACAGTCATATCCATCATAGAGTGTTGTATAATTTTGATACATACATTTGAGATACTTTGTTGAGATATTGAGTTATTCTAGCAAACCAAATGTTTTTAAAAACAATAAACAATAGCTGAACATTATATTCTTTCTTACCTCATATTCTTTCTATATCTCACTCATTTGTATGACAATAAAGATGTCATTTTGTATTGGAAGATCGTGGTACAGACTGTAAGTCATTTTGATCTTAACATTTTTATACATTTCTTTTCAAGATAAAAATTCTCATTGGTGTTCTCTTTGATAGGATATGTTATTTTCTAAATGCAACACATGACACTCTTCCTATTCAGTTTTGGACTAAGTTAATTCCCATCTGTAGTGTTTATCCAATATATTCATATAGAGAGACTGATTCCACTTTAATTAAATACCAAAATTTGGGTAAGATGTATTCTTCATTGCCATTTTTTTTTTTATCACACTGATAGGCTAATTTCTTTAGATTCTCCATTGATTTCAGTGAGAAAGTCTTCCAGTGTTCTACATCTCAATATACTTAGGTAATTGTTGTCTGTAAGCAGGAGTATCTGGAGAACCTTGCCATCAATAAGTACTCATCTTTTTGGAATTTGTGCTAGATGTCCTCCCTCACACTAGTGAGCATCATTGCCTGTATGTTTGATTTGACTTTAATACTTAATAAGTTGTTACAATTTAATTTTATGTTTTCATTGGTCATGGTATCTCGTGTCGTCTTATTAAAGTTCATATTTTGCTCCACTGAATCAAATTATTTATTTATTTATTTGATTTATTTTTATAATTGAGATATGGTAGATATAACAAATAATAAATCACCAATTCTCTATATCTTAATTTGTGAAGGCATGACCCATTGTAGAATATTTAATTTGTACTAAAGTCTGCCTATTACTTCCTTATTCTTTCATTATGGATTTCATAAATGTAAGTATGGCCACATCGTTTTTAAAACTTCCTATATATGAGAAAGAACTTATAATTTGGAGGTCATTGATGTTTTATTAGTTATTTTTAAAATCTGGCAAAACCACCATATGCGATCCTTTCCATTCTTTTCTCATCCTCCTTTCTTTGTAGTATTTTGAAAATATGTTCCTGAATGTCCTTAAAATTGTATATTCTCATGTATGTCTTCTATGAGTATTTAATCAGTATTTTTTTTTCTTAATTTATTTTCTTAAATGGTATAGGACATCATGTAGTGACATGGTAGATTCCAAATGTGGTAGTTCCTTTTTTCACTGTTGCTATAAGTAAATTGAAATTTTCATCTTCCTTCAGGGCTGAGATGGGCTATTAGTTCCTACTTGAAATCTTTGAGATTCCCCAACTCCTCTCCTTTTATTACCTTGTACTTACCTATCTGTGTACATGTTATGTCTTCTCGGTAAAATATAAGCCCTATCAGAGCATAGACTGTTCTGTATATTGTTGTACACTATCCCCAGTGTAGCACTATCAGAGGGGGAACATGTTTGTTCAATATTTCATGACAATTTTTTGAATTCCTTCAAGTTTCACATATGAATGCTCACAGAAACTTCCTTACCTTGGTCTCATGAAGGGATGCCTGCAGCTTTGTTTTCTCCTGAACTGCTTCCCTCCATCCCCACTCCTGTTCTGGAACAATCTGTAATTTTCCATATTACAATGAGCTCATATTCGAAGTATAAACAATGTTTATAAAGCACTTGCCAGTCTCTTGATATGGGTATTTTTACATTGCTTAAATTGTTCTAGAAGATGATACAAATGATATGTAAAATACTTTACTTTCGTCCATTTTAGAGTTCTAAGGAGTCCTAGGGCCCTTCTAACCCCAATCCTTCATTTTGTAGATGAAAAAACTGAATCCCAGAGAGATCATATTAGTTACCCAGCCTGGATTTGAAACAAGGTCCTCTTATGCCAGAAGCAATATTATTTTACCCTGTGTTACTCTACAATTTGCTTGAATAAATTGGAATTGCCCTAACCACTCACAATTTCTTCTCATCTTTATTCTTCTCATTTGTATTCCATTGTAATTTTCTAACCAATGAGCAGATTTTTTTCAGAGAGTTGATTCTAATGACTATAACCAATTTTTTTCCTTTATTTATTTGTTTATTTATTTTGGTTCTTCAGTTGTATCTGATTTTTCATGACGCCATTTGGGTTTGTTTGTTTGTTTGTTTTGTGGCAAAGATACTGCAGTGGTCTGCCATTTCCTTCTCTAGCTCATTTTACAGGTGAGGCAATAGGGTAAGTGACATGCCCAGGGTCACAAAGCTAGTAAATATCTAAGATCAGATTTGAACTCAGAAATATGACTTCCTAACTCTAGGCATGGTGGTCAGTATAATATGCCATCTAGCTGTCCCTATGTTACAGTAGAATAAATTTTATGTTATGATATAGTAAATTTTATAATATGATATAGTAGTTTTTAATATAGTACATACATAAAAATACAGAAAAAATAGCATTATGATATATGCTAAAAATATTACCTTGAACTAAAAATAAAGATTTATGCTTACAGTAGCACAGAGCAATAATATTTTCACTTTTGTTTGCTCAGCATAATGATCCATAATATGTGCTTTTTCATTTGTATTAACTCATTTGATCCTCATCAAAAAAACTCGATAAGGAAAGTATTATAATCTTTATTTTTCAGATGAGGAAACTGAGGCCTGGAGGGGTTAAAAAAACTTATTTAAAGTCATTAGAATAATTAACAGTGTAGCCAAGGCCACCATCCTGAACTTTAGTTGCTTTGAATAGGTGTTTTTTTTTTCTTTGCACCATCCATGCTTCATTATGAAATGAAGATATTTTAAGTGATCATCTCATTTAGCCCTGAGCTATACATTTGGAATGTCACTTTAAATGTCATAAATAAGTACTGTAACTATTGGCTAATAGAATAAAGAATCTCTTCTCCATTGAATAGGTTTAATCCTGTTTCTTTTTTCAGGTGCTCCTGAAGTACATGAAAGGTAGTTTTGTAGGTAACATCAGGTCTAGAGGCTATGAAGATAAGACAGAGGAATTAGGTAGGAAAGTCAATGCCAACTAGCTCATTCAAATTGAAACTGCACGACACATTTTTAATTAGCAGAGAGTTTGGACAAGAACTACAGGTGAACAATGAACTAGGCCAAAGTTTAAAAAAAAAAAAGGTAAGAGTTAATTAGAAGTGATTCTTCTAGCTTTCTCAGTTTCCCAAATTTGCAAAAATAAAAAAAAAATAGTGATTCAAAGCTTTAGTGGTAGTGTTCATACTTATTTAAGAACCAATTTTCTCCCCAAGATGCTCTATTTATTTGAATCTCTATGGAGGATTGGTGGAAGAATATGCAATATAATTGCACAGGATGAGAAAATGATATTTGGCCATCCTTACATTTGGAAAAAGAATTCATGCTGTGGAAATTCTGTATTCAAAGAGGGAATACCACATTTTCCAACAGACTACTACACACTGGACATTATTGATGATTGGAAATGTCAATAATTATCTTTCCTTTTTCTTGTTCCCCTTTCACAGTTTTGTCTTCCTTCTGCAGTTTGGTGAATATTTATGTGAATCTTTGAGAAGCAAAAACATAACTAATGCAATGCCTTTATAGACATGGAAATTAAGGTATATGCTTATTACCTCTTCAACTAGCTTGGTTGCTATCTCTGTTTCTACATCTCTTTATCACCATGTATGTCTAATGGTGTTTCATTTTGCTCCTCTTTTTTATCTCCTCTTCTTCCCCCTTCCCATTCTCTTTATATGTCACCATTCTCCTTTCTGACTCTCCTTCTCTTTTGTCTATTTTGTAACACTGGCCAGCGTTGAGCGTCTATTGATACTTGAAAACAGTTCTTTTGTTTGGTGGGAATGCTTCATTATGGAATATGGAATCGATCAATCAGAACTTGATGTAACTCTGTTCTCTTCTTGCATGAGGAGCTTGTATGAAAACTGGAGCAAGTTCAGAAACAGAAAGAGCTTTTCAGTAGCTGGTAAGAGAGAGGAAGGAAGGAGTAGATGAAGAACTGATGTAAAAAGAATTGGTAGTCCAGAGACAACTAGCAAAAGGAGAAAAAAGAAAAATAAAGTAGGACCAGGCAGCTAGATAGCACAATGGATAGAGACTCAGCACAGTGGAGAGAGACTCTAGTCTCGGACTTTTACTAGCTGTGTGATCCTGAGCAAGTCATTTAACCTGTTTGTGTCATGTAATCCCTTTGTAAACTGGGAATAATAAGAGTATCTACCTTCCAGGGTTGTTGTGAGTCTCAAATGAGCTAATAATCATAAAGAGCTTGGCATGGTGCCTGACACATAATAGGTCCTATATAAATATGAACTATTATTAATAGCAGCAGTACTGAACTGTGGTATAAAAGGGATCCTGATAGATAATTCTCTTGGATTGTTATTTATTTGTTTTTTGTTCTGGAAGAGGACCAGTGACAACAGGACTTGCAAATGAATTTGATTTAAGTGAGGCAGAGCTTTGCAAAGGCATCACCTTACTCTCTCCTCCAGAGTTATCAGAGTCCAGTGGTTAGACACAGGTCAAGATGGAAGATGGCCCCAGATGCATTGAGAAACCTTGGCCTTTTATAAGCTAAGGTCTTTCCGAGATCTCATTCTTTCTAAAGCAAGACCCATTCAGTAATTAAGCTAGGTGAGAATTAAGGCAAAAGATGGCCTAGTTTACCTTCTCAAAAGAATCAGTCTGGAAGGGGAAGACCCTAAGTTTCTGGCCCCAGAAGAAACCAGTTACTATTTACACTCATTTTGAGCCATTAAAACCCAAACGATGAGCCTTTACTGAGGAAGCCACCAGTAATATTCACTTCCTTAAGTACTGAGAAAGATTCCAAGAAAATGTGTGCTCTCTCCTGGGTCAAGAAACAGTGTAATATGCAGTGCTGCTTCTTTACCCAATCACTTCTACTAACCTGAATTTTTATTCCAATAAAAGGTCAAAGGTTAATTAGAGGAGGATACACATGTGTAAAGCAGATAGCCAAAGCTGTGAAGAAAAAGTTAGATATTTCATACCTGGGGACTTGAAGTGCTTTTGATTGTGCCCCTTTTGGTCTAATAGAAACTCCCTAAAGCAGCAGAGGAGGAAATCTCCTGGACTTGAGGAGGATCATTATATTGATTGCCCCAGGTGAAAAAATATGCTAATTAGTCTAGCTGGGTGTTATATATCTGTACCATCCATTTAATTAAAGGATCGGAACTAAATAGACTCATGACAATGCAAAAAAAAAAAATATATATATATATGGAATATAATGAAAGAAAATTCTTGGAAAACATACTATTTTCATTGTCAAGTCAATTAGGCTAATATTAATAGCTAGTATTTAGATAGCACTTTAAGGTCTGCGAAACTTTACAAGGAGTCACAGCTACACTTTGAGGTAGCAGCTATTATTATACCCATTTTTCAAGTGAGGAGACTAAGGCTTAGAGAGATTAATGACTGGCTATGGCTCACACAGCCTCGTACAAGTGTTGGAGGCAGGATATGAAGAGAAAGGGAAATAGAATAAACATTTATATAGTGGCTACTATGTGCCAGTGACTGTACAGAGTGATCAATGAACCTGGGAGGAAGGTGTTGATTATTATACCCATTTTATAATTGAGGAATCTCAGGCAGATAGGGGTTAAATGTCTGTCCCAGGGTCACACAGCTAGAAAGTCTCAGAGGCCAGATTTGAACTCATGTCTTCCTAACCCCAGGGCCAGCACTTTTACCACTTCACTATGCCTTCTAACACACACACACACACACACACACACACACACAATCTAGGTACACAACCAAATGAAGTATTTAGAATTACGTCAAGTGGAGACTTCCTAAGGATGATAGAGAGTAAGAATGGACAAAAATGCAAGAAGATCCTTAAAGGATCCAGTCTTGTTTGGTGGTCCGTATGTACAAAATGAGTAAGGAAAAGATTCTTATTTAAATGAGAAGGGCTGCTTAGTTTACCAGAAATTTTTCCTATTCATTCCTTACCTTGCAATTGGCATGTCCTGTCATTTCTTTTCTGTGTCCTGAAACTGCTATTTAAATTAAAGGGACATCATTTAAACTTCTTAAATATATGACAGGATAATCATCATCACAATTTTATGTGAATAACGAACAACAATCAAGAACACCAAAATGTGTTTTAATGAACTAATTCGTCATTTAATCTGTCTAAGCATTGTGCATGACGAAGTTGCCCTATCAACAGAAGAGTTAATTCAATTCACATGGATGAACAGTTTAAATATTAAGCAGTCAATCAATCAATCACTTTTTTTCTACTGTGTCTAATGAATATGAATATTACTTCAGTGGTTTCTCCTCCTAGCAAAAGGATGAATATAAACAGAGTGGTCCTTTCTAGGGATGAGGCAAATTAACATTTTGACTAAGATATACTCATATGTGAATAATAGTTTATAAATATGATTAAGAGACTGAGTAATATCTTTCAAATTGCAATAATTTATTTTCTCAATCAGAAAGTATTTACCAATAGATAATCACCAATTATTTTATCCGAATCATGAAAGTTTGTAGAATAAATTGATACATGCATATTTCATATCTGTAGCAGTTTTCTCTCACAGTTAATGTTAAGTGAAGTGAATAGCTGGTGTAAAACAAAACATTTTTAAAATGTTAGTGTCTGAGTATGAAGGTGCTGAAATTCAGATTGACCTCAAGATGGTTGGTATTTATATAAAAGACTTTAAAGGGGAAAAATGATTACTTAAAGATTCTAACACAGATTTTAGATGCTTGGTTTGATGCAAAGGGAAAGAAGTCAGAGAGAAGAATTCAACAAGCATTTATTAAGCACCTATTCTATAAGAGATACTGTGCTAGGTTCAAAGGTTACAGAGATAAAAAGGAACTAGTCCCAGTTTTCATATAGTTTACATGCTATCAGAGGAAGACATTTACATAGATAAGTACATAGAAAATTAATACACGAGGTCTAGAGCTTGAATCACTTGGAGGAATATGAAAGGGTGCATTTGAGCTGTGATTTGAAGGAAACAAGGGTTTTTTTAAAAGTGAGGAAAGATAGAATGAGATAATGTGTGAAGAGATAGCTGGACAGTTTGATTGCAAGGAAGAGTGTGTGAAGATAAATGACATGAGAGAAGACTGAAAGGTAAGTGGGAGCCAGATTGTCTAGCTCATAAAATTACAGGCTGAAGATTTTCTGCTTTATTCTAGAGGCCACAGGGAATCTCCGAAGATTTTTGAGTAGCAGAATGATATAATAAGATCCATTTGGCAACTGGGTGGAGGATAAATTGAAAAAGGAAGAGACTACAAGTAGAGAGACCAATGAAAGAATTGATTATTGCAAAAAAAAAAATCCTTTCCTATTGTAGATATATAATTATGAACTTGAAAATCTCATGAATTGCATGATTTTGTATGATTATACAGGGGAAATAATTATATCTTCAGTCAATTCTAAGCCTTTCTCCAATACCCCTGATACTTAAAAAAAAAACAAAGCAAAGCATATATATATATTAGCTGCCTATCCAACATTATATGGTTTTTCTGTATCCTTGATTTTTCAAATTTTCAAAATTCCTTCATTTTATTATGTATAACATGATTTTTAAAATGTGATGGCATTTAATGTAGAATTTACTTCATCAATTGCTAATTTAGTAGATGTACATAGTTCTTTTTTCTTCTAGTAAAAAAAACTCTCTGCACCCTCTATGTACACATATATACACACACTGACATATGTATTCATATGCATATATACCGTCATATATAGACATATATGTATGTATATGTATATATACATTTATATTCCCTTCAACTATCCTCATACTGAGAAAAGTTTTATAAGTTATAATTATTGTTTTTCCATGTTGGCATATAAATAGTTCAACTTTGATAAGTTCCTTATGATTTCTTTTCCATGTTTATCTTCTTATGCTTCTTGGGTTTGAATGTCCAATTTTCTGTTCAGTTCTGTTTTTTTTCCTCAAGAATGCTTGAAAGTCCTCCACCTCATTGAATGACCATATTTTCCCCTGAAACATTATACTCAATTTTGCTGGGTAGATGATTCCTGGTTTTAATCCTAGTTCCCTTGATCTCTGGAATATCATATTCCAGGCCCTTCAATCCCTTAATGTAGAAGCTGCTAGATCCTAGGTTATCCTGATTGTGTTTCCCAAATTTCTATTTATTTTTAACCTAGATGGAAAATTCCTTTCAATTAAGTGTTTTATCTTCTATTCTTTTATTATCTCATTGTGCCTAGGACAGAGAGGAAGTAGTAAGTAAATACAGTTGATTTATAGACTGATGAGAAAGATGTATGCTCAAATGAAGAAGAGCCCACAGGAGTGAAAAAAGTTAATATGAGGAAAATGGGAAGGGTGCCCTTAAGTCATCCATAGGGGGCCTCAGGATACAGGGAAACACTAATCCAATCATTTTTATGGTCACACAGCATTACACAAAGTTCAAGGCCAATTAACCTCAAAATAAGTTGAGAAATGTGGCATCTTATGGTTCTTCTTTATTGTAGGCACTATTTATCAATAGGCAGCCTCTTTACCTGCCAAAAAAAACAGATGCTCTGTGGGCTTCCTAGCTCTAAAACCCTAGGAGATAAGTGGGATTCTGTCAGGTTAAATAAATAAAAAAATATATAAAATTAAACTCTTGCTTTTTGGCAGCTATAGATTGCCACATTAGGCATTCCACAGACTTTCTCTCCTCACTCAGCATGAAGATTGCAATTGGGTGTAATATATCAAAAACCTTTGACTGCCAGAGGCGTTCGAAATGCTCCATGGAGAATACTTTCGGAATCCTCATGGGGTCTAATATGGGGTGAGCTCCCCTGTGGCTGATTAATAGATTTCCTTCTAGGAGAGTTTAGGGTGGGTTTACAATAGAAATCCATTGCAAGTAAATCTTTGTGGAATAGTCAGAAGAAGTCTGCTAACAGGTGATGCATAGACTTCATAAAGTTGGTACTGGAGAGAGTTGTCTCAAGGTACCGCCAAAAATTTGTTGTCGTGGAGAAACTCATCATTTATTCAACCATAACAGGAACACGAAATGGAAGGGGAAAAAAAAGACTTCTAAACAAAGGCTAAATTTATATTATAATCCCCTCTCCCCTTCCTTGATTTTGCATCCCCCTCCTCCCATTTGGTATCAACACTCCTTGGAAGCTGCTCCATTATTTGCTAGTCTTGCAAATCAATCTTGTACCCCAAATTAGATGAAGAACTTTCCATTTTAGGTTCTACTGTTTTAAATTTTATTTACCTTTTTAATGCAGAGAAAGTCTTAAAGTGCCACCTCTTTTATTACTCTGATATCTAAAAGGAAAACGAGAAAGAAGTATTTTTGAGAATTTAGTCCTTTCTCAAAGGGACTTCTAAGAAACTGGTGGAATAGGTCAGAAATTTCCAGGCTCTCCAAATTTCCTCCACCAAATTAACATAGAATAGTAAAAATAAAGTATTAAGGAAGTTGTCCTCCTAAAACTGATAGAGAGAACCTCAGAAAAGACAGGACCTGGGGGGGTCTGAGGTTTGGTGGGAATGCAGAGTAAACACCTCTAGGCTGACTCCACTGAATCAACAAACAGCAGACCCTGGGGGGCAGCTGTGTCTGGAAGCTGACTAAGCTTCAAGAACTTTCACGTCATGACCCCAGGAACTTTCACTTCACAAACTTTCATCTAATGAGCCATATGGCTATCAAATGACTGAGTGGGAGAAGACTAAAGGACACCTTCTCCCCCTTCCCCATCAGCTGTTTTAGGAAGCTATTCCTAACAATGAGGACCAGACATGATCCTAGGCTGTAGCTCTGGGCACAAGGAATGAGCACACACTCAGAGAGTGCAATACTGCAGGGAGCAGGAACATTTTCAGGACTGTGTGGCTGGGGTTCCTAACTGGGTACTTGGGGGAGGAGAGGAATGCCTGAGGTTGAGACCCTGTACAAAATTCAGAAAAATAATAGTAAGGAGGTCTTGAAGCCTGAGACCTCAATCCCACAACTCGAGATTAAAAACATAGTTACAATAATAATCTGCTAAAAACAAAACAAAGCAAAATAAAAATGAATTAGCAAAAGAAAAGGCATCTGACCATAGATAGCTACTATGATATAAAAGAAGATCTGGGTTTATATCCTTTTTTGTTTTTTTTTGGGAGGGGGGAGGCAGGGCAATTGGGGTTAAGTGAATTGCCCAAGGTAACATGGCTAGTACATTCTAAATGAATGAGGTTCGGATTTGAACTCAGGTCCTTCTGATTCTAGGGCCTGTGCTCTATTCACTGCACCACCTAACCACCTCAATCTGGGTTCATATTTGGAGAAAGATAGTGAGGTTAAAAATAAGTCACTTCTAGAACAAAGAGTAACATCAAGAGTAACTTACAAGCCCCCAAAGAGTTCTTGACTTAAAAAGGAATTAAAAAATCGAATAAGAGTGATTGAGGAAAAATAAAAATAATTCTAAAGAAAAATAATAATAATAATCAATAATTTCATTGAAGAGGATGACAATAATGAGACAATGGATGAAAACTTATGGAATATAGCAAAAAGACCTATTAGAGAAAAATTTGTATCTCTATATGTTTACAGTGATAAAATAAAAGAGTGTAAAATTGAATGTAAAAAACTCCACTGAATTAATAAATAAAACTAGGAGTTGGTTTAATAAAAATAAAATAAAATAGTTAAACCATCGGTTAATTGATTTTATAAAATTAGAGAAGAAAACCAAATCACTAGTATTAAAAATGAAAAAGGTGACTATACCACTAACACAGATGAAATTAAAGCAATATTTATAAGGAGTTATTTCACCAAATTATATGGCAATAAATTTAACAATTTAAGTGAAATGGAAGAATATTTTAAAAAAATATAAATTGCCTAGATTAATGTAAGAGGAAATAGACTATCTAAATAAACCCATTTTGGAAAAAGAAATTGAACAAGCCAGAAATAAACTTCCTAAGAAAAAAGCACCAGAATTAGATGGATTTACAAGTGAATTCTATCAAACATTTAAAGATCAAATAATTTCAATATTGAATAAATTATTCAGCAAAATAGACAAAGAAAAGATCCTACCAAACTTATTTTATAAAACAAATATGATACTGATACTTAAAAAAGACAATTATAGGACAATATCATTAATAAATGCAAAAAAAAAAAAAAACGTAGTAGTAGCAATAAGAGAAGAAAAAGAAATAAAAGGAATCCGAATAGAGAATGAGGTAATAAAACTATCTCTTTTTGCAAAAGATGATTATATACTTGGAAAATCCCAAAGACTCAACTAATAAAAGCTGAAACAATGAATAATGAATAATGTTAGTAAAGTAGTAAGATATTAAAGTAAATTCACACAAATCATCAGCATTTCTATATATCACAAACAAATCTTTCAAGAAGAGATAATAAGAGATACTCCATTTAAGATAACTCTAGACAGTATAAAATAACTCAGAGTACATCTGCCAAAATAAACCCAGCAACTTATGTGAAAATTATTAGGAAAATAAAGCTTTTCATACACATAAAATCAGATTTAAATAACTGAGGAAATATTCATTGTTCATGGGTAGACGGTACCAATGTAAGAAAAATTACAATTTTACCTAAACTAATTTATGTTTTCAATGCCCGTCAATTAAATTACCAAAAAAAAAAAAATGCTGAATTAGAGAAAAATGATAACAATATTCATTTGGAAGAACAAAAAGTCAGGTATATCAAAGGAACTAGTAAAAATGTAAATAAAGGTTAAGTGGTACCAGATTTTAAACACTATTATAAGGCAGTAATTATAAAAATTATTTTGTATTGTCTAAGAAATAGAAAGGTAGATCAATGTAACAGAGTAGATTGAAAATTTACAAGAGCAAATAAATATAGAAACCCTGTATTTCACAAGTGTAAAGACAAGTTTTGGGGATAAGAATTCATTATTTGGTAAAAATTGTTGGGAAATTAGAAAGTAATATGCATGTTTGTGTCCAATGGTATTCATCTCTAAGGCTGGAGAGGGAAGGAAGAATAAAACAACTAAAAAAGAAATTTACTGGATAGCTTTAGTATATATTTAAAATGAATAGCAAGCAGGTTATATATAATTTGTCGTATAGATTATTGTACAAATTTTCAGTTTCATTTGCAATCATCTTTTTCTTATTGTACTATGTTATGGAATCACACACACACACACACACACACACACACACAAACTATTAGTGTTCTGGAATGGTTTTTAAAATGTTTGTTCTTTGGTTAATACCCGAGCTTTTCTAACCTCTTAACTTAAAGACATAACATAATATAGTGAAGAAGAGCACCGAGTTCAAATCCTGTTGCTCTCACATGCTATGTGTAAGAGCAATTTACTTAATCTATCTGGGCCTCAGTTTCCTCCTCTGTAAAATAAAGGATTTCGACTAGATGGCCTCTAAGACCCCTTTTCAGTTCAAAATCCCTGATTCCATTATATTCAAATTCTGATTCCTTCCTAGTTTTCCAGTCTTTGTATCAAGTACTTCCCTTCTGTAGATCTGTAATCTAGATGTACCAACATATTTTATTAACTCATATAATTTATCTTGGATTTCCTGTACTGTTTCTAAGTCTTTGCACTTCCTTTCCCCTGTGATTGAAAGGAACCACCTCCCTATTTCCATTTTACATGTTCAGTGTATCCAAAAGTTTTCCCTTTCTTCTTAGTTATTAAGGCATCCACTTCCCCAAACTACCTTTTATTCATTTGTATATCTATTTGTTAATGTGTGTGTGTGTGTGTGTGTGTGTGTGTGTGTGT
>CM053591.1:124547193-124600498 GCA_028646515.1 Pseudochirops corinnae
TGTTTCATTATTGAAACATTATTAGATGCATCTAGGTAGTACATAGGACACTGCATCTAAAGTCAAGAAGACCTGAGTTCAAATTTGACCTTTAATAACTATGTAACTTTTTACACCTAGTCTCATTTTCCTCATCTATAGAGACAATAATGATACTTTACTGGGTTAGTATGAGGACAAAATGAGATGCTGCTTATAAACATTTTGTGAACCATAAAGCATTCTATACATGCTAGCTTCTTATATGATTGTTTTTCTTTTCTTTAGACAGTTGTTTTAAATACATTTATGAGCCTTTTAAAAAGTTCTCCAAATCCCACTGTGGAGATGACAACTTATTCTTAAAGGCTATGTCTTGAGAGTGTGAATACTATGGCAGATCCCACTCAACTGGAAAGGCATTGATCATGAACCGGTGACAGACCATGCATCTCTTGTTCAAGGACCTATTTAGTGCAATTTGGAGTAGCTTATCACTTATTTTTCATGACTTACCATTGTCCATGAAACAATGACTTCTTTGACCATAATGAAGAGTGTCTCCTAAGTCATGAAAGGGTTGCAGTTTGCATCACTGAAATCACACAGATGAAATAGTAGGTCTTTTGAACCACTGAAGTATGGCCTTTTTATTATTAATGATAAGGATGTACATATTGTTTAAACATTACTGGGTAGTTTCTTCATAATGTCACTTTTAGATAGGTAGTACAAGTGTGATTATCACCATTTTTCAGATCAGGTAGTCGAGGCTCAGAGAGGATGAAAAGCTTGCATATACACTGCTAATAAGAGTTTGAGAAACAATTCAGATCTAGGTCTTCCTTTTTCAACTTCAGCACTCTTCTCACTAGAACTTACTGCCTCTCTACTCCATAGATGTTATGTATTTCATAAAGACTTATCTTTACCCTGATGATCTGCCAGTATTAAGCAACACGAGGTTGTTATATACATACTGATGAGAGTTCAGACACTTCTCATAACTGTGAGGAGATTAAACCACCTGATCATTTTACTTGTGCCTCCACTTTTACTAAGGTTTCTTTCTTTTCATTGGTAAGGAGAAAATTCTTCAGCAGAGAAAATGTGCATCACAGAAGAATGAGATGTCCCTGTAGGATTTGTAGTATAAGGTATCCACCCATGTAATTAGGACTTTTTTTCTTAATGTTATTTCCATTATTCAGAATATTGCTTTTGTTGGACTGAATGATATCCTTTTGTGCAGTGAAATTTTATATTAACTTTCCCCAGATTTCCACACCTCAATGCATGCCTGATCTGTAGCTTTAGCTTGCTCTGTTGTAATGTAGTGTATTTGCCATCCAGTGGCTTCTCACTGTTTTGATCATTTTGAAGTAAAACGCTTTTCTCCCAGCAAGGACATTCCTTATAATGTTTCATCATCAACACTGTTTCTTCTAGTGTCAGTGAAAGCAGAATTTCCTTCTCTAAAATATTCTGAGCCTGCACTAACCAAGTCTAATAAAAAGCAACACTGGGGATGTGGGGACTGCTGGGATTCCTTCCAGCATTTTTCTGGGATAGTGTGCTCCTGTGAAACACTCACTCACATCACTCAAGGAGGAAGTTACTAACTCAGTTGGAGCACATCTGGATTTTAAAGACCTAGAAGGCAGACACTGATTTTATGTAGTTTTATTTGTCTAGTGCAGTGGTTCTCAACCTTCCTAATGCCATGACCCTTTAATACAGTTCCTCATGTTGTGGTGACCCCCAACCATAAAATTATTCTTGTTGCTACTTCATAACTGTAATTTTGCTACTGTTATGAATCGTAATGTAAATATCTGATATACAGGATGTATTTTCATTGTTACAAATTGAACATAATCCATAGGTTGAGAACCACTGGTCTAGTTGCCTTCTCCAGCACTTCAGAAAATGATCTGATTAATACAATTAGTCAATTAGCATTTGTTAAGTGCCTACTATGTACCAGGAATTGTGCTAATTGCTGGGGTTACAAAGAAAGACCAAAAAAAAAAAAAGATTCCCCATTTTCAAGGAGTTCATTGTCTAATGGAAGAGCTCACAGTCTAATGGATTTTTCCTGACAATGATAATAACCTCTACCAAAACATAATGGAGAAAGGAAATTGATATAATGGGGATATTGTCCACTGTGACTTACAATTGTGGAACACCAGTGATCTAACAATCATTTAACAATGATGCCTAAAACATATTCTTTAAAATGTTACTTACATAGAAAAAACCCACTTTGCTTGTTAAAAAGAGTGCTCTGTCTGACGTGATACATCTTGCCACTGAACCAAGAAAATGTTATCTCTAAATCAAATGGTCATCTTCTTGAATGACCCTATGTATAGCATGTGTTCTCTTTCCCAAGTTATAGAACTATCATCAGCTGTTTGAAGCCTCATCCTTGCTCTATAGATTAGTATGGTTGACTTTATGATTTCCATCTATTTTATTGGAGGTTGAACTTTCCTTTTGTGAACTTTAAATCTGATGTAAACTGTGGGAAAGCATTTTCATCAATTGAGAACACATACTTTATCTTTTTAGCAGAATAAGTTATGGCAATATTGACAAGCTTTAAGTTTTAAGTATCTTTTATTTTCATTATGAGGTCAAAATATTACTGAAAATAAGATCACTTGAGAAATGTCCAACGGTTCTGAATTCCTGCTGATTTATCAGAGTCTATAATTGTTTATTTCGTTTCTATCCAAGATTCTAGCTATTGCTTTAGCACTAGAATGTCCCATATTCCACAGCACGTGCTTCAGCACATTATCACTAAGTTAGAAGAGACTCAGGTTGTAGAGTGAGTAGAATGCTGGAATTAGGAAGAAAGACCTGAGAAATTCTGTCTCAGATACTTATTAACGGTGTGATAATTGAGCAAATCACTTAACCACTATGCCTCAGTTTTCTTATCTGTGTAAAAAGTAGCCTCCTTGCCCCCTATTTCCTAGAGGATAGTTATGCTACATTTCATCCCCCCTCAGGCTTTTCCAGTATCCTTAAGCAGGGGCAAAGGGCCACACTTGAGGACCTAGAGGGTCATATGTGGCCTTGGGGCCATGGGTTCCCCACCCCTGCTTAAGGGGATTAGGTTAGGCTACCTGAAGATTGCTTTGGTACCTACTAATGGTGTTTCCTCAAATGTAAGGGCAGGTTCAGGAGGGAGGAGGGATATCCTCTACCCACAAGTTTCATTTAATCAATTATAATTGCATTAATTTTTACAAAGAGCTATTTACTTCAAAGGTATAAAACAAATACACAAGCAGCTTAGCTTTGTATCTATAGAGAATAGTCCAAGTTCCAAGTCCAATATTCCCCTCAAGCCTAAGTCCTATGCATCCTGGCTTCTCATGGCTTCAACGCCAGGCTAGCTGGCTGCACTATCACATCTTCAATCCAGACTCCATGGTTGTCACTATGGTTCACACTCCCAGGACCAATGGGTATTACTGCTGGTACACAAAATTGAAAATTAAAAAATGAAATTGTCAAGATATTAGGAGACTCCTTGCTTCCCAGAGCTAAGACCCAACAAGGGAGCTTTGCACTGAGCTTAGCATAACAGTGATTCTCTGTGCTCACCCCATGGATGCTCTCAGCCACAGCAAAATCCCAGAATTGTTTCATATGATTATTGTATTGCTTTGATCAGCACCAGATATTCTCTGAGCTTAAATAAACACTGGACAAGCTTGGACAAGTACTCATGTTCCAATCATGAAGTCCTGCTATGAATCAAACTTGTCTCATTGTTGCTGTTAGCCCTCACTCTCAGGGCTTCAGCTCACTGCATGGCTATAGAAAGAAGTATTGAGTTCTGCCTACACTAAAGCAGGTCTCCAGCCTAGCGGCAGGGCTCCCTCACATGAGTCCTTGCTTGCAAGCTGTGTTCCTCACTTTGAAATTAAATTTCTGTTTGATTCCTGACTCTCCTGTCTCTGGCCTGCTCTGTTCATCTTTGGCCACAAGTTAGAGGCCAGTTCAGTCCAGCTGACAAAACACAGTAGAAACAAACACTCCTAAGTTATTTTTCAGACCCAGGGTAAGATAGGGAGCTGTGGATGGAATTCTCACCATGTGCTCTCACCAGTTCATTTCATGGCATCTGTGCTGCAGGTAAACTAGGTTTTGACCCTCTGGTTGAGCATGGGAAAGAATAAGAGCTAGCAAACTTAGAAGAAAAATAGCAACAGGTTCAGTCTTACCAGTGTTAAAGATGTAGTCTCTTCTAGTCATGTAGTCAAACAAAGGATGCTATTCCTCACCCATGTGGCAGGGGACAATGAGTGTCTCCATCTCAGCAGATCTGAGCTTGGCTAGGAAAGCCTCCATTGGGATGTCTTCATGTTAGGGGATTTGAGCATCCCCAGACAACCTTGTAAAATGGGGATAAGAAAAGCATGTAGAGTTATTGTGAGAATAATATGAGATAATATTGGTAAAGTGTTTTGGAAACCCCAGAGTATTATTTGTTAGTTGTGGTTGTTAAAGAAATGCTTTCTCCTTTGCTATTGTAGAATCACACAGTATTGGGATTCTGTCAGAGATGCTCAATAGAATTAAGAAGGATTATACCCATTCATTTAAGTATGTCTTTGCATTCTTACTTGGACAAGGTATTGTCAACTGTAAAACACAATTTCAGTTTTTTTAAAATATAAAACATACTCTTTTCCTGTACCTTGATTTTGCAAGTTGCCTTATACCACACCATTCATGTATTAGTATTTTTCCATGATTAGTAGCACAGCTCTCCCTCACTCAAATCAGTCAGTTTCAAGTCACGTCATCATTTCCCTGATGTCATGGTCCTCTTCGAAAATGAAGGATAAACACAACCAAGGAGTAGTCTGAGCTGCCTAAATGGGGACCCAACCAGTTGGGTAATTCAGCTCATCTTCTCCCTCTCCTTCTCCAAAGGAAGGTAAATTTTGATGGTCAGAAACTTACTGACTAGATTCCTTCCTTCCTTCCATTCCTTCCTTCCTTCTATTCCTTCGTTCCATTCCTTCCTTCCATTCCTTCCATTTCTTCCTTCCTTCCTTCTTTCCTTCCTTCCTTCCTTCCTTCCTTCTTTCTATTCCTTCCTTCCTTCTTTCTTTCCTTTCTCTCTCTCTCTCCCCCCCCCCCCCCTCTCTCTCTGAATGTCAATAGGAACTGTTTCTTTTTTGACCAGCAACCCTTAGGGTCTTCCCCTTTGGCTTTGATTTTTTTTTTTAAAGGGGTCATCCCTTGACTCACTCCTTAAAAAAGCACATTCATTGAATGCATTACCTCACTCAGAGTGAGAACCTGAAAAGGCCTGAGCCTAAAAGGATCAAGGTCTCCCATTGCATTCTGGGCCATCTCTAGTCATCCTGATGAATATCTGTCTACTCGACCCAGATGACTCTGGAGGAGAAAGTGAGGCTGCATAGCCCTCCCTCACTCAAATCAAAGTCAACTGCAAGTCATGTCATCATTTCCCTGATGCCATGGTACTCTGCAAAGAACATGCACAAGAAGATTATATTAGAAATCAAGAAATACTAGTTGAATATTCTAATATCATTGATTGAATAGCCTAGAATGTAGCCACACGCAGTAGGACGCAGTAGGATTCTTAATATAACTACTCTCCACAGTTACCTTTATTGTACTTTCATATGGTTTTGATTCTGTCAGTTTTCTGTATAGAAGTATCACTGTAGCTATTCAGCCATATTACTGCAATGTACATGCTATTTTTTGGTAGTGACATAAGCTCTTTAGAAGGTTCGCTTTTTCTCATTTCCTGTCTCTTTATTTTTGATAGGATATGTTATATTGGTTCTCTTCTTTAATTATCCATAACCATAATCATCTATGTATACTTTTCAGGCAAGAATTCACATTATTACTCATGTCATCTTTATAAAATAGGGGATTTTATAGTTAGCTTCATTTTACTAAAGTGAAAACTCAGGTTCATAAAGGTTAAGGAAGAGAAACCAAGTAAATTGATTGATAGTCAGTCTAGAACAGACTGATCCCAATCATTTTCTTTGTTTTTTTGTCTCTTTGAAGTGAAGACTCCACACAATTTCTATGAAGTCATGCTCCATATCCGCCCCCCCCCCCCCACTTCAACTATATACTGTAACCTTAGGGTACTAGTATAATGGACAAAATGATGAATTTTAAATCCATCCCATAAAATTAATATGCTTGAATCTAATAATTATTCAGTAAGTTTTATTTCAAAGTTAAATACACTTATTAAAATATAGTAACATGCTATAACTAGCTGCACCAGATACATGCTTTTAAAGACTATATAAATAAAAAAGTACTCAGTTGTTTTAAGAAATTATGGTGAAGAAAGGAAGTGCTATTAGACTTTCAGAATGGGAATATAGGGATTCCAGAACTACAGGCCAATGAAGTTTTATAATGCATAATTTAAAAGATAGTTGTAAGTATATAGAAGGAAAATGATAATCATTACAATTCATCATGGGTTCACTAGTAAAGAAAATCATACCCAATTAAATATAATTTAATCTTTTGCTATACCAATTAATCAGAAGAATACCATGGATATGATTGGGAAAGTCAGACTCAGCTCCACAATGACCTATTAAAACAAGCAAACTATAGCTATTAAGAGGAATTTCTTGAACATCGCATGAAAGGGAGAAAAAGACAACTAGCAACCAGGAAATTTAAGTTACTTCTTTTCCACATTTGTTCTATCATGACTTTTAGACTTTTCCGTCTTAGTCTTTTTTGCTGGATTTTTATCCAGGTCATATCCCCTAACTGTGGGGGTCTCACAGGGCCCTATCCTGAGGTCACTTTTCTTCTCTCTTTATATTACTTCACTTGGTGATTTTATCAATTCCCAGGGATTTACTTACTATCTCTATGCTGGTGATTCTGAAATCTAGCTATCCTACCCTAACTTTCCTGCTAATCTCATCTGGCATTTCCAACTGCCTTTCAAACGTCTCATACTGAATGTCCAGTTGACATCTTAAGTTCAACATATCCAAAAGTGAACTCACTTTCATTCTCCCTAACCCCTCCCCCAAACTGTACCACCCTCCTCCCAGTCCTCCAGGATCTCAACCTGTCATCCTCAACTCTTCACTACCTGATAACCTATATCCAATATGTTGTCAACATCTGACAATTTTACCTTTGTAACATGTCTTCAGTACATTAACTTCTCTCCTGTGAAACTGTTAATATGATGGCACAGGCTACCATCACCTCAAGTATGGGCTGTTGCCATAGCCTACTGGTTGATCTGCCTGCCTCATGTCTCTCCTCACTCCAATTCATCCTCCATTCAGCTGCCAAAGGAATTTTTCTAAAGTCTAAGTCTGACCATGTCACTCCCTACTTAATAACCTCCAATGACTCTCTGTCATCTCCATTATCAAATACAAAATCCTCTGTCATTCAAAGCCCTCCATAACAACCTCTCACCACCCCTTCCCAATCCTCTCACACTTTGTTCTCTGTCATATATTCTTTGATGTGATGAAACTCACCTCCTAGCTGTCACAGAAACAAGATACTCTATTTCTTGACTCTGGGAATTTTCTTTGACTCTCTCCCATACCTGGAAAGCTCTCCCTCATCTTCACCCCCTGACTCTCCTGTCCCCTTTCAAGTCCCAAGTAAAATACTACCTTCTACCAAAAGTCTTTTCCAATTCCACTTAATTCTAATGATTTTCATCTTTCGATTATTTCCTATTTATGGCATATATAGTTTGCTTATAGTCTTCCTTAATAAATTGTAAGCTCCTTGTAGGCAGGGACTTTTTTTTTCTTGCCTCTGTTTGTATTCCCAGTGCTTAACAATACAGCCTACTACATTGTAGGAACTTAATAAATGCTTATCACCTGATTGCTCTTTAAACTTGAATTAATTTTGCCTAGTTTCTATAGGTATCTGTGGGAGAATGTGTCACATACTTTTTTGGGGGGGGAGGGGTGTTATACTAATTGGTCTCTCTATAGCACCTAAGTAAAATAGCCTTTATTGTCATTTAACCGAGTTTGGTTGAGTAATTCACATCTACTCACAAGCAGAATAGGAAACAGACCAGTAGCAACTCATGAGATATAGCATTAGAAGTAGAACTCTCAGAAGGAGAAGGACCTATTTGAATAAAATATTTATAATAACCCCTTTTGTGGTGGCAAAGAATTGGAAATTGAGAGGGTGCCCATAAATTGGGGAATGACAGAACAAGTTGTGGTATATAATTGAGATGGAATATTATTCTGCTATTAGAAATGACAAGCAGGGTGGCTTCAGAAAAAACAAACAAACAAACCTGGGAAGTCTTATATGAACTGATGAAAAATGAAATAACCAGAAGCAGAAGAACATTGTATGCAATAACAGTAAAATTGTAATGATGATCTACTGTGAGAACTTAGCTACTCCGATCAAGACAATGATCCAAGACAATTCCAAAGGACCTATGATGAAAAATGCTATTCTCCAGAGAGAGAACTGATGAACTCTGAGTACAGACTGAAGTAAACTTTTCTTCATTTGTTTTTCATGTGTGTGTGTGTGTGTGTGTGTGTGTGTGTGTGTGTTCACAACAGAAAACATGTTTTGCATGACTTCACATGTGCAATCAATATCATCTAGCTTGCCTTCTCAGGGGTTGAGGGAGAGAATGGTAGAAATGAAGGAATTTGCAACTTGAAATAAAAATAAAAATGAATGGCAAAATTTTGAAGAATTTAAGTGTGAAATATTTAATGAAATAAATTTGAAAAATGCTGAAGAAAAAGAAAAAGAAGCAGAATTCCCAGACTTTTGGTTATACTCCTAGAGTCCTGAGGAGAAATAGTAGCGATGATACCATTGCACCCTGCTCATTGGTGTAAGTGTAAATTGGCACAGTTGTTTCAGAGCACATGATGCATTGTACATATGTGTATGTGTATATGTGTATTTGTATGTACATATAAAATATTTATCATATAATGTGTGTGGTGAAACTTTTGTTTGATTTGTAAAGAACCACATTAAATTAATGTAAAGAAGGCATTTCCCTGGACCTCCATCTTTTATAACTATGTGTGTGTTGATAATAAGCACATACAAAGATATACAAACCCCATTTTCAGCTTGAGCCTTCTACATTCTGGCTATAAGTTGCAAGTATAAGCACAAGTTTAGTCAGGATTCCATTTATCCTCCATGTAACCAAGTATGATTTTTACAGGCCTCAAGGCACAGATCTTGCAGTAAGAGATACAATTATGTCAGAAGTAGTAGCTAAAAGGTACAAAACCATAGATATCAAACCAGTCACTTCTCTGCCTAAAGAGACTTCATGCTTTGTGTCAGTGTTAGGTGTCACAGGCCCTGGGACATGTATCCCCTCTGGAGAACTGGTTATGAATCAATCTGAGGGCTGGAAACAGCCCCTCTTTTCCTAGACAGGATCAGTTGTTTTGGGGTATGTATCTTTCCAGCATTGTGGATAAAATTAAAATCAAGGACTTCTAAGTATCTTTTGATTTTTTTTTTCCATTCTGAGTGGAGTTCAATATTTTTACAACTCTACAAATTTCAAAGGTGGTAGGAATTTATATATCTTGACAAAAAAGGGAATAAGCATAGTACTCCACTGATTATAGTAAGAGGGGAAGGGAAGGAAATAAGAATTTTATATAGTATCTACTATGTGCCCAGCTTTGTGCTAAGTGCTTTTTACAAACATCCTATTATTTTATTCCCACAACAACTCTGCAAGGAAGGTGCTGTCATTATTCTCATTTTACAGTTGAAGAAGCTGAGACAATCAGAGGTTAAGTGACTTATTCAGAGTCACACAGCTCAAAAGTGTGTGAGGCCAGATCTGGACTGTAACTTAAAATATAGCAATGAAAGTCTCTTCAACAAGGATGCAGTACAAAAAATAGTCTGGAAAGAATGTATTTGTCTGGAATATCTATTCAGAAGAGATTTAAACTAAAAAAATTTTGGGGAGGGAGCAGCCTATGTAATATATAGAGAAAAATACATTATAAGAAAAAAGATAAAAGGAAAGAATATCACAAAAAGGATCCATTTCTATAAAACATGTGTAAAGTTTAAGCAATAAGAAAGATAAACAAGAATTCCTAATACAGAGAGGTGAATTTTACCCCCTAGAACATGAGACAAATCATCTTGGTGGCATGGCTGGAATATGACTCTGGATTAGTATACATTATTTTAAAGAGACAATAGGTAAAATGGGTGAGGTAGGGGTAGAGTAACCTTGTATATAAAGATAGTATGCTCCTGAAAAAATCCAGGGACCAGTGTAGAGAAGAATGGTAGAAACCATTTCAGTAAAGATCAATAGATGAACCAAAAGGAAAAAAAAAACAAACCTGTCATCAAAGTACACTAAAGGCCACAAATATGGCATAAAGATATAATAGGGTTGTGATGAGAGACTTTAACTTTCCAGATTATCTGCTGTAGCTTTCTCTGCTAAAAAATAATCTGTTAATTTCCTCACTCGCTTCAATGATGATTTCACACTTGACTGAAGGAACAAATGAAGAGAACCTCTACTTTGTAGTAGATTCTGAACCAAATGGAAGTAGCAGAAGAGCATTTTAGGAATTCATATAAATAATATTCAATAAATAATTTTAAACAACTACTTTATCCAAAACACTGTGCTCCTTTCTAGGAGGAGATACCAATAAAACTTAGGCTCTGCCCTTAAGGAGCTTATGATATATTATAAGTGATTGGATAAACACACAGATAACTATTATACAGATTAGTAGTGCATGACAGAAATGTCAAGTGCTAAGAAATCAGATGGTCTGCGTTCCATTCCAGGTGGGTAAATCAATGGCGGTTCATAAAGGAGGTCTCATTTGAGGTGCATCTTAAGAAGTCTGGGAATGATTTTGATGTGCCTAGAATGAGGGGCAGGGATCAGAGAGATAGGAAAAAGTTGTGACTTAGGAAGTGTCAAAGAGCGTTTGGGGAATGGAAAATAGAACAGTTGGTTGAAGTACAGAGACATACAGAGTGCATGAGGTGGTTTGTTATAAATTAGACATCACCAGAATGAGATTATGAAGGACTTTAAATGGCAAGTAAATGACTTTAATGCATCTGAAAGTGAATATCCTTTGATGGCTATTAAGAAGTCAGATGATCTGATCAACTCTAGGCAACAGAATAATTAGTCTAATTTTAATTGGAAGGCAACAAGCATTTTTTTGAAGTTAGTTCTTTTAGCAACTACTGTTATAGCTAAGGCAAGAGATGTTCAGTTTTTTAATCAATTAATTCATCAACAGGCATTTGTTAAGTGTCTACTCTTTACTGGGTACTTTTCTAGATCCTAGAAACACAAATACAAATTGCTCTGTTTTCAAGCAACTTACATTCATTGAGCATCTAGGGTAAGAATAGGTCACCTGAGAGACTGATTGTAGGGATAAAATGAGTGAAAGCTGATATCTTATAAGTGGAATCAAGGGAATCAAAAATTTTAAAAATAATTCAATGATTGTGAGCATAGGTGACTGAGAGAGTGGTTTTACCAGTGACAGAGAAAGAAAAAAGTCTGAATGATATGATAGGGAATTTATATTTAAGTGACATTGAGAATGAGATACTGGCAAGACATACAGTCCACGGAGCTGTATAGTATGACATTAAAAGTGGGAATCTGAAACTTAGGAGAAAGGTGAGAACTAAAGATGTAGATTTATGAATCATTTACATGGAGGTGCTTTTTGAGAACCTAAGAATAGATAAGATAACTAAGAAACAGAAGATATAGATAGGGATATAGACATAGATATCTTTAGGACAAAGTCTTGGAGAATAAGCATATTGAGGAGGCAGAAAAACTTAGTAAAAGTTAAGGAGATAGAAATCAAAACAAAATAAAACAAAAAAAAAACAGAGAGGGAGAAAGAGGATATAGACTCAAGGAAACTAAGAGAAAAGAGAATACACACACACACACATACCACACACAGACACACACACACACACACACACACACACAGATAAATTGATCAATAGTGCCACAGAACAAGTAAGTCAATAATCATTTATTAAATACTAGGTCCCAGGTTTGTGTTAAGCTCTGGGGTTAAAAAACAAAACAAAACAAAACAATCTCTTCTCTCAAGGAGGTCACAATCTAATGGCAAAGACAATAAGCAAACAAATTTTGTTTGTTTTTTAAAGCCAGGATAAATAGGAAGTAATCAACTGAAAGAAAGCACTAGCATTAAGAGAAATTGGGAAAAGCTTCCTATAGAATATGGATTTTGTTGTTGTTTGTCCTTTGTTCTTGATGAGGGTCATGATATCAGGAAGGTGACACCTTGGCTTGCAAGTGGATTGGATTTAAGTGAAGGAAGATTGTAAAAAGTTACCAGCCTCCCTTTCTCCTCCAGAACCATCTGAACCCAACAGCAAAATATAGATCAGGATGACTGGAGAAGGCCCTGGATGCAGTGGGAGACTTTGGCCTTTTTAAGCTAAGGTCTTTCCCAGGTGACTCTGACCAAGTCATTGCCCATTAAGTGATTAAGGCTAGGTAAGAAATGAGGCAAAGAATGGCCTCTTTTACCTAGTTAAAACAAAAATCAATCAGGGAGAAGAAGACCCTCAGGGTTTCTGGCCCAAAACAGAGCAATGCTATTCACATTCACTCTGAGCCATTTAGGCCCAAACAGTGACCAGGTGAGACTTGGGCTGGAACTTATTGTTTGCGGATCAATGAAAGCTAGAGTGATTTGAGTTTGAGGTACAGTGCCTTAGGAAAAAAAAATAGCCCCAGACTGCAAGATATCTTCTGAGGTTGCAGTGATCCAAATTTACATTCTTGTGGGAAGAGCACCTAAGGGTCAGGGTATTATACCCTATGTGGAGAGAAAAAATAGAGGGAGAGGGAGAGAAGAAGGAAGAAGCAGCTTTATTTCCCAACTAAAAATGACCAGTTGGGTCCCCAGTGGGCAGCTTATACTACTCACAGGTAAGTGTTGTTTGTCTTTCATTCTTCAAGAGGATCATGACATCAGGAAAGTGATGCTATAACTTGGAAGTGATTTAGATTTAAGTAAAGGAGGGCTGTGTGAAGTCACCAGCCTTACTTTCTCCTCAGTAGTCATCTGAGCCCAATGGCAAGATATAGATCAGGATCAACATTTTGATTTTAGTGGGGACTTAAAGGAAGCCAGGGAAGTTAGTAGTGGAGTTGAAGAAGAGAACACTCTAACCATGGACTACAGCCAGAGAAAATGCTGAGAACTGAGAGATGGAGTATTTGGTTCTTGTAATAGCAAGGAGGTTAATGTAATTGGATCAAAGAGTATGGGAGGTGGGAAAGGCCTGAGGTGTAAGAAGACAGGAAAGGTAGGGGGAGGGACTGGCTAATGAAAGACTTTGAACTCCAAACAAAGAACTACATAGAGGCATGGCAGGACTCAGATTGAGAAAATGCCATGGGATTTGACAATCAGAGGGTCATTGTTGACTTAAAAAAAAAAAAAAAGAGTAGTTTCAGTACAGTAATTGGGAAGAAGTCCAAATTGTAAATGATTAATGAATGATAAAAAAAAGTGGAGACAAGAAGTAGCAAATGCAAATGAGTCTCTCTAGGAGCTTTTTTTGGAAGGTGGAATGGTACAATTCTGCCTATGACAAGGGAGATTTACATATGGTTGTAAACTGATCAAATGGAGTCTTGAAGAGGGAGAGTATGAAGATATTTAGATCTATACAAAGTACTGAGTTCATCTCTGGAAAAGTTCAAAGAGTAAAAATGACCATCTGTTGGCAAATTACAGAGGAAAGTTCTTAAAATAGCAAGGAGTTTGGATAATAGTATTTCTAATGTCCCTTCTAATTACAGAATTCTTTAAGTTTATGATATGGGACAGTCTTCTTTCTTGAAGGATTTTCTAGAATCCAAGTGATATAAACATTACAGCTTCCTATGGAGTGGGAACTTTTAGATTTGCCTTGGATATTAGCAAGTGATAACAGAACTCAAATGCAACATATAATGAATATGACTTTATTTAAATTCAATATGGGAACATATTTTGTACAGCCATCACCAAAAAGGTTAGTGATGGAAAGAACATTAGAAATCACTGAACCTAAATCGCATATAACAATAATTTATTTGACTTCTGCTCAGATTTCTTCTTGAAAATTAGATATTATATCTGATTCATTTTATAGACTTGAGAGTTTTATTGTGTTTCTGCTTTTTCATTTAGTGGTATTGTCCCTTTTGGAGTTTCATTTTAAAATGGTGATCATATTAAAGCTGAGTGGGAATGACAAAAATAAAATCTAGACTTTTAAAGTAGGTTTTACACACTCTGGATTCTCTTTAGAGTCCAGATGTTGATTAATAATGAAGCCTTTATTCAGTACCTGGTTACAACAATAAAACTGAAAAGGAAACTAAAGAAAGGAATAAAATATGACTAAGCACATGAAAGAGAGGAAAAAATAGGGATACATTAAAAAAACTCCCTATTGTGTGAAAAGTCAAAGGTACAGTCATATTAGCCCTAGATAATCCTAGCTTGTACACCTGGCTTTTACACCATTCATGTAACATAAGCTAGTCCTGGCTTTTATTAGCATCACATGAGCCATAGTTCTAGTAAAATAAATGGTTCTGAACAATGTCTTCATTATGGTTGAAACTGAAAGGTTTCCTAGACTGAGTATATATGCTTTTCCTCTTTTATGTGGTAAAATTATCTTTGTTGTATCCTTTCCAAAGGATTACCTGAATTCCCCAATAACCTTTTGTGCCTGAAGTTCATCCAGTAGCATAATGTCATTTAAGGAGAGGCATGACCAGATCTAGGTAACTACTTCTGGATCACTGGTAGCTGAAACTGGGGATTAGAGATTTTTGATGTGGAATCCCAGTTCAGGAGCCAACATCATCTGTCTATTTTTCATGAGCCATGGCTATTTTGGATTTTTTTTAGCTAGCCTTTGCCAAATTTTATACAATGTACTATCCCTGATGCTTAATTGACATTTGTGTCCAAATTCGAAATCCCATTCTTCAGCATACTAAGACCCAATAATGATGTTTCCAAAAGGACAGCATATCTCTTAACCCCCCCAAACCCTAACCACATGCTACATTGGTAGCATTCATATTCACTTCTTGGGAATTCATTTATTATGATTTTTCACTAAACATACGTACACACATACAGACACATGTACACACAGACACACACACACACATACATGCAGTCGATGGTTGTATTTATAGACTGCCTATAATACCTCTCCCTGCCATCTTCTTTGCAAAGGGAGAAGCAGTCATCTTATCAGCTATCTTATTCCTCTATTGAGGAGACTAATTTTTGCCTTTCCTTTCAAATCCTGAACCCCCTATAATATTATTGCATAATGACTTCATTGTCAAGTAATCCTATGTAGCCATTTGTCCATGATTGAGAGTTTAGAATGTAACCAAAAAAAAAAAATTAAAAAGTTATCTGCTTACTTGTAGGCCAACAAATATGAAATATTGACCTTTTTAAAAATTCTGTCTCTCCCTTCCCCAAAATGGAAAATAGCTACAGAAGTTTGAAAGTTTATTTTTTACCTCTGGGAAGATCAGACAGAGAAATGTTGGCAAATAAGGAGTCCTATTCTGTGGTTGTCCTTTGATCTACCTGAGGTTTTCATCTGAGACAGTTAATGCTCTTAACTCTATTTTTAGACTTTTTTTTGAAAGGCCAACTGCAATAATTATTATGAAGCATTCTATAAAATGTTAGTTACTGTTAGTATTTTGTGGATATTTTCCTTCTATCCTCCTTCAGTAGAATGTTAATTTCCAAAGTCCAGAGATTGTTTAAAATTGGTTCTTGTATTGTCAGTTACAACCTAGCCAGCATCTGGAACATATTAATTGCTTAATAAATGCTTGCTGAATTCAATCGAATGATACAATTGAAAAATAGCTGGGATTAAGTTAAGAGATTGTAGAATGGGAAGATTAATAAATAAAGAGAAAATGTAGAAGGTGAAGAGAAGTGAAGGAAGTTTTTTAAGTAAAGCGAAATGGTGGGAAACTGGGAGGAAGTACCAATAATTTAAGTCAGGCTCATACCCATTAAGGAGTAGTAGATTATTAAGAACAGACAGAAAGGTTTAGAAGTAATATTAGGAAGATTTCTCAGATAACCACCAAGTTCATCACCTATGTGGCTCTAGAAACCATTAAGCTCGTCCATTAGATGTTAACACTTTTTTTCTAAATGGAAATGTTCTTTTTTGTTTTGTTTTTATTTTGCTATGAAATCATTTACCCTTATCCAGTTGGAAATTTCAAATAATGAATAGTTCACTCTAGATGTTCAATAATTGCTAATGGATAGAGATTTCCCAAATTGGGCTGCCCTATTGATGTGCTGCTTTGACTTAGTATTTCATGTTCATGTCCATCCAGCTGATTGCATATCAAAGAGACATTATGAATTAGAGAATAAAGTCAGAAAACACAGAAAAGAAAGGCAAGAAAGTACTAAAACAAATAGATTTTTAAAAAAATGTTAAGGATAAAATGTCACCAAAACCTCTTTCTCTAAAAAGAATAAAAAAAAATGTTTTGTTTCTTAATCATTTAAAGAAAAAAAAAAGTATTTACTTGGTCCTAACAAAGTTGCATGAAAAGTTTATCGGAGTGTTTTGAAAAATACTGTTAATTTGGCCAAAATATTGACAATTTTTTTTAAATAGAGATTATAGTAAAATATCTTCATGATTTATCATATGCCAGTTGAGTCCAAATGATGTTTTTATACAGATTTTATTTTGTAAAAGAAAAATTATACTCAGATATGAAGAAAATATTGCAAATTGGTTTGTATTAGATTCATTTTGAATAGAAGATGGGACTTTTAAAGTCACTTTTACATTCAGAGCTATTAAGAACATAGACAAATTCCCAAATTGCCAAGGCAGCTCGAAAATAAAAGCTACCTCCTCTGCCTGAATATCCTTCTAAAAGTATTGGCTAATTATATTTAACATGAAACAGGAACATAATTTCCACTGTTTTGACAAGCAACAAATTGCACATTAGTAACTTGTAAATAAAATTATTAAAAACAGTTGTCCTTGTTTGTAGTTTCTTCTTTGTAAGAGTAAAATTAATTTAAGGCTCATCATTTGCCAGAAATGTATTATAGTACCAAAGCAGTAGTTATAAAGGATCAGAAAAACAGAGACTGAAGCATACTTTTCGTAGGAGAAATTTGATGTTGCAACAATATGAAAGGAGAAGACGTGAGGTCTACTATAGCAGCTTGGTGCCTTCCTGGAATAAGATTTTCAGTCACGTTTCATTTGGCTCAGTGTTTCTACTACTAATATTATTCAGACAATAAAATAAATATAATATTGGTTTCCATCTGGGAATGTAAATTACAAATTGTTAAGCATTTTTTCTCAGGTTTTTTCATTGTCAATCACTTAGTGGAAATACTGGGTTTCTAATTGTCTTAAATTCTAAGGGTCCTTGAAAGGTACTTATGGATGAAAGCTTATTGCAGATGGAGACCTTTATTTGTACGTACATACATTTTTACATCTTCATAAGAAGAATCTAAACACTCCAGCCAAGTCTGAGGCTACACTCAGCAAAAATCAGAGTAATATATATTAGATATGTTTTGATTTTTGTTTGTTTCCTTTGTATATTGAAGAAGGTGGCATGTGCATGTGGGTGGAGACAGTTTACCAGATACTCTTACAACTATAACTAGATGAAGTTTACATTTGTAGGGGAAATATATATACTTGGAAAGATGTTTATCTTTAGGAAATTAAGGCTAACAAAGGTTCATTGAGATTTGTATTTGCATGGAAGGTTAATTTGTAACATCAGGAATATAAATTCATTAATCTGTGTCGTTATTAGAACAATGATTAGTAGATAAATTCACAGCAGTCTAATATTTTGAACGGGAGTCTGAAATGTAAACAATGACATTTGCATAAGCAGAAAGTAGGGGGCTGCTCAAGACAGCACAGCCTAGTGAGATGAGATAATATTGTTTACTCATTGGGAATTCTGAGAGCTAATACTGGTTTAACTTCTCTGTGTTATTAATTTCTTTTGCAGAATTAGCCCAAGGGGCAAGTAGCATCATAGATCATAGATTCTGGGAGGGTAGGAGAACTTCAGAGGCCATATAGACCAACCTCTTCATTCTATAGATGAGGAAAATGAGGCACAGAGAAGTTATATGATTTGTTCAAGGTCACAATGATTGCAAGAGATTTAACTGAGGTGGCCTAAGGAAGATTGCAGACTGCAACCCAGTGTCAAATTCTCTAGAGTTTTAACTTTAGTTTAAAACAAAAAGGAGACAAAAGGAGAGACTCAGAGGGCAATCACGAAGGAGCAAAGGAGACCTAGACTGCAGGACAATTTCAGAGATCTTTCCAGTGGCAGTTAAAGTAAAATAAATTAAGAGAAGAGTTGGGATGGAAAGAAGTCTGAGAGTCAAAACAGAGGTTAGGGAGACATGAGAGAGGCTTCAGGTGAAGTTGGATGGGAAAAAAAATACTTTATTTTGGCTAAGCACTAACAGAAATTTAGTATGCCTTTCAATTATGAATTAAAACCAAACCAATCATTATTCTGAGAAAGGCTCCACAGGTTTCACCAGACAGTACAAGAGATTAATGAAACAAACAAACAAAGAGCTGACCCCTCCTCAAGACTAATAAGGAAGTGGCAACTCCCCTGTTCTTTCATACTAGAGAAAATGCTGCAGTTCCACCCTTCCAACATTTCTTTTGAAGGCAAGTCAGCTGCTGTCTGTTACTCATTACTAATTTGTAAAGGGAAAGTGTGCTAAATTCACATCAGTGAAGCAAAGAATATATTTTGTGCAAAGGTTTCAGGTTCATAGATAATGTTTAAACAGAAAATGTTGCAGAATCACAGCAAATATGAGAGCAAACATATTTATTGTAGCAAAAATGACCAGTTCTAAAAATAGTTTTTAAAATATCATTATTATCCAAATAATTAGCCAAACTGCTTCAGTGAAAGAATTTTATATCATAATTCTAATATTTATATTTAAACATTGTTTATTAACATAGGAAAGGTTCCATGTTTAAGGACAAGTATGTTCTTGATATTATTAGTGCATTAGGATGAAGTAATTAAAAAAATAATCATAGCAAAACAGAATCTCTAAGTGAAACAAACAATAATGATTATGTTCATTGGATTCTAATTCTAAAACCCAGTGATCTAAACCGATTGAGCAAGCTTGGTTTAATGCAAATAAAAATATCTGTGGCCTCTAGAGGAAGTGTTATGTTTAACACCACAGAAAATCTGGATAATCATAGAAAGATAATCCTTAACCTTAGTTAAGGAATCAGATTTGCAAAATGGAAAATGGACTCCCCTACTATTGTCGAACTGTACTTTAGAAGAGAAAGTGTACATTTGAAGCACACTAATCTTGAAGAAATGAGATACCTAGGCATCTAGCTTTGTTGTGGATTACACAAAATGGGCAACTGCTAAATCACTAATTTGAATACTTGTAGGTTTGTAAAGTACTTTCCATGAATTTATCCTCAAAAACAATCCTGGGAGGTAGGTGTTTTGTTTTGTTTTTAATCCCAATTTTACAAATGAGAGAGGTAAACAAAGGTGAAATGACTTACCCAGGGTCACCAGCTTTTAAGTTTTTGAGACCAGATTTGGACTCAGGTATTCCTGGAACCAGATTAAGCACTCTGTGCACTGTCAATAGTGAATAAGCATTTGTTAAGAACTTATTATGTACCAGGAACTGTACTAAGTTCGGGGGCTATATATTCCCTTCCCCCCCAAAAAAAGAAATGAAAGAAAGGAAAAGAAAAGAAAAAAGAATAAGAAAAGAAAAGAAAGGTAATCCCAGCCCTCAAAAAGTTCACAACACATAAAAAGGAAGTTGAAAAGTTGAAAGACAAAAGGTGAAAAGCTAGTTGGTATGTGAGGAAGGAAGAATCTGGAGCAAGGACCTGGTGAAGAAAAAAAAGTCCAAAATGAGGAGAGCTGGGTGGGAAATGAAGTCCTATGTTAGGAGATTTCTTGCTGCTCTGCTCCCTCCATGCCTCCAACCCTGAAATGGAAGAGCTTATACCTCCACTCTCTAATTAGAGAGGCAGAGGGTACTGATAAGTTATGAGTAACAAGGCTGATTGGATCTTGTAAGATGATAAGAATTCCCCATGATGAGTATACTAAAGGCTTGGTGGTGAAGATAAAGAATTTCAAAATGACTATAGCTAGGTGAGAAATGAAGGTATTTCAGTGCTACACAACTGTCTATTCAGGTTTGGTGGAGGGTTTTAATTACCTAAAAGCCCTAACTACATAAGAAATGCAAATATAGATATCTAATCACACCAATCAGTTGTAAATGTACAAATATTACATTTCACAAATAAGGAGATATGTAATACTTTTGTTCCAATGGCAGACATTTTTGTAGAGACAGTAAGTTATACAGTTCATTCATTCATTCATTCATTCATTTCTTTTGAGAGGGTAAATCCTTCTCAAATGTTATTTCATGGATCACTTAATTGTTCCATGTTAAAATAATCATAAGGAACATAATATAAAAGTCACTATCATGAGTATAGTTTAAGCATTAACACTGGCTACAACAGATGAGCAACTGGAAAAAAAAAAAAACCTGTGAAAAATTGGACAAGTTCCTTCAAACCAAGGTAAAAATATATGTTGGTTCTGAGAAATTTCAGAGTTGACAAAAAGAAAGTTGTTAAAAAATATATGAAATAAAATGTTGTTTAAGATAATTATTAAAAAAAAAAAAAAGAGGTCAGAAATTGCTTCCATATATCAGGAATGTCTTTTTCCAGATGAAAGCAAAATGTCTCTAGACATAACATACACCAAACATCAATTAAAAAAAAAATGCAACTGACTATATCTGAACACTTAGGAAACAATTATTTACTGATGTGGGGAGTCCTATTGGAATTAATCTCATTGCAATCAGACCATTTAACTAGTTGTCAAAAGTCAAAACTGATAACAAATTAGAAGGCTAATGATGAACAGGAGACACTCACTATACATGCTTTAATCTTTTAAAATGAGCAATCAATATAAAAATGAGAAATAGAAAAAAGGCAAATATCTTGACATTGATTATTGTCACTTGCTGTTATAAACAAATCACCATAATAAAGAGTTAAAACACCCCAGAAATTGCCTAAGTTTGCAAAAATGTATTCCCATTGCTATGTGAAGAGATGATAGTGAAAAACAATATCCATATAGAAAAATAAAATATTTGCAAAATGCAATGAAGCAGAATGGTTGAAAATTTCATGCACTATCATCTTATAAATCAGATTTAAACCCTAGTCTTCCAGTCTTTGAAGCCATTTCTCTGTCTACTTTGACACTGTTTTCTCACATATACTAACTATATGAATCTAGATAGTTTCCTTTTTCTTTTAATGCTCTAAGCTATTCTTTAAATCTACAAGTTATAGAGTAGGCATGACCCTTTGGTAGGGGGAGGTTTCTAACCTTAGACATTTTAGTACTGAAGAAATAACAGATCCAGTTGCAAACTCAAAAAGCAATGGAATCCAAAACAATCTTTCTTTAAAAAAAATTAGTGAATTTTTTTTATTTTCAACATTCACTCCCATAAACTTTTGAGTTTAAAAATTTCTCTGCCTCCCTTCTTTCTTCCCTCCCCAAGATGGTGTACAATCTGATATAGGCTCTACATATACATTCTTAATAATCATATTTTCACATTACTCATGTTATAAAGAAGAATTAGAACAAATGGGAGGAACCAGGAAAAAGAAAAAAGAAAACAAAATGAAACAAAAAAAGAGAAAGAGCAAATTGGGTGCTTGGATCTTCATTCAGACTCCATAGGTCTTTCTCTGGATGTGGATAAAATTTTCTATTATGAGTCTTTTGGAAATGTCTTAGACCCTTGCATTGCTGAGAAGAGTTAAGTTTATCAAAGTTAGTCATTGAACAATGTGGTTGTTACTATGTACAGTGTTCTCTTTTTTCTGCTCATTTCACTCAGCATCAGTTCATATAAGTCTTTCCAGGTTTTTCTGAAGTTGACTTGCTCATTATTTCTTATAGCACAATAGTATTCCATTACATTCATATACCACAATTTATTCAGTCATTCCCCAACTGATGGGCATCCTCTCATTTTCCAATTCTTGGACACCACAAAAAGGGCTGATATAATTATCTTATAAATTATATTGTAATATGAATATAATAAAAATGAACATTTTAAAAACTTTTATAAGGTGATAGAGAATGAAATAAACACATTCAGCAAAACAAATTATATAACTGTAGCAGTGAAAAAGAAACAGCTTTGAAAGGTCTAAGAGTGATGACCATTACAATCTCCATTTATGACTGCAGAAGACTGATGGCGTAACATGCTACCTACTATAGAGTTGTGATAGATTTGTAGAATATAACGAAAGTGTGTATACACACACACCTATGTGTCTATGCATTCATTTACATATATATTCACATATATGTATATGTGAATTTTGTGTAAGTGTGTATGTATTTGTGTATGTTCAGAGAACATTAAAAGGCAGATTGACAGACACCATTTTTAGATCATCTTCTACCATATGGCATACAGCAGTATCAATTTGTACAAGTTATATGTACAGGTCTCAGCATTTAAAACAATGAACAAATTAATGAATGAATAGATAGCTAAGGTACAAAAAACGAAGAGCTAAATAGAGGGAAATGGGACAATTGGCATGCATGCTTACGACTAGAGAGAGACATTTTAGCCAATCTAGGGACTGAGGAGTTCATAAAATTTTTTGTGTGATTTTACTTGTTATGCAAACACTATCAACCTTTGCACTAACTATATCTGCTAAATGCCACACTTTTTTACGATTAAAACTAAAATGAAAACTTGTTTTCTATATTACCCAAAAGACTGAAATAAAAGAGAAAAAGATACAAAATACTATTAAAATGATTTAATCCTCAATTGTTTCAATAAGTTATTGCTTTTTTTAAACTGGGAAATGGACAACAGAAATTACGTTGACTTATGGCACAATATAATACAACAGAAAACACAATATAGCATAACATAAAAAATAATTAATTTAATATAATATTTTAACCATAACTTTAACTAAAATAAATTAATTGATACAACAAAGAGGGCAAAAGAAGCCACAAAATACCTAAGTCAGTAATTATGGTAGTAAATTGCCAAATGTGGAAGGATGTTGTCAAACGAACTAATCAGATTAGAATTCAAATTCACCTATCAAAGTAGAATGATGGACTCTTATCTATATAGCAGAGAAAACCCATGGAAGGTTGATTTGACTTTAAGAAAACATGGAAAAATATCCAAATAGACAAAGACAGTCCAATAACATCTAAAGATGATAATGGGAGGAAAATTATAAAAATGAAAAAAAATAAAGAAAATATTTGCAAGACTTTTAGCAAATCGTTCTGTCCATCAAAGATAGTAGAACTGCTATTATTAGATCCTAATATCATAGCACCTAACGTTTATAAAGGAATTAAAATTATCCACAAGAGAACATCTGAAGTAAAATCATTTCCAGGGTTTATTCTATCAAATCATAGACATACAAACATACATACAAATATATATTACTATATATATTCATACACATATTCAACCGATGATAAGCTCCATGTGCTCATATATTCTCTGAATTATTCAATTAGTTGTGGGATAGTAAAGTTGTGATGCATTATTGCTTCTGAAAGCCTTGTTATTCCTTATGAATATTTTCATTAAATATGACCTTGATTCATATATAGTTCACTTTCATAAAGATTTTGTATAAACTGTGCAATAGGAATTGTGCTTATTGAGTTCATCTTGGTCACCTTTTTGGGTTATTCTCATTCTGTTGTTATTTGTTCTACCTTCAGAAACCTTAAATATTAGTCCCTCAATGCCATCATGATTGTTTCATTGATCTCCTCTGTATATGCTGTTCTGTTCTCTTTGTAATTACAAAAAAAAAAGATTCAATGCTTAAAAAAGGTGTCTTCTGCTAAAAGTACACATGATGAATTTTATTTAAAAAACAAAAAAACAACTAAACTTAAAAAAATGTTTGTGCTTCTTTTCTTAAATGATTTTCCTCAGAAAATAAATGTTAGTTAGACTAACAGGCCACTTTTATCAGAAGAACTTCATTCTTATTTTTTAAATTTACATATAAATTGAAAAAGAAGCTTGCCTTCCTTTGTGGATTCAAGACTTCTTTTCTTTTCATAGTGTTATATAGTGTCCAGAGTACATGTGTATCTGTGTGTTTAAGTTAAATTTCTTCTTTTCACAGACATAGAAAAAGAACAAAGGGGAAGAATTAGAATATGATATGTTACAGGTCACAAATTATATCAAATTTATAAATTCATTAGTTCTGCATATAAGGAATCATTGAAATATCATCTTGACAGTCTGTCAGGGATGACGCTAGTTTTTAGCAAGTGAAGGATGAATAGATTTGCCCACTTAAGTGACAATTTCCGTAACCTTTGACTTGATAACATTTCTCAAAAACCTTCTGTATCTTGGGCTTCATCAGTTTCACCACTTATCATTTTTGTACCTGGATGACATGAAGTCCTTAGAGAGAAGGCACTAAGCTTAAGATGTAGTGAAAAATCTCAGAGAAGTCATAGGTAGGCCAAGAAGTGAAGTAGAAAAATTATAGCATGACAAGATAATTGCACTTGCTCCTATAGTGACCACAGAAAATATGCCAGATTTAAAGGCAAAAAAAAAAAAATTGATACATGCGTGTAAGAAAAGTTGACTTGCCCCATGAAAGAGGGAATTTTTTTTTCTTTTGCATCTAATGCTCTATTTGGGGGAAAAATATCAGAAATAGCTCATTTTGATGAAAACAAAACCCCTATATTGATGCAGAGGCTAATCAAGTAAACAAGTATTTGTTAAACACTTACTGTATGGCAGGCATTGTGCTGAGCATGGGGATACAAAGAAAAGCAAAACAATTTTTGCTCTCAAAGAATTTGCATTTTAATAGACAAGACAATATGTAGATAACTAGATGCATACAACTTATATACAGAGGAGATGAAAGATAACCTCTGAGAGGGAAGACTTTTTTAGCTAATGTTCTATTCAAGGACTGTTGAACAACTCAAAATTTTTAAGGGAGACTATTTTTTTTTAATGTTCTATTTGTTAAAGGTGATTTTTTTAATATTCAGTTTGGTTGGGCAGATATTTATTAAGCAACTATTCATTTTCAGGCTGGGGTTCCAAAGATTAAAAAAAAAAAAAGAAGAGATACTGACCCTGTTCTCAAGGTTTTCATCTAGTACGGTATCTGAGACATTTCCAGGAGGTTAGAAGGTACCTAAGTAGAGAGAAGGCTAATAGGGTGTCCTAAATGATTCCTTCCAGTGTGGGGGGATTAGAGCAGGATTAATGGATGAAGTATCAGCCTAGCTGCCTCTTAAAAGAAGAGAAGAATCGATTTAAACAGAGCAACGTAGGAGGAATCTATTTCAGGTATAGGCTTTCAGGTATGTACAAATACAAAACAATGGGAGCCTGTTAAGCAAAGAATATAAGCCAGAAACATGCATAACATCATCCACAGGATTCAGTGATACAGAGTGATCCATAGGCCCTAAGAGCATTTTACTGGGATGTTTCCAAGTATAGGAAATAACTGTTGT
This sequence comes from Pseudochirops corinnae, assembly GCA_028646515.1. Classification (NCBI taxonomy): domain Eukaryota; kingdom Metazoa; phylum Chordata; class Mammalia; order Diprotodontia; family Pseudocheiridae; genus Pseudochirops; species Pseudochirops corinnae. The sequence goes on from CM053591.1 coordinate 124,573,037, forward strand.
CCCAGTTATGGTAACCCAAAGAGGTAACTGTATAGGTATTTCAGATCTTTTAAAGAAATGTAACCTTGCAAGAATGAAAAGTTTTACACAAATCAATTTACAGCATTAAGTGATGACTGAATCTATGTTTGACATTGCAGTGTGACCCACCGTGGGCTAGCCTTAAAATAATGATCCTTTCACAATAGGAGAATCAGGTACCATCCAATCAAGCTTGAATGGGAGCACATCTGAGTTGCATCATATATTTATACAAAAAAATAAGTGCTTTTTTTCTTGGAATGAGGTTTCCCACCAGATCCAGATATTGTGGGACAAACATAGAAAGTAACAATTCCAGTACTATAAAGTGAGGTTAAATATATCAAGACAAAAAACAATTCTGAGAAATGAGAGGGTGATGGCTCATGAATGGGATATAAACCAAAAAATAAAAATAAAAAAGAAGCAATTTATTTTTTTTTAAAAAAAAGGTCTTGGAGCCCTCCCTGGTCTATGCCAATTAAGTCTTCCGCACAATCATATGCTTACTTATGTATGATCAAATTCTCATTTTGAGTTTTACCAAGCATTTTTTTTTCAAAATAATTCTGGTAGGTAGGTGGTTCAATTATTAATCTATGCCAAATTGAGGATTATATATTTTATCCCAGAAGTACTAGGGGGATCAATCTGATCTGGCATCCATTGTGAAAATGGATACCTTGATTTGCTTGAGCCCCTCCCCCCCCCCCAATAATCTAAGTAATCAGAAGAAGTATATGAGGACTGGTTGTATTGGCTTGACATACCAACAATCCTTTGTGGTGACCAAGAGTCAACTGAGCTGGATATGTAGAAATCAGCAGCTCTGAAGCCAATTAAGCCCATACCAGCTCTGAAAGTCAGCCCTGAACCATTTGTTGGTTTATGGACCTTCAAAAGACATCCTTATCTGAACTGACTTCTTGTTTTATAACCCTAAAACTTATTGTTTGTGCTCAAGCCTTGAACTGTCTGACTGATTTGGGTATCAAAGGGCCATATATCTGACATCTGAATTCCTTACTCACTCTCCTGGTTCTCTCCTTTCTTGGAAACAGGAACTATTTTCCACCTCTCTCCCCAAATACGCTGCTTCCCTTTGTTTGAAAAATATAAATAACTCAGTATTTCCAAAGCGAGCCTGGAACATGTCAGAACAGATATTGTTCCAACTTGCAAGCTTTTACTCAGGCAATAAAATGCATTTATGATCTGTGTAAACTGTGATTAGACTCTGGTTCATTTCAGGTCTCCCTTTTTGGACCTGAGTTTTTTTTTCCATTTAACAGTTCATGGGGGCATTTCTTTAATAGCGTTTATCCCCATTTTATATATAAGGAAATAGAGGCCCAGAAAGTGATTATAATAGATAAGCACAGAATATATTAGCTAGGCTGAAGATTAGATGATTCAACAGTAACACTAGTTACTAACTAGTTAGGAGTACAACTAGAGATTGGATTTCCCCAAATTCATTAGAATGCTTCATCAGATTAACACTGAACTTTTCTCAGTACAATTCATTATGCCCAGTCCACAAAGAATTGTAAGTAGTAAGAAATGTAAAAGTTTGAATACTTCCAGGCTTTTTGTTTCTCAGCTGGTATTCATATATAATTTGTGATTTTTTTTTTTTGTATTTTTGATGACATACTCACTGAAAGTTCTGACTGAATCTGAAAGTGTTAATTAAGAAAAAATACATTTTTAAACAGTTTGGACATATATTTTTCTTGATTTAACCTTGTTACAAATAACCTTGTTATTTAACCTTGTTTAACCTTATTATCCCTCATTCCCTATTAGCAATTCCCTTCCCTCTACTTAGTCAATCAACAATAATTTATTAAACATTGATTATGTGTCAGGCATTGTGCTAAGCACTGGAGATACAAAGAAAGGGAAAAAAATGATAGAAAAAATAGGAAAAGAAAAAGACCTTGTTCTCAAGGAACACACATTATAACGAAAGCAACAACATACACAAGTAGGTATATAGGGTCTATGTCAGCTGAAAATGAAATGGGAGGGGAACATACACCAAGAAAGGCCTTCTGTAGAAGGTGGATAAGGAGCTGAAGCTTGAAGGAAGCAATGAGAACTAGGATTCAAGGGGTAGGGGTAGGGGGTGGAGGGTGGGGGACACAGTCTAGGCATTGTGAACAACCTGAAAATTCATGGACTTGGCATACCATGGATTAAGAAAAGCAAGTAGGGCAACTAGACTCTTACTGTATACCTGCAAAGTGGTCCAGTATAAAGAGAGGGGAAAGGTAAGAAAATACCAGATTGTAAAGGACTTTAAATGACAAACAAAAGAGAACACATACATGAACACATACATACATATATACATAACATATGTTATTTATATATACATATACAGACACCATTATGGCTAAGAGGAGAATGGATTTGTGTGGAGAGAGACATGAGGTACTCAAATGACCATTACCCAAGATGAGGCACATATCACTTCTCACTTGGACTACTGTAATGAATTCCTAATTAGTCTCCCCAGCTCAAATCTAACCCCTCTCTAACCCATAGTCTAAACAGCTAGCAAAATGATATTTCTAAAATACAGATCTTTCTTTCTTACTCTCTTATTTAATAAACTCCAATAGCTTTGTTACTGGCAGCATCAAATATGACCTCCTCTGTTATTTAAATCAGGACTTCTTAAACTTTTTCCACTAGTGACCCCTTCAGAACTTCTCAAACTCTGGGTGGAGACCCTATTTGGCATTCTACAACTTTGAGCTACTCTACCATCTAGGCTTACTTACATTATTCTCCTTCAAACCCTCCACACTCTAGTCAAACTGGCCTTTTAGTCCTTCTCCCCTAACATTCCATTTTTTTAGTTTGAAAAAAAACTGTTCACCATTTTTACAGTGCTTTCTATCCTCACTTATGCATGTTAAAATCTCTAGTTTCCTTTCCTTCCTTCCTTTAGCTCACATGTCACCTTCTTTATGAGGGTTTTCCTAATTCCCACTAGCTGCCTTTTCCAGAAATATATATTTCCCCTATTGTATATTCTATATATATATTTATATATGTTCATATTTTATTTTATGATAGAGTGAAAAATCCTGGAGGGCAGGGACTTTATTTTTTGTATTGACAAAGCCTAGTGCAGTGCTTAGTACAGAGTAGGAATTTTATAAATGTTAATTGTTATTGAGCAGGTGAAACAAGAGTTAAAGTTTAGTGTTGTAAGATTAAACAAAGTGTTATACATTTGGAATTACTTTAAATATAATTTCAAACTTTTCCCCAGAGTTTCATATTGAGTCCCCTATGGTTAGATGGACAGTGCCCAGTAGTGGATAGAGTCAGCCTTTGAGCCAAGGAGACCACTACTGGCTGTGTGACTTCTCACTACTCTAGGAAATTCTTAGACTTTTAAGTGGCAGAGAGGGTGCCAAGCTACATTGAGAGATGAAGTTTCTTTATTGGGGAGTTCTCCAAATCAATGAAATTATATGTGATTTCACTTTCACAAGTGAAGGGACTTTTACCTTTTAATCTATTAGATTGCAGGAATTAACAGATGAGATTTGCTCTGCATGATGACTATATTTAAGGAAGGCACATCTGAGATGGTTTTAACAACATGTATCATGCTGAAGATTTGAATTTGCTTGTAAAAATATGACCAAAACATGTTTTTCAGTTTAGCAATACTTTAAGGTTGCTAAATCTGCACAATCTTGCCACCTATTATCCCCTCCCAATTTGGATGATTAAGTGTGATTAGTCCAAGAAACATTTATAGATTTTGTATTTACTTTGACTAAGTGTAACAATAATGCAATATTCACAACACCCATGGTAGTTATGAATTTGCTAGTGTAGTTGTGAATCACGAAATATAGCGAACTCCCCACATGGAGGGCAGAACCAAAGTCTTTATTCAAATACCAGAAAACCTAGTCCCAGAACCAGAAAGACATGTCCTAGAACCAGAAAGCCAAAGTCATTACATTAGTCACTAAATTGATACACATGGTTAATGCAGTGAACACCCATGTTCCCAAGCCTCCACAATAGAACAGGCTCCCTCAAGCAGGGATCCTTCTCTCATTCATGGTAGCTCCTGAGCATGGTTCTTGGAAGTTCTCCCAGAAGTTGGAGAAGGAGCATCTCTCAGTAAAAAGTTACAGCCTCCAGGTGCTCACTGAGAGAAAATCTGACTGTCCTGCTGGTTCTCTTCCTTATATACAGTATAGAGCCTCCCCCCGCCCCTTCCTGTTAAGGTGTTAATTACTCCCAAGGTGTTAACTACTTCTGTTAATTAAATAGCTTAAACAAGGTGTTAACTTGAAATAAGGTGCTAAGTACCTGCTTACTTGCAGATACAAAGGGGCATGGAAGATCTTCAGATTCCATTAACATTACAATAAGGGGCAGAATGAACCATCTTTTCCAACTTTCCTGATCAGACTCAGAGAATCACAGTGTACTGAGACTTTAAGTTTCTCTTAGGAAATAAGGCCAATTATCATGGTTAGAGGAACCTAGGGAAATTCTTTTCTTTTCTTTTTAAAAAAAATTATTTTATTTTTAATTTCTGGAGTAAAACAAGCATTTCCATTAAAAAAAAGATGATTGCACAAATAATTGCAAATGTACTATGAACAACTTGCTATTCCTTTAAATATAAAGCAACATTGTCATCTAAGTTTCATTTTTCCTTTGTTTCTCTCTCCCCTCCCCTCCAATTCCTGTACTATACTTTACTCTTTTTTTTTCTTCTCCCTATTGAATCATATTCTGTCTATGGATTATGATTGACTCATACAAAATAATTCTCTCTGGTCATTATTTATTCTGATTCCATCTCTTTGAGAGATTGCCTAATCCAAAGCAGGTTCAGTTTACAATGTAGTTGAGCATCTCCTATAGATGTCTGTCTATATGCAAACCTTAGAGATGAAATAGGTCAGCCCACATATTTCTCTCCCTCAAGATGGAGAACTTGTCCACTTGATGTGGTTTGGGGTGCTAGGAGTCCTGAAATGCAAGGGTACAGGCAAGGTCTGCCTTCAAAGAATTAAACCACTCAAGTCTTCTTTCAGTCAGAGTAGTGAGGTTTTATTACATACCAATTGGGCAGGCAGGATTTCTAGCAAATCTGTGGTATTTGAGATGCTTAATACAAACAGGACAGACTAATAATTTGTGCAATTTGATGAGGATGGGATTGATACTTTTAAAGAGAAACAGACTGTGAGAAGACCTGGGTGAAATTAAGGTGTGATAAGTCATCTGATAATCTGGAGGTAATAGACAATCAAAGGTTAGACTGGGTAGGAGGGCCACAATGAAAGGGTGGTTGAAAGGATTATTGACTGGGATCAGCTGGATGCCTCAGGTGAGTGCCAGAGATCTGGGTTACTGAAATGTATGGGAAAATTCAGGGACTGGGTTGCTTTCAAAGACATGGTCTTTTCCTTTTAGGGGTTCAGGCCCCATGACACTACCCTATGTCTCCATGAACAAATCTCAATCTATAGTAGTAACCACACTGGCATACCCATGATAGCTACTAGTATAGGTTCTTAGGTCTGTTTTATCAGGAAAGATAGCTGTTCAAGGGGTAAACAATCTTTTAAAAATTACATTCATGGGACACAGGCAAGATGGAAGCATAGAAACAGGAAAACTCTGTGGGTCCCTCCATAACCACCTCAAATAACTATAAAAATATGACTCTTAAATTTTAGAGCTACAGAACTCACAAAGTGACAGAGAGAAACAAATTTCCCACTGAAGGCAACCTGGCAGGCAGACAGAAAGGGTTCATCACAGCATGTTGGGAGACAAGCACAGACCCAAGTGAGCCCATGGTTTTAGCCCCAGGGTAGCCCTAAATAGCAGCTGCAGTGGACTTGGGGAGAGTGGATCACTAGCAGCAGTGGTGGTTTCCAGAATTATCAACATATAAATGCCAAACAAAAAGGGAGAGGTCAGTGCAGAACTCTGTTGGAACTGGTTGGGGGGAGGGGACAGAGGAGTGGGTCTGGCCCCTGCCCCCAGAACTAGAAGTGGTGGAGTTGCGGTGTTCCTGCAGCCACCTCCACATGGCTGCTTCAGAGCTCCTGGTGTGCAGATCGTATGGGGGCCAAAAGAGCATTCAGAGGGTAATTGATCTTGCTTTAACCTGACTGGATCTGGATCATGATCTTGGGTGGTCGTCCTGAGGTGTGTGACCAGTGAGACAGAGTTTGTGGGGGCTGCAGAGACGGCACCCTCCTAATAGCTCTGGCAGCTGCAAAAACCCCAGTGATTTGGGACAAAACTCTCCCCTCTGGAAGTAGAGTTCTACTGTGGCAAAGAGCTCAAAAGTCAAGTAATTGAGTGGCAACATGATTAAGCAAAGGAAGCAAAGCAGGCTCAGCAAGCCAACTTTAGATTCTTTTTTGGGGGGAAGAAGAATCAAAGCATGGAATGGGAGGAAGACAAAGAAGTCAGAACTCCTGCAACAAAAGCTTCCAAGAAAAATATGAATTAGTTACAGGCCATGGAGGAGCTCAAAAAGGATTTTGAAAATCAAGTAAGAGAAGTGGAGGAAAAATTGGGAAGATAAATGAGAACGATGCAAGAAAATCATGAAAAGAGAGTCAACAACCTGACTGAAGAAAATAATACCTTAAAAAATAGATTAACTCAAATGGCAAAAGAGGTCGAAAAAGCCAATGAGGAGAAAAATGCCTTAAAAAGCTAAATTTGCCAGATGGAAAAAGAATTTCAAAAGCTCACTGAAGAGAATAATTCCTTCAGAATTAGACTGGAGCAAATGGAAGCTAATGACTTTATGAGAAATCAAGATACTATTAAACAGAACCAAACACATGGAAAAATATAAGGCAATGTGAAATATCTCATTGGAAAAATCGTTGACCTAGAAATTAGATCCAGGAGAGATAATTAAAAATTATTGGACTACCTCAAAGCCATGATCAAAAAAAAAACCTAGAAATCATCCTTCAAGAAATTCTCAAGGAAAATTTCCTTGATATTTTAGAACCAGTGGGCAAAATAGAAATTGAAGGAATTCATTGATTACCTCTTGCAAAAGATCCCCAAAGAAAACTCCTAGGAATATTAAGGACAGGTTCTGGAGTTCCCAGATCAAGGAGAAACTATTATAAGCAGCCAAGAAGAAACAATTTGAATAATGTGGAAACACAATCAGGATAACCCAAGATCTAGCAGCTTCTACATTAAGGGATCGAAGGGCTTGGAATATGATATTCGGAGGTCAAAGGAGCTAGGATTAAAACCAAGAATCACCTACCCAGCAAAACTGAGCATAATGTTTCAAGGGAAAATATGGTCATTCAATGAAATAAAGGACTTTCAAGCATTCTTGATGAAAAAAACAAAAACAAAGTTGAATAGAAAATTTGACACTCAGACACAAGAAGCAAGAAAAGCATGAGAAGGTAAATAGGGAAAAGAAATTATAAGGAACTTATCAAAGTTGAACTATTTACATGTCTAAATGGAAAAACAATAATTGTATCTTATGAAACTTTTCTCAGTATGAGGATAGCTGAAGGGAATGTAATAGGAGAGTATATGTGCGTATGAGTACATATGTGTAGACAGAGGGCACAGGACCAATTGAATAGGAAGGGATGATATTTAAAAGGTAAAATTGAGAGGTAAGAGAGGAATATAATGGGGGAATATGGGAGACAGAATGGGGTAAATTATCTTATACAGAAGAGGGAAGGGATAGCTTACAATGGAGGGCAAGAACAGGAAGGCCAAAGGGAATGAGTCAACCTTACTCTCATGAATTTGGCTTAGGAAGGGAGTGACATACACACTAAATTGGGTATCTTGCCCTACAGGAGATTAGGGGGAAAGGGTATGAGAGGGGGGATGATGCAGAGGAGGGCAGGTTAGGGGGAAGGATAGTTAGAAGCATACACTTTTGAAAAGGGACAGGGTCAAAGTAGAGAATGGAATTAATGGGGGATGGGATAGGATGGAGGGAAATATAATCAGTATTGTGGAAGACTATTCCACTATTGTGGAAAACACATCTGCTATGGAAAGGTTTTGCGTAGCTACACATGTACAACCTATATTGAATTGCTTATCTTCCTAGTAAGGGTGCGTGACAAGGGAGGAAGGGAAAGAATCTGGAATACAAAGTTGTAATATCAAATGTTTAATAATAATAATAATAATTATTATTATTTACATGCAACTTGGAAATAAGATATAGAGGCAGTAGGGTATATAGATCCATCTTGCCCTACCAGAAAGTAGGAGGAGGGTTGAGGGAGGATATAAGAGAGAGAAGATTGGGGGAGGCGGTATACAGTGGGATTGCTGTTTTGGGGTGGCAGGTAGCAGAAAGATGGGGAGAAAATTTGCACCTCAAAATCTTGTGGAAATGAATGATGTAAACTAAAAATAAACATAAAATATAACTAAAAAAATTACATTCATTAGTTCAGGGGAAAAGTCTGCACCCTAAACTTCAGAGAAAATCCAAACAAAGAGAATAAAGTGAATACAAACAGAGAAACAAAGACTAACACACAGGGCTTCTATCTACCTGAGAAATTAGCACAGACCAACCAAAAATCTAACTATCTGACCAAGGCAATACATACATAGATACCAGAGAGAGAAGCAACAACATCTGGGTTTTTCAAAGTCGGAGATCTCCTTAAAAGCTACCCAAAGTTTCATCTGGCCAAATCACAGGAGCACTCTTCCAATGAGTGAGCCCCAAAGCAAAATGCTAACCTCAGAGTATATATAACCTTTTTATAATCCTCTTGACTCAGTAACAGAAATTAGCAAAAGGTGTGGTCCTTCCTATAAAACAAGCCTCCCCTATTCAAGCTTCCCTTAATGTGCTCCACTTGAAGTCTATTAATGGGCAGGGAAGATCTTAAATCCCATTAAGATTACAACAGCTTTCCAGATTTTCTTTCTGATATATATTGATCTGTGCATCTTGAAACAATGGTGACTTATAATATGGGATGTATGTATTACACAAAAGGTATAAATAACAAATATGAACCAGAATACATCACATTTTGTCCCTTTACCAGGCTTTGAAGCACTCATTTCAATATCTTAATGTTATGATAGTTTTAATATTTTTATACATATTAGAATTCTTTACAAATGTTTAGAATACAATACAGTCAAACCTTTTTATACTGTACCACCCTTGTCTGTGTTACTCAGTAATTTGGTCCACAGGGTAATCTACTCAATATGCTAAGGCCCTTCATCTAGATTTTTTGGCATTGCATGGTTAGATTACCATTGTCACTTGGTTACCTCTGGCTTTCATGAATAGCCTATCTGATTTGATGATATAATTTGTTACTTTTTCTTTGACATTTTTCTGTGATATCTTCTTTTAAAATTACTTTTAAATGCTAAAATCAGAATTAAAAATAACCATTTAAAAAATTACAGTTCAAGCTAATTTTGGCAGGGAGTGGGGAGGAGGAGAAAACCTAGAAATGTTGATTAAACCATTTGTGAGATAGAAAGTGTCTTCACATCGAAGTGAAAAAAAAATTGGCGACTGATTTAGGTGACATGTTTTCTAATCGCAGTTATGTTATTAACTTTACATGACTAGGGAAATTTATTTGGGTTTTCTGTTCCATCATCTGTAAATGGAGGGGTTGATTGAAACAATATCTAAAGTCTCTCCCAACTCTAAAAATTCTGAGTTTTCAAGAGTCCTGGGGAATCTAGCTAAGTGAAAGGTGGAGGGGTGGGGAAGTATATAGTACCAAGTACAGCAAAGATGAAATTATGATGAAAACTGAAAAAAAGTTTTTTGTATGTATAGCCAAAAGGTGAAAAGTGAAAACTGATGGCTTTCAAAGAACTGTTTCTGGAGAGAAGTTGCTGGAGGCAGAGAAATGAGTGAGTGAGAGGTGAAGAAATGGAAGTATTGCATGCAGGCTCGATGGATATCTATGAAAGAAAGGATTAAAATGAGATGGTACCTTAAAGAAAGGCTGGGCAAAGTGAACATGTTTTTGTTTGTTCAATTAAAGGCAAATCTGTGCATGCCTTTAGGCAGAGGGTAAGGAGGGAGAAATCCACAATTGGTGATAGATTAAAAGAAGAGTTTATATGTCTGTTAAAGTCTGTTGAAGTTGGGTTGCCAAAAGAGAAAACATTTTTTTGTGTGTGTTCTCCCAGTCTCTAATGTCAGGCCTGGGGGCAGGAAGCATGTCTTCTCCCTTTTTGTATGCCCAGAGCTTACTTAGCAGGATCTTACACAGAGTAGACATTGAATAAATGTGTTGTTGATGGTGATGCCTTGAAACTATGCCACTGTTTAAAAACAGTTAACAATTTAATGATTTTAGCCATTTCACAGTTACTTGTTATGTGTATTCTATGAATGCGCGTTGTTTTTAAAAAAAATAACTGTAGTCCTTTGGCATACAGACTGCATGACTGCAAAATAAAATGTATAAACATTTGGCTTGGCTATTGTTAAAATTATTTATAATATTTGCAATTAGTTTACTGGTTATGTAGAGCCAGAGGCTACAGGAACGCATGCTTTTTATAAAACTGAAAACAATTAAAGATAATAAATTCCCCAAGCCTGACAACTATTCCATCTGGCAAATGGATCTATGCTATTTCATCAAGGCAGTCTTCCCTTAACTGCCTTATACACTGGTTACTTTTTTGCAATCCTCAAACCTGCACCTCTACATTTTCATCAGATTAATGTAAATGAAACATTACCAGTTAAAAAATATGTTTTAATTGAAGTTGGAAATTATCTAGAGTAATTCAGCAGTCACTGCAAACTATAAATACAAAAAGCCCTCCCCTCTACTTTCTTTTTACTTTTTTAAGGGAGAATTAACCTTACAATCTTCAACCCTACCCAATTGACTACTACCGGTTTCCAGAAGGTGCTGAGCCTTCCTTCTGAGCCTGCCAGGTCTCCTAGCTACTTTACAGAATACTCTAAAAGCTTAAGGTTTCTTTTTAGATGAAATCTGATTTTACCATTTTATTGATCTAGAAAGCTGCTGATGGGGAAACTCATAATTTATAATCAGAGTTGCTTCAAGGTATAAAGTGGTTAAATTACTTGCCCAGGGTTGCAAAACTAGTTTATCTGAAGCAAGACTTGAACTCAATTCTTCTTGCTAAGTGTGACTGTTGATTCATTACACTAGACAAAATACTTTTCCTTCTCTTCCTCCTCCTCCTTCTTCCAATTAGGGTTAGGCAATTTGCCCAAGTATCTAAGGTCCTATTTAACATAGGCCCTTGCCTCACTCCAAGGTTAGTTCAGTATCCACTGTGTCACCTAGCTGCCCCTCAAACACCTCTTCTTACAATTTATATTTTTTTCTAAAACAGAAAGCACTTTAACCCCTTCCACTGATATATTATTTCTTCTGTTTCAGATTGCTGTCTAATCCTCAACATTTGACAAACAGAAAATGCACCATGGTGAGATAACTGACTAGAAGCCACATGGCTTTCTACTTAATCCAAACTCTTAGTATGTGAGTTTTCCCACCTAATTTTATAACAGCTTGTAATACTATTATATATGCTATTTGGCTGTCAATGGGCTACCTTTGAAGGGAAGCCAAGAATTAAAATATGAGAAAAAAGTAGACTGTGAACCAAGGGAAGTAGTGTGAACTACACAAAAGTGGAGTAATTAGACACTGATAAAGAGATGAGTTGGAACACTGGTTTTATAAAGGATGGGGTCAGTACAGAAAGATTTCACTTTCAGAAGAGGGGAAAAGAAAATCCTTAATAGAGTTTAATGGATAGAGCATTAAATCAAGAGGCTCACATTTTATTCTTAATTTTGCAACTGATTTATATAGATTAGGTTATTTAAACCATAAGCCTGTTTCCTATCTATAAAATAATGACATATTTCTTGAAAAACCTATCCACTGATTTCACTCTCCCTATTTATTTATTTTAAGTAAAGGAAAGTTATTTCTACAATCATAAAAACTTTTAAATTGCTTAGAAGTATGTATTCAGTGACTATCAAATATAATTGATATATTTTATACTGTTGTACTTGGTCTCAGTCTGGCTCCCCTGATCCCTTCCCTTCCCCCCATTCTGCCCTAGCCAGCCATCTTCTTCCTGTTTCTTCAGGGAAGTAGACTAGTTGGCTGCAGGCCCTCAAGGTTTCCCCAGGCAGGCGAAAATTAAAATGTGTACTAGCCAATCCCTGCTAAATTCCTGCTTATGCATTAAGAGTTGGGGGTGCCTTCAAATACCAGTGGCCTGGCATTGGTAAATCCTGTTTCAATTTGGGCAAGGCCCCGAGCAGCGCGTGCTAAATAAAATCCACTTCCAAAATTTGCACTTGGGGTCTCACTTGCTTCTTTTGGCACAACAATACCTCCCACCCAAAAGGGAAAAAAGTGCTACCTAATGCCATATGTGTATGCCATCACTAAGAGAATAACTTTTACTATATGCTTTTAATATAGAAAGTGAATGCAACTAATACATATTAGTGACTATTGTGTAAGTAAAATAATTACTACTCATATGAGCTAAGACTTACTCAGCCTAATGGTATTCCCATCTGTGATCCATGTTTTATAGATATATGATCATGGGTATAGAGGTCAGAAGTTAGGCTGCAGCAAATGAAAACAGCGATAGCTTCTCCTTGATGACTTCTTTATTTCTGTTGATGACTCACCCCATCGCTCTTCAGCTACCAACATTTGTCAACCTTATATTCACCTCTCACTCTGCCCTCTTCCTCATCCTACTTTATCCAAACTGTCATGTAGACCTGAGGATTCTATCTCCACAATGTATTTTGCATTTTCTCCTTCCTTACCATTCCAACCATGACTAATTTGGACCCTTGGACTCTTCAATTACATTTATAACCTTTCAATTAGTATTCCTATCTTTTAGTATCTTTCTTCTCCAGTCTATCCTACTCCTTTTCAAATTTTAGATCAATCTTCTCCATACACATCATTTGATGCTCAACCCACAGTCAGTGGTTCCTATCACATTCCAAATTCCTCATCTTGGTATTGAAATTCCTCCCTAATTTTCATGTATTCTTCAATGCAACCATACTCACCCATTAATAATAGCTACCTTTTATCTAGTGCTTTAAGTTTTATAATGTGCTTTACCAATAATGTCTTATTTTATCCTCACCCTGGGAGGTAAGTGCTATATTAGAAACCATACTTTATAATTGAGAAACAGAGGCACAAAGAGGTGAAGTAAGTGACATGTCTAGAGTTACACAGGTAGTAAGTCCCTAGAGTTGCATCTGAACTCAGATCTTTCTGACTCTAAGTCTAGTACTCTACCCACTATACCACCTAACTGAATATGTCAGAGTCATTAAAAATTTATTAAGGACCTTTCATGTGCTTTGTTGCTCTTGAGTTGTTTCAGCTGTGTCCAACCCTTCTCGACCCCATTTGGGCTTTCCTTGGCAAAGATAGTGGAGTGCTTTGCCATTCCCTACTCCAGCTCATTTTATAGATGAGGAAACTGAGGCAAACAGGGTTAAGTGACTTGACCAGGGTCACACAGCTAGTAAGTGTCTGAGGCTAGATTTGAACTCAGTTACTATTTGCTAGGCACTATGGCTACATGCTGAGGATACAAAGAAAGGGACAACAGTCCCTATTCTCAAGGATCTCACAATCTAATGGTGGGGGCAAGGGGAGAGAGAAACATAGGAAGAAGCTGCAAAGGGTAGGACAGATGTTACTTATCGTAAGGACAGAATCAGGTTGTGAAATGAGGAGGTTTGAGTTTCAAAGCTTATTGGATCTTAAAGAATGATGAGTTTCTGGGGATGAAGTGTGAAGTACAGGAAATTAGCGAAGTAGGAACTGATCAGGAAAATTCCCTGGGTGACATCCTTAAATGTAGGAAGATTAGGGAGGCACTAACTCTCTACCTATTTCTTTTGTTCTCCAGGCTATACCCCTAGTCTTTTCAACTAATCAAGATTCGACATGATTCAGAAGTCAGCAGTTCTGGTTGTCGTCCTCTGGAGAGTCTCCAAATTCTCCATGTCCTTCCAAAAATGGAGCTCCTACAACTGAACACAATATTCTAGTTGTTTTTGACCAGGGAAGAATATATCAGGACTATCACTTCCCTACCCCTGAATATTAGTCCTTGCTTAATGCATTTGATTACACTGGCTTTTCAAGCTAATCTCAGTGGTTTTTATATAGTGATTCACACTTAATAGGTACTTTATAAATGTCTGTTGAATTCAAATGTGCTGAATGGAATTAGTGAATGAATGAATCTTCAGCTATTGTTCTAGATCCATAGAGAACACAAAAGATTTATAAATCTTGGTGCTGCCCTCAGGACCTTAAAATCTAGTTATGGAGATAACACTAATATACATGAAATAATTACTAAGTAATGCAAATCCGTGAATGTGTTAGAATCGGAGATGGGCTCTGTTGAATTAAACATTAAAATAATAGAACGTCCCCAGATTCACTTAAAAGAAATTCTGTAACCTTAAAGTATGGGCCAATTATAGTTGTAAATGACTAGAGATGCTTAGATGAAAATCTTTAAGTATTAATAATGCTCATTGCAATATTCATTATTCCACATAATGATTGCATTAGCTACAGTGTGACATCTAGAAGAGGTAAGGGGAAGATGGTAAGGAAGTGGCACTGAGATAATGTCAAAATTTAGCTTTAATTCCCATCATTATTCCATTCTCCTAAGCAGTGATCACTCCTCAGGGTTGACATTTCCTCTGCAATTTAGACACCATTCTTCTACTAAAATTTATTTATTAAGTGCCCAGCATGACACATGGAGCTGTACATAACAAATAGCTATCTTTCCCAGAGAAAGCATGATGTAGAAAGGTAGGGAGTGAGGGGTAGGCATATGGATTAATGTCAAGTAACAAGAGTGAGAAGTCATTGTCCTGAACAGATTTTGTGTGTGTGTGTGTGTGTGTGTGTGTGTGTGTGTGTGTGTGTGTTTTGTTTTGTTTTCTGGTCTTAAAGATCTTTCCTCTCCAGATTTGGTTCTTTATTTTTCCCTTCATGAATATGAACTCTGCAATGACTATACTATATATTAGAACTTCTCCTTGTCACAGGGGAGCAGGACTATGGGACTACATAACAACCAATCAACTAGAAGGATTTCTGAAGCTCAGGGCTGCTTCACATACCAGTGATCCTTTGCAAGTAAATTCTAGCTGAATTTAGAAATGCCTGTAACTTCCAGAAACCATGGAACCAGTCTTCAGCAGTTCAAGGACAACCTTGACCAGAAGTTGTGACTCAAGATCTACCTGGAAGTTTCTAAACATCCTGCTGCCTGGCTTATTGTATCTACAGAAGTCCCCCTTCCGTTAATTCCCACTCAACTTGAAAGCCTCTAGAAAAATAGTATCTTGCCCTTTCCTCTTCCCCTTTAAGCATCTGAAAACTCTCTCTCCCTGTCTGTTCCCTTATACAATTGTCTCTCCCCTGCAAGTCTTTTCTCAGACAATAAATACTTTGTAATCTGTGATTGAACTCTTTTTTTATTTCAGGTCCCTTTATGGACCTGGGGGTCATTTGTTAACACCTCCAATTGTTTTTTCTTTCTTCCTCAAGTACACTGGGACTATAACTTCTATCTTTCATCCTGAGCACCTTGATTCTATGGAACAGATGCCACAGAAAGGAACATGCAATTTTTAGAAAGCACAACTGAAATATGTGGATCCACTTCCTAGAAGTTTTTGGTTGACTATAGGAAAAGAGGAGGAAAGATAAAATCTTTTCTGACTCTCCAGAGGAAATCCTATCATTGATATCCTTTTGTACACTAGGAAGAAATAAAGGAAACTTTAGTATCCAAATTCATGATGAAAAAGAAATGACAAGAAATGAAACTATAAGTCCTTAATGAGTAAAAAAGCTAAGCAAATGCATACAAAAAACAAACACAAAATGCAAGAGAGAAGCAAATAAAGGGAGGTGGGAAAACATTCATAGTTCAAAGATAGCTTTAAAACTAGATGATCTATCTGCCTGTCCATTTTCACATCTGACTTCTGCCCCATATTTCCTGGGAAAAATAGCTTACCTTTTATTGTAGTTCAAGTTTTATAAGTCATTCAATATAAAATTTCATTTGATCATCACAACAAACCTATAGTATAGTTCTAGCATGACTATCTCCATTTTCTGGCTTGGGCAATTATGGTTCATAGGATTATAGGATGATAGATTGGGAACTTGAAGGGAATTTTTGAAGTCATCATGACAAAAACACAATATTTATCTTCAATGAGCATACTTTATAAAGAAGGAGACAAAATGGAAATACTAAGTACATGCCAGATCTCTCCTCTCCTCTCCTCACCTTCCTTCCCCTCTCCTCTTTTACCCTCCCCTCCTCTTCCTTCCTCTCCTCTCTCCTCCCTTCCCCTTTCTTCTCTCATAAATAGAAAATAATTTCACAGAGAAAGCACTAACATGAGGAGGAGGTATGGCAAATACAGAAAAGGTTGTTGATAGAAGGGGAAAAAAAATTCAGCCAAGTCTTAGGTGAGGCCAGGAAAACCAGGTGGCAGAAGTGAGATGGGGAAGCATTCTAGGCATGGAGGATACTCAGTGAAATTTCAGAAGAAAATACCGTATGTTTCTGAGATGAAGAGTTCATAAATTTGCAAAATCTTGAAGATGTCCACCACTGAATCCAGAACATATTGCACAGTCATCATTGAGGGAGGAATTTTTTGTAGATATTTGAATTGGCAAGTGAACTACAGCCCCTGCCTCTTTAGGAGCTATGGCCTTTGAAGATCAGGAAAAGAAGGTTCTTGTTACTAAAATCCTTTTCACTTTTGAATGATTTAATATTAGAATTAAACATGGTTTCATTAGTGGAAATCACATTAAAGAAGATTTTTTACCATCTGCTTTGCTTCTGTACCCCAATGACTATAGGATCATTCCATTTTGATTGTGGCTGACACTCCTGTAAATATTTTCTACCCCTGTGAGTTGCTTGAGGGGAGATTGTATCTTGCATTTCTAGTTGTGTCTTCAGGGCTTCCCACAGTACTATGTATACAGTAAGTATTTAATAATGGCTTCCTATTTATTTGTTTATTCTATAAGGATTGTTGTACTGGGTAGAGGGAAAGAAAAAAAAAACACTTGTCAGAAGAGAAGAGTTTGAAATCATTTAGAGTAACCTTACTTCTGTTTTACTAGAAGGGAAACAGGTTGGCAAACAAATTCTTTTCATGGTAGAAGACTCTTTAAACAACTCAAGCTGTTTATATAATATGGACTGGAGCAGAAGCTTTAAAGAACCACAAGTCCATATTTTATCTCTTGCCTCATTCTCCTTGATAAGAGTAAAAAAGAAACCTTAGAATAATTGGGCTAAACGTTTGCTACTTTTTGTATTTTAAAATTCATTGGGAGAGGAACATGTAGGAAGACAAACTATTGGACACTTGGCTTCCAACTACTAACACACAAAATTAACATTCAATGCTTAACAAACATGAAAATAAATGCTAAAAATTACATCATTGATTTTACTGGGACTCATATCTAGCTCCAGAATTCAGTAAGAGGCCAACATGGAAATGTCTGTAATAGTGATTGGAGGTGACTAAGAAAGAGGCTACAAGGATTAGAGAGATAATGGAAAAGAGAATTAGGTTAAACTGAGTGCTTGGAGATATTTGATTTAGACAAAAATAACTCAAGAAAGAAATTTAGAAAATAGAAACTATTTTATTTTGTTTTAAAATATGCTTATGATTTATTTTAAAATTGTCACCATTTATCATATTAATAAAATTTGTTCTTTCGAGTTCTGTGGACTTATATGTATGATTACTCTCTATTCCATTTACCTAACAAAATCCAGGTTCTGGTCTGTTCTACTGAATAGTGTCTTGAGGTGGTTCTTTCAGAATGAAGCAAGGAATTACTCTGAGAAAGCACCCAAGCATTTCAGGCTACAAATGCATATAGGCAAATGTTATGATAGTTCACAGTGCTCTCCAAGTGTCCTTTTTAGCAAAACCAACTTTGTTTTAAGTAACAAAAGAAACCCTTCTTAAATTTCATGAAGAAATATGTGTTTGGAGCATTACAGTCTATGGAAATTTTTTAAGTAAAATGTGAATGATTACTTGTTGCATATGTTATAATTTGTTTTTAAATGAACAAGATGACCTCAAATTCATGAATCTGTGATTTTGCAATAGGAAATTTGTACAGAATGTTAACTGGGAGTCAGATTATTTAGATACCTATAGGTTGTATTTTATCTAAGATGCATATAACCATATAAGCATATAACCACTAAAGGTGGTTTTTGAGGAATGAAGTGACGTAGGCCTGTACTTTTGGAATATTAATTTTTTCAGAGAGACTAAAAGCAAGAAATCAATTTGGAAAGTATTTCAATTGTTCATATAAAGTAAGTAGTGATTTAGGCCTGAACTGGGTCAAGTTTCAATGAGCAGTGAGGGAGGAAATGTGAGAAGCGTTTGGAAGGCTGAATCTTTAAGACATGAATACCAAGGTGAGAGAGAATGGAGAATCAAAGAGGACTTTGAAGATATGATTGTGGTATATGGAATCATGTTCTTAAACATTAGCTTATACTGCATGGAATGATGCTGATGGCCTCAATAGAAACAAAAATTTATGGAAAGGGGGCAGGTTTAAGAAAGAAGGTGATAAGTGCCATTTTGGACATGCTGAGTTTGAAAGGGAAATGTTTATCAGGGAGTTGGTGATGTGGGATTGAAGGTCAGAAGAAAGAGTAGGATATGTGTGTGCTAATGGATATGTCAACCACATAGATGAAGACACTGAAGCTGATAAGATCACAAAGAAAGAGAATATTAAAAAAAAAGAATTTCTTGAGGCTAATGGGATTGATAATGATCCAACAAAGATGTCTAAAAAGCCCAATCAAACAAATAGAAAGAGAAACCTGTCCCATAATCACAGAGCAAAAAGACCATTCAGGAGGAGGAGGTAGTTAAACCTATGGAGAGAAAAAAAATAGAGAACTTTTACTTCAGCAGTCAAGAAATTGTTGGTAATTTGCCTAGTCCAATTTCAGTAGAGTGTTAGGACTGAAAGCCAAATAACAAGGGGTGGAAAAGTGAATGGGAGCCAAGGAAATGGAGGCAAAAATGACATCCAACTCCCTACAAGTTTGGCTGTGAAAAGGAAAAGAGGTATAGGATTATTGTGGAAAGGTTAAATGAAGGGTTTTTTTGGGTTTGTTTTTAGGATGGGGGAGGAGGGTTGAACATGGATACTAGAAAAGGAACCAGTGGACAAAAAGAGATTGAAGATAAGAGGAAGGGAGAGGGCAAAGTCCTAGACGAGATGGCAAAGTTTGAACTTATGGACAAATAAAGATGTAGGTCTTCTCTAGAGAGAAGTCACCTATTCTTCAAAGACTAAAGCAACGGAAGAGAGAATGGGATATGATTCAGAGAAGTTTTATTTTTATTTTTTTAAAGTGTGATAGAGGAAGGAAGGATCTCAAGTGTGATGGCCTTGGTTTTCTTGGCAAAGTAGGAGGTGAGGTCTTCCTCTGAGAGTGAATGGTTGGGAGTGTTATGGGAGCTTTGAGATGCTGTTGTGTGATAACAGTATTGCACAGTGCTGAGGGCTGAGTAGAAAAGAGAGACTATGAATTTGTAGGGATACAGTCAGCATGGAGGTATGTTACATAAAGATACACATATGTATTCACATGAATATACAAATGCAACTGGACTTTCTAATATACCTGTGGCATTTACTTCTTTATGCAGAAGTTACTCTAAATTGGCATAGACAACGCTGAGTGGGACATTGTACCTGTACAAGGGATGGAGTTGTTTTTACTGGTTTTTGAGGATGAGAGATACTTGTGCTTTTAGATGCTGTCTTTAGGATAAAATTAGCAGATGTAGTGGAAGCCAGTATTGTCCTTGATCTCCAGTTTCCCTCTGTTAGAGAACCCTAGAAGAGACTTTTGAGTGAGGTTGTATGTCCTCTCTTTGTTTAAGCTGACATTTCATTTCACCCTCATCTAAAGACCTCATTAACTCTTGTATTTTTTCAGTTTATTCTGTTCTGTATTACTTCTTGAATTTTTGTTAGCTATTTGCTTGGCTAAATGGGTTTCTTCACTATTCATTATTTGTGATGGTATTCTGTATAACCAGCATTAAGTGGGAAGGATGTAAGCTTGTGAATAAGTCCCTGTCAGGACTGCCTTTCTTTCTAAACCAGAATCCTATATCTAAACTACCAAAATTTGAGGGGAGTAATAAAATTCTAGCTTAATATACCTCTTAGACATGGGTAAAGGAGGGAACAAGTGATTGCCAGGGACCTTCTCTTTATCATCTCAAGGCAGAAATTAGTCTTCCTTTGAGATGTGTGGACCATTTTCCAGAGACGTATATCCATGCCACCCCTGTGATTTTGAGGAGAAAGACTTTGCTATTTATATACCTAATAATTTAGCACACTGCTTTACGTATGGTAAAAGATTAATTAAATATTTTTTCATTCATTTATTAATCTTATAACTCTAGATAACTAATATCGATATATATCATATATGGTACACATACATACATGAATATGTATGTATCTTTCTGTGTCATGCAAATATGTAGACACGTATTTCTCTGTATATATGAGTATACACAAATGGTGATATGTTTGATTTTTTGGTTTTTAATTTTCTAACTCCAATTTCTTAGTAATTCATCTTTAGTAGCATTTCCGATTTATTACTTTACTTTTCAATCTGTGCTCTAATCCACACTTTGGTCACTTCACATATAAACTGCTATAACCTCCTATTGACCTCTTTGTCTTGAGTATCTTACACTTTCAGCCAATTCTAAATATTGATGTTAAGGGAAAAGAAAGAAAAAAGAAACACAAAAATAAAAATGAACACTGGCTTTCCTATTCCTGGTCTAAAAGAAATCAGATCTGGGAATTGTGTGGAAATCAGAGAGGACATACATGGGGAATTAAACTACCTCTTTATCTTCTTTTTTTTTGCATGGTTTTGTGGTGGTTTTAATTTTTGTTATTTTTGGCATAAGAGATAATGGCTAACGGTGAATAGAAGAGACAGATAACTCTAAATACCCGTCTAGCTGAAGAGTAATAGATAATTTGTCAGGAAATCTCTCTGTCTACGTGGAAGTGTAACACCAAATTTTAATAATCAAAACAGTTGGCCCCAATGATATTTTTTTCTTTCTTGATGCTCAAAGAAAGTAATGTGATCTTAAGGAAATAATAGCATCTGTGCCAATCAGGTCTCACTACACTGTGAAGTGGCAGATGATGCCTGCTGTATTTAGCTCAGTTGCAGGTAGCACATTTTATATTGTTTTAAACTAAAGGAATTAGTAATATTAACCAGAGGAAAAAAGAATCTTTTCTTAGTTCTGCTAATTCCCTGGATTGGCAAGGGGCTATTTTCCTTAGTCATCTTTAATTGAATCAATGCTTGTACAATTATGCCCACATTTCTAGATTTTTTTTTTTTTGGATGCACTTGGGGATGTCCATCTGGACAATACAGAACACAAAGCATTTTGGGAAAGGAAGTCACTAAAGAAAGGATCACGTTCTAGAAGTGAGGACCAACATTTTTATCACTATTGCAGCCATATAGTAAGGGTTTTATTTCATTTGAACCATCATCTTATTAAAGCTTTGTAATAATTCTGCAAGATAAATGCCACACATACAATTATCAGCATTTTATATATGAGGAAATGAACTGAGAGAAGGAAAGTGATTTGACCAAGGTCATATAGCTAATAAGTATTAGTCAGAATTGGACCAAAAATCTTCCCTGAACCAAGACCAGTATTCCAGACCAGGAAGAAACATGTACCAGTGGCCTTTGGCCTGCTGTGCTGCTAGAATTAGATTAAAATGTAACTGGGTAACATTTAACAAAGCAAATAAAAATTCAACAGAGCATAGATAATGTTAAATTGTGGTTTTCTGAATAAATATATGGCCCACAGGGATCCTTATACACCATTTAATAGTGCCATTTTCTATTTGAGTTTGACACCATTGCACTAGAGACACCTGGGTAGGCAGAGAGCTAAGCCTGAAGTCAGGAAAACCTAATTCTAATTCAGCCTCAGCTACTTAGCAGCTGTGTGACCCTGGGCAAGGGACTTAACCCCTGCCTTTATCAGTTTCCCAAACTGTAAAATGGGGGAAATAATAACACCCCCCAAAGTCGTTATAAGGATAAAATGAAATATTGTGCTTTCAACAATGCCTGGTACAAAGTAGGTACTTAATAAGTTCTTCCTTCCATACTTCCTTCCTTTCTTTTCTTTCTTGTTTATTTCCTCTTTCCTTTTCTTTTTCCCTTTCACTTCTTCCTTTCTTCCTTTTTCTTTCTTTTTTCCTTCGTTCCTTCATTCCTTCCTTCGTTCCTTCCTTCCTTCCTTCCTTCCTTCCTTCCTAGTTAGCTGTTTCTTAGTAATGTTCTAGAATGCTCTAGGGAAGATTTTAAAGTAATTTCCTGGCATGAAGCACAGTAAAAGGTGCAAATATGGGTAAGTGGGGCTGTACCAAGAAAAGTCATGCTGCCCCATTCAATTTCTGTGAATTTAAGTAATTAGGGAGGGGCCAGAGGTTACTTATAAGACTGGAATGAAATTTCCCTAACTTAGTATGAAAGAACAAGATAACAAGCTAGAACAAGAAAGAACAATGTGTACTTATATATAACCAAAATTCAATGAAATTCAATCAGAGTAAGACATCACAGTTTTCATAATATGTGTTAGTGAGCAAACTGGAAAATGTTCTATGTGTCTATCTCTGTTATAATTCTGGGAGGGCATGCAGTTATTATACAGTCTTTGCTTTCCAAGTTTTCTAAGAATTGTAGCTATTGTGCAACTGAAAAACTCAGTGTTTTCCCCAAAGCATAACTCTTCTTCCAAGTAACAAGCCAGTGGAAAAGTTTGCATTCTTGCTTTTTCCAATGAATATTTATGAAGTATCTAACCGAAAGAAAAGTTCCTCATAATACTTAAATGGATGAATGCTATTTGATTTTTTTTAATATTTTGATTATTAGAATTTTATTTAATACGTTATTATAAGAATAATTCGAGATCAATGTCTGCCTAAGAAATAACATACAGGAAACTCAGAGTTCAGATTCCGAGTTCATTACTGTCTTAAATCTTGTTCTTGTGCTGAGATATTAGAAGGATCTGAACAATTGTGCACAATGTACAGCACTTGTTTTCAAGTGTTGTAATAACTTAGTGTGATGTTGGGGGGAAGGGAAGGCAAGAAACAGAAAGGATCAAACATAGTATAAATGGAAAATTGATTTTCCTTGTATACCCAGTGCAGAACACAATGCTGGGCACATAATCAGCACTTAATAGATGCTTAAATCAGCCAATCTGACTGAATGACATAATGGTCCTTATAATCAATCACTTACTTGGTCCATGCAGATGGCAATACTCCTGGGTTGTGAACAGAGCTTGATGGTATTTTGGATTACTATTGATCTTATAGTTTATCCATAACACTTTTGGAATCTGCTCCCTCTTTTCCCTAAAATTTACTTTAGGAATTATTATGTGAGAAAGAAATATATAAATTGTTGTGGAACAGACTTCTATTTTATCTTTTCCACCTAAAATACTAGACCATTGTGTTAGTCCTAAAAGACTTGAGGAATAGATTTAGACTGATTTACATTCCTTAAATAGATGGAAGAAAATGTTCTTTTAAGAATAATTTCCATTTTAATTTAGGCAAAATTATTAACCATATTTTTTAGTTTTAAAAAATAAACAAATTTATCCTTTTCTGCTGAACTAATGTAATATGCATTGTGATCTGGATAGAAGTGTACAAGACACTTTTGTTATCTAGCAATCAGAAATACAATATACTATAATATCTTTGAAGGCCTTTCACTCTCTTTTTGCATATTTTTCTCTATCAGGCTGAGAAATTTATTTTATTATTCATGTCTGATATTTCCTTAATAATTTTCTTTTAGCGTATGCCTTCATTGTGTCTCTCTGACTATGGTGTGTCTTATACAACCAAATCCTTTCCACCTTGCTCTGAGTTGGCATAATGCACCCTCCAGAGTATGATAGGTCAGAATAAAATCCTTCATTTTTTAATACTTCACAATTTGCCAAGCAATTTCCTCAGGAGGCAAATATCATTGTTACCATTCTACAGATAAGTAAACTGAGGGCCTTGTAATTTTTTACTTAGGGTCTCACAGCTAGTAAGTGTCTAGGACTGCATTCAGACCTGGTTTCCTGATTCCAAGTCCGACATGATTTTTAATTTAAATTAAATTTTAAATTTTAAAATTCTCCATTTGAAGGCTGTTTTTTTTTTTTGGTGGAGTTTGAAACACTTGTAGAGAAGGAAAATTCCACAATCCCCACATAAATTGTCACAATATTATGACAACATCCTTGACTATTGAAGTTCTTATAAAGTTCCATTGCCTTTGTACTCTTATAGTACTTATGGCGATCCACATGATTTATAATTGAATGGTCAAGTATAATTTCACTGTGTGTGTGTGTGTGTGTGTGTGTGTGCGCACGTGTGCATGTGTTTGTGTATTGTTCATATATTTTATTCTCTCTCCAATAAGAATATTAGAGAGCAGGAATAATGTCTTATTTATCTTCCCAGTTTTTCACAGTATTGCCTGAACTCTGAATAGGCATTTGGTCAGTACAGAATGATTCAAAGGTTGAAGTATCAAAGACTAGAACCTCATATTTTACATTGAAATTCAAATGGTTTAAATTATATAATTGATTTTATTGATTTGGTATTTTGTAACTTTAATTTATTTTTTTCCCTTTTATTCTACCTAATTTTTGGCATTGTTCATTTGTGAGAGTTATTCCACTATTTCCAATGGATGTATACGTCCACTTTTATTCTTCATTTTAAAAAATCATTTGCTTTCAATACTATTACAACTTTGCAAATCCCTTTGACTAACATTTAAATTTTCAATGTTTGTCTTTTATTATAGCATGTCAGATATCATAATAACTTTATCTCTGACAAATCAATCTTGATTTTGACACTTTTTGTTAAAATTTCATTTTGCAATTTTTTAGGCAGGATTTGCCAACAAGGAAAAATCACAGATTCACAAAGGTTTAGAGTTGGAAGGGACCACAGCAGCCATCTAGTCCAATTCATGTCTTTAAAGCCTCATTATTATATTTTTAAAAATGGTGATTTGATTCTTGTTGAAAAGACTTCCAGGGACAGTGAACCCACTGTTGCTCAAGGAAGCCTATTACATTTTTGGACAGCTCTAATTGCTAGGAAGATTTTTCTGCTGTCAAGCCTAAATTTAGTTTTTTGAAGCTTTGATGAATTGTACTGGATACTGTTGTCTGAGGCCAGAAAAAAAAAAAAAATCTAATCCCTCCTTCACAAAATAGCCTTTAAAAACTTTTGACATGATTCCCCTAACCTTATCTTCTCTAGTTTAAACATGCTAAATCCCTCCAACCAGTACTTATCTGATATGGATAGAAAGCCCTTTACCATTCTGATTCCTCTTCTGATTCTCTCTAGCTTATAAATATTTTAAACTTTTGTGACTAGAATTAAACACTGATGAGGTCTGATTACTAGAGCCTCTGTCTCTCTTAATGAAGCCCTAGGTCATATTAACTTTATTTTGGTTGTCACATTTCATTGCTGACTCATATTGAACTTGAAATTCACTAAAATCACTAGGTCTTTTTTTTTTTTTCAAATTTCTGTCTAGCCATGGCTAAGGTGATTTTATTTTGTACCCTTTATACTTATGTTTACTGCATGTTGTCTTATCATCTTAATAGGTTCAGTTATATGATCTCACCTATACATTTTTAAAAAATTGATTCAGTCATCTAATGTGTTAGTTATCACTACCAGATTTGTGTCAATTTCAAATTTAATGCACATAACATTTATGTCTCTGATAAAGTCATTGGTAAAAATGTTAAATAGCATAGGGTTAAACCCAGGTCCCTAAGGTGCATTACTAGAGACATCCTGCCAGAGTGGAATCAACCATTAAACAGCTAATCTTTAAATCTGGCCATCCAATCTGTTCTGAATATATCAAAGTTGATGATCTAGTTCACATCTATTTTCTTCACCAGAATAGTCTGAAATTAGTTAACTTAAACTTTACTAAAATCAACATAACCTATATCTATATCACTTCCCTCATCTACAGGTTTAGCAACCCTGTCAAAAAAAAAAAAAAAAGAAATATGCCTAATCTGATGTGACTTGATGAAGAGACCAACTGGATTTTTTTCTTTTTCCATGTTCAATAACTTTTTAAAAATTATCTGATCTGGAAATTTCCCAGAAACTGAAGTTAAGTTCCCTGATTAGAGTTTATAGACTATTTTTTTTTTCCTTTTTTTGAAAATGGAAACAGTTTTCTTTCTGCAATCTTATGACACCTCCCCCAATTTCCATAATCTTTCAACTGTTGTAGTGACTCAGAAATGACATCTATTCACCTGTGGGGTAATATTTTTGCTATGTGTATGTGTACCTAATGTGCATATTTGAAGGTCTATAGACCAGAATAGTCTTTCCTATGAGATTTAAAAGTATATTAGAGAAGGAACTTCCAAACTATCTAGAACCTGGGTAGTTATCAGTGTATAGCCCAATATCAATTGATTGGGCTGGTTTATGAATCCAGACCAAGAAGCTATCAAATTCACCTCCTCAGTATCCAGGTAACAGGTTTGGGAGCTCAGATCCAGAGTCAAGCAGCCTATGATTCTGATGTATATGTTCCAAATCCCTATCATCTGGTTTAAATGCTCAATTCAATCCAAAACTTTCATTCACACTGATTAACCTTTGGAAAACAACTATCACTATTTGAATGCTTACTTACTGGGCAGAGGTGTCCTACATTTATGAGTAATGGGGAATGTGTATTAGCAATAACGTTGTGCCCTAATCTTCCTACTGTCTACAAGACATTGTTATTGCAGATACTAGGGACGTGCACAAAGGTAGGCTCTATTCTATTGGAACTTATAGTTTAATGAGTCAAGATAGTGTAATAGTAATTGGTTTAGCAGGATACTTAGCACTTAGTACTAAGTGGATGGACAGTACTAGGTGCTAAGCGTGGAAGGTGCAAACTCTGTCCCATTGTTGAGAAGGCTTGAACTCCCCTGTTGATGTGGAAGAAGGGGATTGGCTGAGGTGTGTACATAAGCAAGAATTCCAGAGACAGATAGACAGAATTGGAATGTTGCTCTGGGTGAAGGAAGAATTGTGGAGATTG
>CM053591.1:124600998-124617518 GCA_028646515.1 Pseudochirops corinnae
TTTCCATCTGGCAAAGTTGACTTTTTAAGGCATTCTTCTCCTCATTGACTTTTTGGGCCTCTTTTGCCATTTGAGTTAATCTATTTTTTAAGGTGTTAATTTCTTCAGTCAGGTTGTTGACTCTCTTTTCATGATATATAGGTAAAGATTAGAAGAGGAAGAAAGAACAATATTTTCATAAAAGTGTACTACAGACTACTTTAATTAAAGAAGTAAATCAATGAGGAGTTCAAGAAACAGATCACAAGTCTGGCCTAGATGCATGGAACAATAGTAATAGGTAACTTCAAATATCTGGATATTCTGCTAGAACTTTCTCTGTGCCAAAGACATCACAAGTGATTAATTCTTGAATTGACTTAAAAGTAATTCTACCTGGAGGAAGCAGTCATGTGAAGAACTGCTATTCTGTTTCTGATTCTTAACAAAAGGGAGGAACTGGTTGTTATAAATTGTTTTGTTTTGTTATTGTTTTTTATTTAGCCAACTTCCCACTGAAGGAAGGGACTATTCAACCTTAGAATACATGATGAAGAAGGTGAGACTGGCCAGGCATGGTAACACATGGCCTAGATTTGCGCAAAATTTGGTTTCAACACATTCAAGAAAAGGTATGTAGAATTTTACATCCCGAAACTCTACAGGAGATATTAGGTAAAAGGGGATGAGAATCAGATTCTGAAAACAAACTGAAACAATTCTGATGAAAAGAGTTTCTTGTCAAAAGAAACCAATACAAATGCGAGGGAAATCATCAAACAATATAGATTTTTGCAAGGCATATAGAAGATGTAAGCAAGAGTGAGTAAAGTAAGTAAAAGAAAGAAGCATAGTGTGATTTAAAAAACAGGACAACAAAAAGAGGTAATTGTTTACTTAACTATATGTGGTGGGGAGGGGGAAAGAGAACCATCAAAGGAGGAATAAAAACTACTGCTCACAGCATGTGAGACAGTGGCATGAGTTGCTGAAGAACAATAATCATATTTTGCTTCTATTATAATTTGTCAAGGAAAATTATGTTTAAACAGGAAAGGATGAGATTTTTAAAAAATAATCTTTCATAAAAAGGAATACATAGAATGCATATTAAATTTGCAGATAGGACAAAGATGTGAAAATCACTCCATCTCTTATCTATGGGCTTCATTTAATAGCATAATCTTTAACAGATATAAATATAAAGTGTTATTCTTGAGTTAAAAAAATCAACTTCCAAAATAAATGTGGAAGGTGTGGCTAGGTAGTCATTTAACAAATATCTGTTGGGGGTCGGTGGGATGGAGGGGATGTTGGGAGACTATGAGCTCAATATTAATTAGCAGTACAATTTATGATTATAGATTTATCAGGGAAAGGAATATTAGAAGTCATTTAGTCTTCACCCCTCATTTTATAATAAGAGAACTGAAGTAATAAGAACCTGAGTGACCTCCTCAAGGTCACAGGTGCAATAAGTAGAGTCAGATTCAAACTCAGGTTTTCTAACTCCATATCTCATGTACTTTTTTTTGTATCTCACTAGATATTGGGGGAAAAAGTTTTTGTTTCTTTAGGCTGATTGATTTAAAATATAGTGTTTACAATGTGAAAAGTAGTCAGAAATATAATAAGTAGAGTCTCAAATTATTTCATATTTCTGATATTGTATTGAATTCTGGGGACAATATTTTAAGATAAATTAAAAAATGTCCAGAAAAAGGCAATTAATTTGATGGAGACTCAAGATAATGCTATATGAAGAATGTTTTAATAAACTTAGTCTCTTCGGTTAAGAAAAACTGAAGGGTTTAGAGTAAGATGTGATGGTAGTTTTAAGAACATAAAATATGCTCATATGAAAGAAGAATTTGTATTGTTCTGTTTAGACCCCAGTGAGCATAACTAGCTAAAAGCAGTGGGTGGGACTTAAAAAGAGGAAGATTTCAGCTAAATGTAAGGAAACATTCACTTACAGTTAGGAGTACACAGAAATACAGTTGGCTTTCTTTGGAGAGATTTGCTTGTCTATAGAAGTTTTCAAGTGAAGGCTAACTGACCAGTTAGTAGAGATATAACAGATGGGCTTTTGAATAAGATGTGGATTGAGCTAGATTTCCTTGCATAACCTTTTAACTCCAAGATTGCAAAATTCAGATTCTCTCTCATCTTGAACTAGAATTTGCTTCATTCGTATCAGTGGTTGTCTGTTAATGTCTAAGAATTAGCGCCATTTACCTGACCATTTTGGAATAAAATCCAAATGTGGGCCCAAGATTTTTCATTTTCTACTCCTCTTTTACAAATTAAATAGAAATTGAGACTTGATCTGGATTTCATTGGTATGGAGAATTCTAGTATAAGGAAATGTATTTACCAGGATAAGTTGGCACCTTCTCTGCCACTGTCTTAGAGAATTACCTAGAAGTTAAGTGACTTTCCCAGGATCAAAGATAAGGCCTAAATTCAAAGGATATCTATAAATTAGTTATAAGCTTAATTTTTCTCTCAAGTACCTTAGGTTTTAATTATTACAGACATGTTCATTATAAAAATGTATAAAATATCTGCTTACTATTGGTGGGGAGAAGAATGCTATAATTTACTGACAAATATCTACATTTTTTAAATGCTCTATTGTTAAGTAATTGAAACTGAATCTTTTAAAAAATCACCCCAAATAAAGTATTGAATTTTCTTGAACAATATTCCTCGAAGGAAAATGCTTAAAGAAGGTGTAAAGTCCAGGATTCCCATGGCTTGGGAGCCCTACACCTCCTCCATAACCATGGGGGGGTTCTTTTGATACCAAAGGAAGAGGTCATAGAACTCTAGACTGATTGTAGGTAATACTTTAATCAATCATTATGAATACTTACAAATGGGTACAATATTCAGTCTGGGGTGGGTATGCAGACAGTTTAGTGAATCCCCTCTAAAGAACCAAAACAATTCCTATGGTAATTATAGGAAGCAAACCAAAGAATGCGGCATTATAGGATCCATCCCTACTGATTGGTGGATATTTTTTGTTTTCTTCTTAGTAATGAGTTTGGGAGTTAAGTCAATGTTATGCCCAAATATAAGTTTGTGTATTAATCATGTCCTGCTTACATATAGGTCACAATATTCTTGTTATGACTTTCATAAGTCATATAATATCTTAAATCATGACTTAATGTCTAAAATATAATTCAATGTCTAAGTTAATTAGTTAACAGGTCACCATGTTCTGGCTTCTACCTTTCACAGAGTTTAAGTTTTTATGGTTTTTCAGTTATTAGCGTATTTTATGGCTTTTTCCCAATAGGAAGCCTACAGAAGGCATAAATGGAACTCTTAAAGAAGGAATTTAGTCACATTATCCAAATAAACTTTGGTAATCTCTGAAGCAATGAGTAAAGCCTATTACCCTTATGTACAATAAAGTTGGATATCATCTTATTAACACCCAGTTTTAAACTTTTAAAATTAATATTTTATTTAAAATGAAAAGGAATTAGGTTTCAGGATGCTTCCTGGGGAAGAAAAATCTTTTATGGGAAGTTAAAGGCATTATACCAATCCAAATCTCTTCTTATATCTTAGAGATAAATGTCCATGACCCAATGAACTATGTCTCTGTGTCTTTGCCAATATCTTCTCATTAGTGCCATAGGGAAAGAAAGGAAAGGGAACATTTCTAGGCCCCAGGCCTCTGACTTTACAAGAGAATTAAGCTGAGCAGAAAGTCCATATATTTTGCTCTTTAAAAAGATGAGGTGGTATATTAAAGTGAATGGCACTAAACAAGGTTGGAAATTTATGTTGAGGTAGTTTGTTTAGCAAATTAAAATATGAAAGACTTGCTCACTTTTTGACTGAGTGTTTCTAAATCTATTATCATTTCTTTACTCTTTTTTTTTTTCGTTTAGGATCCAAATAATATTTGATAAGAGCTTTTTCTAAATAGCACCTTTGAACTCTTGGTTTCAAAAAAATCAACCTCCATGTAAGAGGTATGGCAAGGTAGTAATTTCTTTAACAAATATCTAGGGAATATTGGGGACTATGAGCTCAATATTAGCCAGCAGTATAATTCAATGTGATATAGGGGAAAGAGTCTGGATTTTGAACCAGAGGATCAATGTCTAAATTCTAGCTCTGTCATTTACTATCTATATAATGAAGTCATTTAAGGTCCTTTGGGTCTCAGTTTACTCAATTATAAAATCAAGAGATTGAGCTAAATGAATTCTAAGGCTCCATCCAATTTCTATATATATGATTATATGATCTTATTTGCATTTTTTGTAGGTGTGATGAAACAACTTTAGTTCTATATTTCAAAACCCTATTAGTAATTTCTTTAAAAATTTAGCTAAACATGATTAATTCCAGAAATTCTCTATCTTTTAGAAAAGAGTCTCTAATATAAAATGAGATTATTCTTAATTTCAGGTTTTATATTGAGGCAATTTGGGGATT
Source organism: Pseudochirops corinnae (assembly GCA_028646515.1). Classification (NCBI taxonomy): domain Eukaryota; kingdom Metazoa; phylum Chordata; class Mammalia; order Diprotodontia; family Pseudocheiridae; genus Pseudochirops; species Pseudochirops corinnae. Next base: position 124,605,445 of record CM053591.1, read on the forward strand.
GCTATAACCTGGTGGTAGTTCGCTCTAATTGTACATAAAGTACAGATGTTCAAATATGCAGTGTCTTGAGTAATTAGTGAACTCAAACATAAAAAGTGAATGTAAGGCCAGAGAGGATAAATGAAATTTATCTTTATATTTGAAAACTTTACATTGGAGTAAAGTACCCATCATTGTTTCTTTTCTTTACTACTCCATCTGTTCTTTTATTTCGATCATATATTTTTGCAACCAAAATGAAGGTTGTCACATTAAAAGGTAAAGGAATAATTTTTCAGCTCTGAGCAAACATTGCGGTACTCTAAGGGTAAATTGGGGGGGGGGGTAGGGGGGAGGTAGATGAAGCATTGAGATAAGCAGCAAGGTGAAGGTTGCTGAAAGCCAGTCATGGATGAAGAGGAGAACATAAGATACAAGGCCAGTCTGTTGTGCCAGCATCAAGGAGACTTATAATTCATAGATTACAGAATGAAAAAGAGTCCTTAAATATCATTCAGTACATTCCTGCTCCTAATTTTACATATTAGGAAACTATTCTCCAAATCAAAGGGAAGTACAGAAAACAATTGGTGGAGTAAAGAAAAATTGTGCATGGGGAAATGGGCATGGGGGAAGACACCTAGGAACCAATCAGATAAGGAGGAAGTAGTATGGATTAGACAGAATTATACAAAATATCATAATGGAATCTATAACCTACAGGAGACCATCAAAGTAACATATAGGAAATTTGATATCAAAACACCTAAGTGATACAACAGAACTCTACATGTGGAGTCAAAAAGGTCCAAGATCAGATCTAGCTTTTGACTTATACTAACTGAGTGATCACTTAACTTAATCTGCCTCAGGTTTCTAATCTAGAAAATAGGGATGATAATAATAGCACCTATCTCCTAGGATTTTTGTGAGGATGAAAGGAGATAATAATTGTAAAGCACTTTGCAAACTTTAAAGAGCTATATAGACTCTCGGTGTTGATGCTGATGGTGATGCTAATGCTGCTGCTGCTGCTTCTGCTGCTGCTGCTGATGTTGATGATGATGATGATGATGACTGAATCAAGGAATTAAGCCAGGATTGGAAAGAGTCAGGACCAGGATCAGAATTCAAAGTCAAATTCTAAAGAATGATGTCATAATCGATTCTCATGAATGGAATGAAATGGAATTAACAAACTGAGACTGAAGTTAAGTGACTTGCTTAGGACCACTCAACTAAAAAGAGTTTGAGCCTATATTCAATCTTGGGTCTTCTTGAGCCCAGGTCCAGCACTCTATCTACACAGCTCCTCATTGAAGTTAGGCCTTACTTAACTTCCTTTAAAAGCAGCAGTGGTCATTTGTTAGCCATGAATGACTAAGGTCCACAAGAACCTTCATTCATAGAGTAATGTGGGATCTATATGTTTATGTAAAGTGTCCTATGTAAAGGAATTTAATGACATCTCAGATTCTTTTATATACATATATAATGTGAAAGTAGAATCAATAATGCCATGAACACTATACATGCTTACTACATACAGAAAGTTCAATGGAATGAGTTAGTATGGGATAATCAGAAAATAGTAAAAATGATTTGATTTTATCTAAAATTTAGTTAAAATTAAATAATCTAACCCAAAGGGAAAAAAAAGAGATGAAGTTTAAAAAAAAACTGATTATATTATTTTTAAGCACAAAGGGGGAAAGAATATCATATAAAAGGTGACTTGATCCATTCCTAACCATTTCATTAAAAAAAATACTCAAAATCTAATAAAAAATTCTAGAAGCTTTTAAAACTAGAACAGAGGGGGAAAGAGATAAATTAAAATTATTTTGTTTTTTAATAAAGATTTAGCCTAATCACCAGAGTTCAGTGTAGAAACATATGTTTATTTTCAATGAACATTTTCTGGGCTCTAGACTCACTTGTAGAATAGCAATCAAAGAGGGGAAAACAAGAGAAATAAATAGAAGTCTTTTTTTTTAACTTCCTGGGAATCATTTTTATTATCAATCATCATCAGTTATAAGTGCTCATCTTCCAGCTGAATGGCTTTAGAAGTTACAGCATGGCCAAGAGGAGCAATTGCTAGAGCAGAATTGAAGAAATTTGGGTTTGACTCTTGCTTCCAACATTTATTATCTGTGTAAGCATTGCTTCTCTGAGTATGTGTCCTAGTGTGCAATGTACCTACCTAGTGTTATGACAATACTTGTAGTAACAACTCCTATTGGATTGTGATGAGATTCCCGTGATAATTAGGATGATGATGATAAGCATTTATATCACTTTAATATTCGCAAAGAACTTTACAAATATTATCTCATTTTATCCTCAAAGCAACCCTAGGTACTATTATTTTCCCCATTTTACAAATGAGGAAACTGAGGCAAACAGGTGGTTAATTGACTTGTCCAGAGTCACATAGTTGGCAGTTGGTATCATATAAATGTGCACTATTATATTCATATATTAGGTGGGAACAATTCAGGAAAATGTACAGTTGTGAATTCTACATTACTTATAATTCATTCTGCAAGCAACACTTCTCAAATTTTTTTTTATTTTTTTATTTTTTATTACACTGTGGGGTACTTATTACTAGAGAGTAGGCACAGTGGGTAGAGTTGTTGGTTTGCAGACAGGAAGACCAAAGTTCAAATCCTGCCTCAAATATCTCATCTCTAAAGTGGTGATAATTATAAACTCATAGGACTGTTGAATAACATTACCCATCCTGACTCCTGTTGTCTATAGCTGGGTATGCTATATTTTACCCCTTCTCCAGCTTTCTATGATACCCTTAAGGGGGATGAGGGGTTTATAGGGTCTTTGCCAGTAGATCCTGCCCAGCTTCCTAGGTGTAGTGAGGAGGTCCCCTGAACCTCCTTCATTTGGTTGGATTAGTTTTTGCAAAGAAATGTTTATTTTAAAAATATAATCATAAATATTCAAACTTATTCCCCCAACAGTAGGAAGCACAATACCTCCCCACCTTGCATCACCTCAATTGCTGAGGAGGGGAGGAGCATTAAGAAGGGGGAATCTTAGTTCAGTTCCTATAACACACAATAACAGTTCCAAGACAAAAACCCTTTATAGTCTTGAATTCCAGGTACCCTGGCTTCTTTGGGCTTCCTTGACTGGCTGCATCATCCTACCTAAGGTCACCATGGCTCAAACTCCTGGGAATCACTGCTGCAACTAAAACTAAGAAGGACAGATTAAACAGAATAAAGACAAACAACACTCCCAGATCCTTTCTCAGAGCTGGGATAAAAGAGAGCAAGAGCAAGGAAAAAGAAGTCCTTCCCCTCTTACTGGTTCACTTCACGGATCCTGTGTTATGGGTGAACTGTGTGACCTCTGAACCCAGAAAAAAAAAAGCATGCAGGAAAAAGAGAACATGAGCCAGAAAAGGACCTGAAGGAAGAGAGCAACAACCTTAGTCTCGCAGTTCATCAAAGGAGGAGACACCTATCCATGCATTAGGGGACATAAAATTGCCTCTATTTTAGGAGCTTTGGGGATGCTTAGGCAGTCTGCCTTAAGGTGCAGCATTGTTAGGCAAGCTGGGAATGCTTCACTGATAACCTCCCACCCGTTAACAGTTGTGATGACTAAATGAGAAAACATATGTAAAAGGTTTTCAAATCTTAAAGTGCTGTCAGAATATTAACATTGTTATTCGCTATTATTTTTATTTTCATTGTCCTCATAACTCAATATGACACTATTATTGTCAATAATAATTCTGTCAATAACAATGACAATTATGATTAGTATTGTTAGATGACCAAGGAATATGCCTAGAAAAGCAGCAGGCTAAAAGTGAGAAATACAGACCTAAGGAAATTTCATAGTGTTTTTTTTAACTGTTGTCACCTTATTAAAACATCAGTATAAAATACCAATAAAATCCTACTGTATAAAAGGTTAACATCTAATACTGATTTTAAAATAAGAATAAAGAGAAAAGAACTGCTTAGGCTTATAAAGATTCCCCAAATTATATTCCCCATGAAGTTGATCATGTGCACATTCATATAGAGTATGAAGCATTTTTTTTCAAAGCATTATTTTTTGGTGCAGAAGTTGTCCTTGAAGAAACTGCACAGACTTTGCTTAGTGGAACCATTTCATCTCTCTCCATCATTTCATTATTTCAGGAAGAGCAAGGCAAAGAACCAGGTCATAGGGAATATGAAGAGTTTAATGACAATTATCTAGTCCCTAGACCTCTAGGTCCCTAGGTGAAGATGGGGTTGGGTCAGTGCAATCTAGAAAAAAAAAAGTGTGAAGTTAGGGATCTATTGATCCCTCCCAATTCTGGTAAAGTGGAAAACAATTGAACAACCCTTGTTGGGTGTTTAGATCTACACTAGGCTCTAGGAAAGATTACCGTGTTTAGGTAAGAATTTCTAATGGAACATAGTTTAATAGGGGTGACATATGCAAAAGAAAACATAACTAACCATAGTACACACAGTCTTGAGAAAATCAAATTATCCTAATTGGAGAAATAGAATTAAAAAGGTGCGCTTTAAAAACACCATTAAAAAAACATTATTCAATATTATTCATCAGTAGCACTCAAGATGGGTTGGCCAGGGGAGAGATGGTAGTCAAGAAGTTAAAACCCTATGGCATAAGAACACCATTACAAACAATGTTCTTTATAACAAATATATCTCCAGATCCACAGAACTAGTTAACTGGAAATCTGATTTCAGAAAACCTACACACACGCAAGAAAAAATTCCACTACAATAAATCTTTAGTTTCTTTCATAAATACTACTCTCTATAACAAAACTAAGGACTATTTGCATTGAGGTGTATGTGAAGAACTAAGCTGAATTCTTGTTCCAATTATGACCTCCTTGAGAGTAGGGAGTAGAGAATTTTTCATTGTCATCTTTATATGCCCAATGCCTAAAATATATTTGATGTTTAATCAATGTATGGGATTGGATTAGCTGAAATAACAATTATTTTTCAACTCCATGGATTTTTTCCCCAATATCCCAAACCACCCAAACAAGCTCAATTCCCCACCACTCATTCACAAAAATAAATGCTAAAAGTAAATGGGTCGATAGAAAAAAAGTGACAATAATATGTATATTACTTTTTCTTCCTTCTTCTCTTGTCTCCATAAGTCTTTCTCTTCATTTTCTAATTCACCATCAACTAATTCACTACCAACAGCCTCAGCTGTTTCTGCTCAAGGTCCTAAAGATTCAGAATATGATGCTAGTTATGTATTTATTTACATAATATTCCTCTATAAGAAACAACTCAAAAGCCTCATTGAGCTTATTATCATGGTATTTTACTTTCTTTCCTTCATGGAAACAACATGCAAGAAACTAGCAAACAGGTAATCACCATTTTAAAATTAGTCAGATTTCAAGATAAAAAGATTAAAATGGTTCACAATGAAGAGTCTTCCTATGTACACATCTCCCACACTCCAACAGCATTAATATATACTTTTTAAAACAAAGATCATAATATTTCTCTGCAACTTGGGGAAATCCACAGCATGTATGATATTCTCCACTTCTCAAATTGGCACATCACAGCATTGTAACATTTTCCAAATAAGCAGATAGATAAATACAGTACTTTATTCTGGATTAATGGTGAAGCTCAAGAAAAGAGTTCATGTGGCTTTCAGTTTATTTCATTTTTTAGCAAACTCAATGATTAAGAATTTAGAACCTAAGGGATTTCAGCCCTCTACTTATGTGGGGAACACATCTGATATCATGAGACAACAGTAAATTCTTCACTCTACTCTAACGTGTCCTACCCTTTACCTAAGATGAACTATAATTAAAGTTGTCAATTAGCAGAGTGACTGTTTGCTCTGTGAGCTTGTTAGGGGCACATATAGAGAGAATACAGGGTTTTCCATTTCAATAGGACCTTAGCTCCAGGCATGACACAGCTCTATTCCAAGAGCAGAGACCAGGACTCATGAAAATTATTTAAATGTAAAGAATAAAGTGTAGAGATAGACACAGTAATAGAATTAGCCCTTTATTTTTATTTTTTTTATGCTCCCCTTACTCTGAGCTTTTAGATGCTTTCCATTTGCTTTATGACATGTATGATGATGTGAAAGCAGGATTTCACCTAATCAAGAATGTTATCCTTGATGTGGTATGGGCCTTTAGCTATGTCTCCAGTGAATGTGGAACAGCACAAACAGCTTAATGAGGTTGCTTGCAAGAAAGAAAAACTTCCTATCACACAATCTTAAAAATACACTTCCCCTCTAGCCCTTGTGGCTGGAGAGATGAAAATAAACAAAACTAAAGGCCTATGGTCAAAATAAGGGCTTATTTCCTAAGTTTTCACTTTAACTGATGCATTGTCCCTCTTGTTGTTCTTAAAAGGGGACAGATCAATCAATTACATACAATGTCTATATATTAAGAACCCATGTTTGGTTGTCCTGTTGGACAGAGTAGAATTTTAAAAAGGGCTGGGGGATGGCAGTATGTGCTCCTTTTTGGCACATTTTTGAATGGCATTAATTTCCATTCACTTTAGGCTCTCTATTTCTGAGATAGAAATGCATTGATATAAACCTTGGTGATATATTCACATGATCTGTTTCAGCTTTATTATTGCCAACTTCACATTGCCACATGCTTGCTGGCATGTATTTAGAAAATTCCTTTGCAAACTTGATAAATGGGGTGGGGTTGTTTTTTCTTATAGTTTGTTCAGGGAAGAAATACTGGAAAAATAAATTCCTATACAGAATTACTCTTTGTAGAGAAGCAACAAAGCAGAATTCTGAGTAGCAGTCCAGTCATTAAGAACTCCATGATATTGGGCCAAACTCCTAATGCATTAGTTCAAAATTCAAAGTAAATACTATACAGCTTTATTTTGAAAAGTGCCACTATTTGTTATTCAAACTACCTCAAATTCCCTTTTTTCTGATTGACATTTTGTAAAGGAATAAACTGAAACCCAGTGAGAGAGATTTGCTCAAGATTACACGGTGCTAAGGATTAGGGTCAGTATTTGAACCAAAATTTTCTTGAGTACAAAACCAATACTTTATTATACTACACTGGCCTTTGCCCTGACTTCCTATCCAATTGTTCTCTGTTATTTAAGGCCTCAATCAAATTTCATATTTAAGATGCCAATTCAAGCCCACATCAAGCTATTCCTTTTCTGAACCTCAGTGTCAGTCTTCAACATTCTTTAGAATGTGATTACTTCTGTTCTTGTTATTTCATATGTATTATAGTATTAGTCTTGACTCCCTATACAAGTTCTTTAAATAAAGTAAGTTCTTTGGGGCCAAGGAGTGTGGCTTTTAATTATTTTGGTATATTCCATTTAGCACTGTCTGCAAACCAAATTCATTTTGATAGATTAATCTTTTCCAAAGCGTATTTTGTTCATGTAATGCACCAGAAGTAACAATTTCTTAAAAAGAACCCTGGAGTTGACAGAGTTAAAGCAAGTTAAAAGTTAGGAACAACTGATTCCTTTTTGATGGGGTGGTTCCCAATGAATTTGAAGATTAAAACTTTCCCTTCCTCCCTCCCTCTCTTCCTTTTTTCCTCCCTTCCTTTCTCTTTTCCTTCCTCCCCTGTTTCCATCCTCCCTCTCTTTTTTCCTTCCTTCTTTCCTTCCTTCCTCTTCCTTCCTTCCTTCCACTTTCCCTTCCTTTTTTGCTTTTTCTTTTCTTTTCTTCTCTGTCTCTCTGTCTCTGTCTCTCTGTATCTCTCTTTGTCTATCTCTGTGTCTGTCTCTCTGTCTGTCTGTCTCTCTCTCTCCCTCCCTCCCTTCCTTCTTCCTTCCTTTTTCTCTTTTTTTTTTTCTTTTGGTTAAGATTCAAGTCTTTGACATTAGCATTGCTTTGATGAGAGTAGAATTTCTAAGGAAGGCCTTAGAAAAGTAACCTTGTGATTTTAAAGAGCATTTCAGGATTTTTAAAAAGCAACTCAGTCAGCCTTCAGACAAATGTTTGATTTCTTTACTAGCAAGATTTCATCCCTGTGTTCTTCCTGTAGTGCAGTACAGCAACATTAGTCCAGTGAGTTTTGTTGATATTTTAGGTTTTTTTTATGGGCTCAATTCAGAAAGAATAGATCTGCACCTCTTCTCAAAATACTCACTTTCTTTGGTTCCCAAAAGAAATATGTCATTGAGCATCGAGATAGCAGGTGCTCAACTGACTGAAAGCCCCAACTGAATGAGCCAGGACATTAAAGTTTCTTTTTGGCTCCTTCCCTGGATCAAAGGATGGATTTTTAGTCATTCTGTTTGTTCATTTCTGGACTTCAAAATTTGGAAAAGGATCACAATTTTACAGTAATGTGAAGTTGATGAAATTCCGACTGTAATCCATTAGAAGCTGAGCTGAACCATCAAATTCATTTTGATTGTAATCCAAAGCAGTTAAAATCCAGTTTTCCACTAGAGGTATTTGAATACATTAAGTCAGTTAAGATCCACTTCCTTGTATGTTGCTAAAAGAGAGAGAAATGTAAACAATACTATGTAAAGTATAGTGTAACCATTATATGCTTCAATCTGACATAAATGCATTTACAAATTTCCTTAACTTCTTTAAGCATTAACCTATACTTTAATCTCCTTTTTCCCTTATCATTCTTATTGATTCAGCTATAGTCTTTAATTACCATTTCATAATATATCTAATTATACTATGCTGATTAGCATGCAATTGTACTGTGAATAAAGGCAGATATGATTTTTCAATAATTAACTTTGTATAAGCACAATGTCAAAAAAACAATCGACTAATGCTATAGCATATGATTCATATACAGATAAGTATCTAAGTAACATCTGAATCTGTTTTCAGGGTTTGGAAATGTCTGATAAGCTAAAATAGGAAGTAACTCAGTATAATTTCATGTGCTGATTTTCCTTCAAATCTAAGCTGATTTATTATTGTTGCTATTATTATTTTGAAACATTTTCTTATTTCATGGGTGGGACGTAACATTCATCAGCAGGCAGGATGTTTCAGAGGGGACCATGCCTTGGGGCATGCTCCTGGCAGATCCTGGGAACTCCATACAGAGTAACCATGTGGACAAAAATGGAGAATAATCTCTTGCAGGGAATTCACATACACAGAAAAAAAAGCTGCAGTTTTCTGGACATTGGAGAGGGTGAGGAGGGAGGAGGAGAAGAAGCACAAAGGAAGAGCAAAATGTAAACACTTAGTTTCAGAATTTAGAAAGCTAAGGATAGGACAAATAGTGAACCCTATTTCTCTTCTTATCTCCTTTAGAACCAATCTACTCATGTATAAAATTAAGGGGTTTGGTCTAATGTCCTCTGAGATATCTTTTGGTTCTAGCTTTATAATTCCACGATGTCATGGTCCAAGGGGAGAGGGGATGCCAGTGTTCCAAGCCAAGCTCAGCTTTGATGTGCTTCTCTGAACTGTAATGGACCCAAGTCTGCCATTTTCCGAATCTATATCCCAAAGCCTGACTCTAACTCCAAGAGTTCCAGGGCAGTCAGCCACCATTCACATTTTATTTGTCTCACTGTTTACTCATCTTCATTTGCCTACCTACATGTATGAAATTATTTTAACAAAAAGAAAGGAGAATATGAAGGGAGAGGAGCAGGACAAAGTAGAGCTAACACAGTATAAGTATATGATTTCAACTTTTACCGCATACAAGAATGACTTTCCTTCACTGATGTCAAACTCAAAATTGTTAATTGCCTGATAATCCTGTTTACTATCATGGCAACTGCACTAAATTTTAGGCAGGATTTCATATTTGCCCACATTCATTACTAAGGAATGAGAGAAACCAGGCAAGTCACGTACATGTAACATCAAATAGATCAAGTACCTACTGCACTGCAATTCAGAAGTACCTGGGTTCTACTCCATTAACTACACTGGCTATTTAGACATGGTCAAGTTTCTGTGGGACACAGTTTCCTCATATGTAAAACGAAAAAAATGGAATCAGTAATTTCTAATGCTATAGGACCATAGATCTAGAGACAAAACAGGAACTCATATGTCATCTGGTCCAATATCCTAATTCAAAAGATGGCAAAATGGAAGGTCATAGAGATTGTCAGTTGCCCAAGGTTACAAGTGGCATAGGGAATAGAAATATTGACATGGAAACAGGAAGGCCTGAATTTAAAACCTGACTACTTACTAGTCAAGTGACCCTGGACAAGCCAGTCAACTTTACTGATCCTCAGTTTTACCATCTATAAAAAGGAGGGTTTGGACTAGAAAGCCTTTAAGAATTTTGCCAATTATAACTTTATGAGCCTATGATGCCAAGGTCAGTTCATTTTCCACTGTGCCAGCTTTAAAATTCTAGGATTCTACGGTCTTATTCTAGCAATAACAGCAGAAGCGGCAACAGCAACAATTACAACTAAAACTACCATCACTTCACCCCTTCCAAATTATGGTCTCCAGTCATATCTAAAGGAAAAAAAGAGAAGAAGAATAGAGACGTGTAGAGGATTAGATTCAGCAAAGTATCTGAATCTAAAAAGACACTGGGCATTGAAGGAAAGCAGAAGCAACATTGACCCATGTAAAATATTTAGTAAACTCCTGTTGTGCAAAATATGACAAGTTAAGGGCTGAGAGAAATGATTTATTTCTCTCTTATATTAACAACCAATTAATATAAGGCATGGAGATCAGGTTCGTTTGTTTGTTTTTTCTTCCTATTTCCTCATTCTTTATTAGGTTAAATCAACCTCTGAAGGACAGGGCTGATGATGATATTGGATTCATATTTTTCTCAATGTTGGGCAAAACCCCATTCAGCTGGGGAAGCTTAGGTTTGATTAAAGAGTAAAAAAAAGAGTCTAATCTAATCTAAATTCTCTTTGTCTAGATTGCCCAATGGGTGTGGTCTGGGTATAGACATAGTTTCTTTGTCTAAAAGTGATAGGATGAGAGTCAAATACCCATTCTCTCTTTAAAATAAGTCTACCTCACATTATAATATTCATTCTCTCATTAATTGTAAACCAATCAGAGTTGATTTCAGGATATAACACCATGCACAAGCAGATTCCCAAAACAATGCTACTATGAATAGCTTTTAAGGTTCAGATTACACAGTATAGTGAACACTCTATTTATTCCATTACAAATCAAGGCAAACATTCACAACAAATCACAATATTATATCTACAACATTATATCTTATCACAGAAAATCACAATATAGTCTTCATAACAGCTTATCATTAGAATGGCCACACAGTTTTCACTACAGTGGCCACAATATTTAGAACAAGGAACAAAAGAATAATCATCTGGTTTCCCTAAGGGGGAAACCCTCCTTACTTAATCATTCAATCAATTCACAATATAATAATCAATACTCAATCATTTAATAAATTCACAATACAATAATCAGTCTTCCACTCATGGGGCAACCATTAACTTAATCAGTAACTAATCTAGATTCACAGTTACTAAATATCATTAATCACAAGTAAAGTCACTAGAAAACCACACTAACCCTCCACCCCTCAGTGTCTAGTAAACCTCAATTTCATCCAAGGGGAGGCCTTTTCTTCATCTTGACTCTGAGTGGTCTCTCTGATTTTGTGGATCCCCTTCCATGGTCCCAGCTCCTTCTTGAATCCGTCAGTCACCTGGATTCAGGGGCAGACAGCTCCCTGGTTCTCATTGAGTCCTCAGACATAGAGAGCTCCCAGGTCCTTGTCCAGTCCTCAGAACAGTCCCTCGCACACAGGGTCCAGTACATCTCAAACCCTTCACCACTTCTATTCCCAGGAACTCAAGGATCAGCCAGGCCACAAACAAACAAAGTGTTATCCTGGTCATGTTTCTTCAGTTCTCCAGCAGTTCACCTGGCCCTAGGACCCAGTAGAAAACTCGGCCTTCCAGCAGGCTTTCCAGGCAAGCCCTCTCAGCCTTTCAGGTGGCCTTCACCAGATTCTGGTCTCAGGAAAACTCCAACTCAATTCTCAGTCAGCTTCCAGATGCTGGGAGAGAAACTCTCTCTCTCTCTCTCTCTCTCTCTCTCTCTCTCTCTCT
>CM053591.1:124618018-124640645 GCA_028646515.1 Pseudochirops corinnae
TGCTATACTGGAATATAAAAAAAGAGCTGGACTCCAATCTCAATCTGACATTTGCTAGCTATTAGGTGACAGTTATGTCACCTAACTTTTCTTTGCTTCAAGAAGCAAAACTAAAACTTACCTATTGATGTATGGATAGGTTACTATCTGAATATATAGGAGTTTGTAGAGAATTTAAATAAATATGCCCAACATATTGACACATTATTAATCTTTATTTGGACCCCAACTGAGTCTTTAGGTCCTCTCTGAGGATGATGGAAACTGAGTTCTCTTAGAATCTTTCTTGATGCTTCAACCTCACTTTGGAGCATAGAAAGAGTTCCTGGCATCAGGGCTTTTGACAGACTGGTAAAGAAAATGTTCTGGAAACCATAGGAAGAAACATCAGGGTGAGTGATTTAATTGCAAAATTATTTATTAGTTGACTCCTTTGTATAAAGCACTATGCTAGGCACTTGGGATACAAAGATAGATATAATCTTTTCTGTCAAGTCACTCACAATCAAATGACTGGAAAGGAGAAGTGAAATTAAACAAATAACTTTCATACAAGGAAGAATGAGATAAGTGTCAGATTCTGCTGTGGATAGAACTCTGGGAATCTACTATTCATTGGATTTCCACATGAAATCAGGACAATCTGAATTCAAATCTAGTTTTAGCCACTTCTAACTGTGTGCCCTGGGAAAGTCACTTAGCTTTTTCCTCTTTCCTGCCCTAGGTTCCTCAATTGTAAAATGAGGATAATAATAGGATCTATCTCACAGCTGTTGTGAAGAATAAATGAGATAGAAGTGAGGGCAAGATGACACAGAAAAGGCAGCAACTTCTCTGAGCTCTCGTCCAAATCCCTCAGACCACTTTAATGTGATTTAAAATGCCATAAACATTTCTGAAGTGGCAGAACCCACAAAAGGATGAAATGAAATAATTTCCCAGTCAAAGACAAATTAGAGGGTTTGCAGGAAAGGTTTGTTGCATCTAGGTGAAAGTGGAGCACAGTCCAGTATAGATCATGCCAGCACAGACCCAGATCCAGAGCCAGCAAACCAGCAACAGGTCTCGGGAACCACTGAATCAGAGGAAGGACTCTGTTGCTTTGCCCATACTCAGGTCTGGGTCACAGTCTTGGGTGACAGTCTTAGGGTGATAAGGAGCACTAGTATACCAGAGCTTGTGGTAACAGTGCATCACGGACTTTTGTTACAGTTCCAGGGAAGGAAAAAAGTGTTTGTGGTCATTCACAGACCAGAGCACAGACCAGGAAAAGAGGAAACACATCTCTCCTTAGATCATACCATGTTGGAAGAACTGAAAACTTACAGGTCCCTAGAAGTATCTCTGAAAACTGCTTCACAAAACCCTTGAACCTTGGGACAGTACACCCTCTACCCTGGAAGCAGAGCCTTATTTTAACAAAGTGTTAAAAGTTAGACTGCAAAAATGAGCAAACAACAGAAAATCTGACCACAGAAAGTTACTATGGTGACAAGGAAGATCAAAACACAGACAGAAGAAGGTAACAAAGTCGAAGATGCAATATCCAAAGTCTCCCAGAAAAATATGAATTATCTCATGTCATGGGAGATTTCAAGAAGGATTTTGCAAATCAAGTAAGAGAGGTAGAAGAAAAATTAGGAATAAAAGTGAGAATGATGCCAGAAAATCATGAAAAATGAGTCGATATCATGGTAAAGGAGACAAAAAAAATGCCAAAGAAAATAGCACCTTAAAAAAATACACAAGACCAAATGTAAAAATAGGGACATAAATTCACTGAAGAAAAAAAAAAAAACTTAAAAAGTAGAATTGGCCAAATAGAAAGGGAGGTACAAAAGCTCAGTGAAGAAAATAATTCCTTAAAAATTATAACTGAGCAAATGGAAACTAATAATTTTATGATAAATCAAGAAATAATAAAACAAAATCAAAAGAATGAAAAATAGAAAATAAAGTGAAATATTTCATTGGAAAAACAACTGATCTGGAATATAGATTCAGGAGAGTTAATTTAACAATTATTGGATTACCTGAAAGTCATAATCGAAAAAAGAGCCTAGACATCATCTTTCAGGAAATTATCAAGGAAAATTACCCTGATATTCTAGAACCAGAGAATAAAACAGAAATTAAAAGAATCTATTGCCCATTTCCTGAAAGAGATCCCCAAATGGAAACTCCCAGGAATAATATAGCCAAATACCACAGCTCCCAGGTCAAGAAGAAAATATTTCAAGTAGCCAGAGAGAAGCAATTTAAGTATTGTGGAGCAAAAGTCAGGATAACACAAGATTTAGCAGCTTCTGCATTGAACGATCAAAGGGCTTGGAATATGATATTCTGGAAGCCAAAGGAGCTAGGATTACAACCAAGAATCACCTACACAGGAAAACTGAATATAATTCTTCAGAGGCAAAATAGATAGTCAATAAATATCCAATGACTTTCGAGCATCCTTGATTTAAAAAAAAAAAACAAGAACTGAATAGAAAATTTGACTTTCAAATATAAGACTAAAGCGAAAAAGGTAAACAGGAAAGAGGAATCATAAGGGACTTAATAATGCTATACAGTTGACATTTCAACATGGGAAGATGATACCTATAACTCATAAAAACTTTCTCATTATTAAAGCAGTTAGGAGTATATATAGGCAGAGGGCACAGGTGTGAGTTGAATAGGAAGAGATGATATCTAAAAAAAATGGTGAGAAAGAGGAATACACTTGAAGAAAGGTAAAGGGAATGGTAGAAAGGGGTAAGTTTTCTCACATAAAAGAGGCAAGAAAAAGCTTTTACAGTGGAGGGTAAGGTGGGGAAGATTTTTCAGGGGGGTAGTGAGTGAACCTTACTCTCATCAGAATTGGCTCAAAGAGGGAATAACTTACTCAATTAGGTATTAGAAATCTATCGTATTCTACAGGAAAGTAGAAGGGGAAGGAGATAAGAAAAAGGGGGTAGAAAAGAGTGCAGGTTGGCAGAAGTAGTAGTTAGAAGCAAAACACTTTTGAGGAGTGACAGGATGAAAGGAGAGAATAGAATAAAAGGTGGGTAGGGAATAGGATGAAGAGAAATACATTTAGCAATCATAATTGTGAAAAAATTTGAAGCAAGTTTCTCTGATAAAGGCCTCATTTGTCAAATATATAGAAAACTGAGTCAAATTTATAAGAATAAGAGCCATTCTCCAAATGATAAATGATCAAGAAATATAAAGTTTTTACAAGTAATCAAAGCTATCTATAGCCATATGAGAAGATGTTCTAAATCACTATTAATTGGAGGAATGCAAATTGAACTCCTTCTGAGGTACTACCTCATACATATTAGATTGACTAATAGGACAGAAAAGGAGAATGACAAATTTAAGTGGGGTAGGATTGTGAACTGATTTAACCATTCATTAGATCAATTTGGCACTATACCCAAAGGGCTACAAAACCATGCATAACCTTTGACCTAACAGTACCACTACTAGGTCTGTATTGAAACAAAAGGGAAAAGGACCTATATGCATGGAAACATTTATAGCAGTTCTTTTCTGGTGGGAGGGAGTTGGAAATTGGAAGGATGTCCATCAATTGGGGAACAAATTTTGCTACATGATTGTAGTGGAATACTATTGTGCTATAAGAAAGGATAAGCAAGATGCTCTCAGAAAAAGCTGGAAAGACTTACATGAGTTGATGCAAATGTACTGTGTACAAAGCAATAGCAATATTGTGCCATCAGCTGTGAATGACTTAGCTATACTCAGCAGTACACAATGACCCAAGACTACTCTGAAGGATATATGATGAAAAATGCTATCCATCCCCAGAAAAAGAACTGATGGTGTCTGAATACAGATTGAAGCATACTTTTTCTTTCTTTTTCTTCTTAAGGTTTTTTGGGGGTCTGTTTTCTTTTACAACATAACTAATATGGAAATATGTTTTACATGGCTGCACATTTATAACCTATATCAAATTGCTTCCCTTCTCAATGAGGAGGGTGGGGAAGGAGAAAGGGAGAGAATTCAGAACTCAATGTTTTAAAAACAAATGTTAAAATGGTTTTTACGTAACTGGAGAAAATAAAATACTAAATAATTTTTAAAAAGAAATAAAAATGAATGAGGTATTATTTGTAAAGAATTTAGCACAGTGCCTGGCAAAAAGTAGGCACTTAACAAATGCTAGGTTATTTTTTTAACCTACCTAAGGAAAGGTCTATACAAAATTATTTTGAGAAAATTGAAAAGGGTTTCAATCTGAGATGTGAAGAGGGTTGTGAGTCACTTAACTAAGGAGGTGGTAACTAAGTTGCACCTTGAAGACAGGGACTAGATAGATGGTGGAGTCTATTGTAAGAATGGTGAGGACTGATATTAGAAAAAAAAAAAAGGCACAATGACAGTGAAAGATTGAGGTAGGTCCAGTATGGCAGGAATATCAGAGATACTTATTGGAATAATATAAGATAAAGTAGGAGAGATAGACTAGTACCTTAAATGTCATAACCAGTAGTTAATGCTTGATTCTGCAGGCCATGGGGAGATACTAAAGGAAATACAGCACAGTTGTGATCTGGAACATGAGCAACAAACAAAAAAAACAAAAAAACCAACAACAACAACAAAAAACTACAAAGCATTAGTGTGGAAGATGGATTGGAGAGACGATGAACTGGAAGCAGGAAGACCAAAAAAGAAGCTACTAAAACAGACTTGGAGAGAAGAGAATAGGGCCCGATTAAGGATAGGGGGAACAAAATTAAAGGAGAGGAATAGTAGTATGCAAGAAATTAATATACAGGATGTTTCACCAAAGTGAATCAGATTTTTTTTTTTTTCTGTATTACCAAACAGGACTATTTTACCAGCAAGTTGGGTTAGATTTTGAGCTATGGGTTGTAATTGCAGAAAAAAATCACAGAAAAATTTTTAGTAGCTAAAAGATTTTCATATCATTAGAATAACAATACAATAATACCACCTTGCCTTTATTTAACTCTACAACTCACATAGCACTTTCGAAAGGCATGAGTAGGCTAATAATCTGACTCTTCCAGGACTGACAAATGCCTTATTCATTCAATCAATCAATCAATCAGTAATCTTCACTGAATCTCTACTGCATGCCAAGTTCTGTGTTAAACACTGTGAGTGATAAAATGGAAGTATATTACACAATCTTTTTGGTGTGCTTTTAGTTCTCTAATGATGACATCAAACATCATTAGTTAATTAAACAAACCGTTAAATGGGTAACCAAATAGCTATTCCTCTGCTTGTTTGTTGTCAAATATCAGGTGAATCTGAGGCAATTACATGGCCCAGTAGACTCAGGACCAGTAGTAGCATATACTACTACCAACTGATTAGACATTTTACTCCTTAGCTATATTTGCAGTTAACTGCCTCTAGCAAAGGATATGTTGACAGATAATATAGGTGTGACAGAATAGCTGTCTGGGAAGAGGCCAATGACTTAAAGTGATGGAAACACTACAAATAAAGGAAAAGAATGACTCTGCATGCAGAGTTAGAAGCACACAGTGGTTTGAAGCTTGCAAAAAAAAATAGACAAATCTCTAAAACTTTTGGAATTGATACCCCTAAAATGGAAAGGGTATGTCAGGTGGGATGTAGCAGGCAATCATATGGACATATTTACTGATCTAATACTGTTATTTTCTTTTTAGTATTTTTACTTTATAACTTATTTTGCATTTGACCTATCTATTCACACAAGAAAGAATTCCTATAGCACACGTCAGGCAGTCAGGCAAGAATAATTTATTAAGTGCGAAGCAACACGTTAAGTGTTGGGAATACAAAGAAAGGCACAAAAACAGTTACTTTCCAAAAGGAGCTCCCACTGTAATGGGGAAACAATTTGAAAAATCTGTACATATAAATGAAATGAGTACTCTCTCCCAGGTCAAGGCCAGCTATGCATCATAACATCACAGGGGGTCACCTGGAGGTATTGGGTCATCTCTTCTATAATGCTATTAGCTCAAGTTTTCATCCCAGTGTTGTCTCCTTAATGTTAATCACCAGTAATTAGCATCCCAATTTCACTTAACAAATTAATATCAATTAATTTTTACAAGGAGATACTTCCTTAAAAGATACAGGAAGAGCAGAGGTTCATGCTTCCTTTTTCCTCCCTTCCTTTCTTTACAATACTACATTTGTTTCCACAGAGAATAGGCTTAGATTTTATATAGTATCTACATAGGATTGAGTCTATCAAGTTCATGTCCAAATGTGACACTGTTGCTAAAGGAGCCCTTGTCCCAGTTAATCCTAGTTTGGGGGCATCAAAACTCAATTGGTAGACTATAAAACCCAACACAAACTCCACTCCCAGAACTCCTTTGTGGCTTGCTTTCTTCTTTTCTTGAAGTGCCAGTTTCCATCTTCAGTCTCCTTCACCTAAGTGAAAACTAAGATCAAAATCCATGAGCCACATATCTACTATAGAAGAAGAAAGTCCAAGGCTTCACCCCATAGCTTTGTCTCTCAGCAGAATGCATCAAGAATGAAAGAATCCAAACCAAGTGAGGAATGGAAGGGTCGACTAAGGCCTTTTGCATATTCCCCTACACAGTCACTACCAATCAAAGAGGTTCCTATTTACATGGTTAGCCTAGTAGAACCAATTACAAAATGTCCACACAAGCCCTGAAGTTTCCATGGGAATTGTATCATCTAGTAAATAAAAATATGCTTATCAAGACTGCTTATTAGACAGTTTTACATTGTACTCAACATACAATCAAGGTGAGATTACAAGCTCCCATTAAACGATGTATAAAGTTTAAATGGAAAGCATTCTCAGGGAGAAGGCATTGGGGGAAGAAGGGAACTGGTAAAGTTCTCCTGTCAAAAGCAGATTTTGAGCTGGTCTTGAAGGAGATGACAAAAACAGAGGTAAGGAGAGAGAGAAAATTTCAGGCATGGAAGACAGTCAGGATGTCTAAGAGTCAGGTGATAACAAGAGAAAAGCTCATAAGAAACTACAGCTCAATAAATATAGCTTGGAATTGTTCATATAGAAATGATAATTAAACCCACGGAAACTGATAACATCAACAAGCAAAATAGTATAGAGGGAGAGAAGACTCAAGACAGACACCCACGTCCATTGAATGGATATTCAATAGAAGTTATTCATCACTATACTTTTCTTTGGCAAACACTGCAAATAGATATGTTGGCACCAGAACAACATAAAATGGTAGAGTAAGTAGTATTGCATTCAGGAAATGACACAATATTTTTAATGACCCCGAAATAAAATCCATTTTATTTTGTTTTTGGCACCAGTATTCCTGTGGCCATGTTGTACTGTTGTGAAACACAGAATACAAATGTCTCTGAAAGACTGAATTTGGAGATCATCTAAAGGGTAGCAGTAGACGGTAGTATGGAGAGCACCAGAAGCTCAACCCATTGCAACTGATGCACTAAACAGCAGTAGAGATGTAAAGTTGAGGTGTCAAATAATCAAGTCAAAGGCCTCACATAGTCCACAGCATTCTTGAGTATGACTCAAGCTAGATTAAAATGTAATTGAGAAATATTTAACAAAATTACTAAAAATAGAATTTTGCATTTTAATTAAAATTAATATTATATTTTTAAACTAAGTAAATATGTGACCTGCAGGGTTTATCATGAACAGATTAATGGTCCCCATTACTATTTGTTTCTATTTGAGTTTAATATCATGAGTCTAAAGGATGTCATTAAAGAAATGTATGATCAGGGGGAAAATGGGCTTGTTATGTGGTAAGAATAAGAGATTATCTAATGGAAAATATACATCCTCTATCAGTATCCATGCAATGTTTAAAAAATTAAATTAAAAAAAGACATCTGGGAGATTTTGTGAAAGGGGCTGCACCCTGAAACCCTGAAAACAATTTATAGGAGGACATGAATAAAAAAAAAAAAGATGGATAATTGTGGATACCTATCTATACCTACTCTGATCTTCACTGTTAAAGGCATTATGAGCATGGAAGAGAAAAGAGATCTGATGGCATATTGCAATAACTTCTTTTGACAACTATATTATAATTCATATTTTTACTTTCGTTATCTTCCTGAAATTAAAAAAAAAAAAGAACTTTTAATCAAATGTTCTTGATATAGGGTCCATAAACTTAAAAAAAAAATTACTAGCTATATTTTAATAGCATCAATTTATTTTGCAGTCATTTGTATTTTATACATTTAAAAATTATTTTCAGAAGAGATTAATTGCCTTCATCAGACTGACAAAAGGGTTCATGACACACAAGAAGGTTAAGAACCTCTGCTTTAAATGAATGGATTCTCTTTTTTTTTTTTTTGAGATTCACCATATTCTAAACTGTGATTTTATTTTGTGCATAAGAAAAATGTCATTCTCCCTTTTTTCCACCCATATCCATCAATAGAACTTATCTCCTATTCACCTAGTTTGTAAATTTAACCCAATCAAATATAATTATTTTGTAAATTTCTTCTAAAACAAATTCTGAAACATTACGTTAAACAAAAGATACCTACTATGAATCTGGAATAGAATCCAATTTCCAAGAATCCATAATCATATGGTGAAAAAGCACTAAAATACTTCAGTATTTGGCATCGTTGCTACAAGTCACAATATAGTTTCATTTTAGACATAAATGACTATTTTAGAATTACATGATCTTTCCCAATACCAAGCTTCAGCACAGAAATTCTGTTTAAAAATGCTACCTAATGTTAGTGAGATTTAAACCACCATCCTGTTAGAAATAGTGGGACAAAATTATTTAAGTTTTTAGTTTTTCCCTCTAGGAAAAAAAAGTCTATTTTAGAACTAAGTTGCTTTCAACAAATAGAATATGATATTTCAATTTTGTACCATCAGTCTAAGAGACATTAGAATCTCAATAATTCATACTTAGTAATTTAATCTATTCGACTCTTTTTTGTTAATATGTGAACAAAATTAAAATAATAGAACCCTATACCACCACATTTAATTTCTTTTGAAAAAATGAAGGATATTTTCATAATAATTCAATATCCCCTAATAAACTAAAATAATTTTGGTGGTTTTATATAAAAAAGGAATTGAGATGAGTGTGGAGAGCACTGATGTTTACTGGCATGCATTGCTGTCTAGTAAAAACTTTTTCCTTTATCTGTCAACTGACATTCATTTTATGTAACAGTTTCAGAATATTAGATTTTGTTGTAGTTCTTCATTAAATCTATCTTGAGTAAAAAGAAATTGGCAAATGCTAAATATTAAAATTTTCATCTTTGCACTTGGGACATGGGATTATTGATGGACCCTCTTAAACCCAGACAGATAAAAACTTTCTCTCTTTTCCTGTCAGGTTCTTTATCTGCCTAAGTATAACATCAATTGTGCATTGCCTAAATTAAATTTGAAGTAAGGTTATGAAGGGGGAAGCCAAAGATTTTATTTTTCTGATTTTTCCACTTATTCATTGTCAATGGTAAACTTCAATGTGCTTCTCTTAAAGTAGCATAAAAGTATTCCTCTTTCAGCGGGGTCCACATATTACCAATATACCAGAAGAAGTTGACCCCCTCTTTCTTTGGTCAGCTTAATAATTGTCTGAAAGACAGTAACTATTTAGAAGTGAAATGATGAATTCTTTCTCTTCATATCTAGGTAAATTCTTTAAGATGAAATGTCAGACTAGAAAGTTCAGGACTATGGTCAAGAATAAGTAAACTGACATCCCTTCAAATCTACTACTTAATGAAGGCTACCAATCCCTCCCTCTTCTGGCCTCAAGGTGACAGTGCTGAGATGAGGGGTTACTATCTCCCTTACCAAGATTGAAGCAGTCTAATTTCATTTGACTAAACCAGAGTAGTCACCCCCAATGAAGGACTGAAGAGACAATTAGGCAGAGAAGGGAAAGGGGTTGCTTTTCTGAAACTGAAGACTGACTGGGGTTAGGGGAGAGGGAGTCAGGTCAGAAGGTTCTGACATAAGCATCATCAGCTGAAGGAAAGTATTAGCCAAACTCCTGAAGGCAGAAATGACAATGCAGGCTGCATCCCTGACTCTCTGGATATTCTCTACCATATTACAGAAATCTCTCTACTGAAGTTCACCTTTACTCCTGAACCTTGTAACATTGGAAGCACTTATCACTCCTGTAACGTCTTCTTTTGATTGGTTGGTTCCTCCGAGAACATCCATTTTAAGCGTTGTGAGGCTACCCAGGCCAGCCATGTCTCCATTTCTCTACTGTCGGTACTAATGACTCTGTAGAGTTTTTCTGCCATGTCTTTCCCCACCTCTCCACCTCCCCACCACCCAGCACCTAGTACTTTCTTCTCTCTCTCCTTCCCTCTCCACTCCCAGCCCCCACTGTTAATGTGATATGAGATCTTCCTCCCAATTAATAGGCCTCATGTGGAGCCCATTAAGGGAAGCTTGATTAGGGGAGGCTTGTTTTTGAGGAAGGCCCACATCTTTTGTTACTTTGCAATTAGGCAGTGGATTTCAAAGATTTTCATGCTTTCTGACCCTGAAGAATGTTATAAATACTCTGAGGTTAACATTTTGCTTTGAGACTCACTCACTGGAAGAGTGTTCTTGTGATTTGACCAGATGAGACTCTGGGTAACTATTAAAGAACTCCCCAGCTGTGAAAAACCCAGATGTTGGTGATTCTCTCTCTGGTAACTAGGTATATATTGCCTTGCTCAGACAGTTGAATCTGTTGATCTGTACTAACTTCACAGACAGTTAGAAGCTCTGTCTGTTGGTCTTTGTTTCTCTGCTTGTATTTTCTCTATTTTCTTTGTTTGGATTTTCTCTGAAGTTCAGGGTGCTTACTTTTCCTGTGAACTAATGAATGTAATTAATTTCAAATTAATTATTATTTTTTAAAAAAATTATTGACCCCTTAAATAGCTATCTTTCATAGTAAGGCAGATCTAAGAACCTGTGCTAGCAACCATCCTGGGTATGGAAGTGTGATGGTCTCTCCCTCCCCCTGCCCCCTGGCCCTGCCACTTTTTAGCTTATTAAGTGTTCTTTGTGGATTTTCTTTTTGTTGTTGTTGTTAGAAAATAAGTTCCTTGAATATGGGGATATTTTCCCGTTTGTTATTTTTATTGCCAGTACCTATCCAAATGCCTGACAGGTAGTCATTAATAAATGTTTCTTGACTTTGAGGCACTTGTTGTCACTTGGGAGCCTAAGGGAGCTGATTGAAAAAAAAATACAACTGAGTGACAAGAAGCTTAGGATATGAAAAGAGCTAAAGAAGAATGATGAGGAACTGGTTTGAAAAGATGACCATTCATACCTGTTGAGAACAGCTGGAAGTAAGATAGATGATACAGACAGAACATTTTGTACAGGAGAGAGTTACTACAAGGAACAAACGTTGACCACCCCTGGCTAGAGCTCTATTAAAGGTACTATTGTAAGTCATGAAAATCAGAAAGGTCTCTTGGGTTAATTGTTCCTTATGGGTGTCATTATTTTCTATGAACCAAGATTAGAATCATAACTATTTCCATTAACAAATAAAAATGCTTCATATGTTGAACATTGTGAACCTGTGTGCAAATAACAGTGGTAGGATAGTACTCTTCACATCTAAATAAGTACAAATGATAAACCAGAGAATTGAGAGGTCCTCAAGGCATACTTGGGTCTTTCACATCAGTAGTCTCTAACACAAGGGTTAAATCAGTTATTTGTGTAATTGTGGACACAATTTACCATTATATCCTGGACTGTAACTCAAAATTTCTTTCCTATATTCCTCCATAGATTGACAATTGGAAGCTCAAACAAAGTGGGATTTTTCTTCTTTTTTTTTTTTTTTTTGGAGTTCATTTTCCCAGGCTCAGACTAAATTGTGAACATCTAAAGAATTGATCTCTTTTGAACCCTGATAATTCACAGCTGTGCTGAGTCAAGTAGGTTTTGTGCCTTTTGGCTCTGAGCCAATCAAGGGCCATGTCTTTGTTATGTATTCTTGGAGGTTGGCATTTTGCTTTGGGGGTTCACTCATGAGAAGGATCTTTTGATTTTCTGGTTCAAACTCTGAGTAGTTGTATGTTCAGAGCCCCCCAACTGCTCAGATTTCTGTGCTCCCTTGATCTGGTGATATATATATATATATATATATATATATGGTTAATATATATATATATATACACACGTATATATAATATATATATCACCATATATATATATATGTATATATAATATGTATATCACCAGATATATATATATATATAATATATATACATATATATATATATATATACACATATATAAAGGATATAGCAATATTGCTATGTTCAGACAGCTAGAGCCCTGCCTGTTGGTCTTTGTGGTAATGTTTCTGCTTGTATTTTCTTTGTATTTTCTTCAAGTTCATGGTGCTGACCTTTTCCTTGAGCTCATGAATATAATTAGAAGTAGGATTGTTAACCCCTTTGTGAACAGTTTAAAAGCATTTTTTGAGCATTTCAAAGTAGATCAAAGAACCTATGCTAGCAGGCCATCCTGGGTATGCTAGGGCGCTTGTTAATACATAGCTAAAAACCATTATAGCAGGAGTCTCCACACAATGCTAACTGGATTAGAGATATAGAAGCTTTGCCCTAAGCTCATAAATTTAGAGAGCACCCACAGCACAGTCCTGAGACATGTGCCTCTCACCCACTCACTCCTGGCTTTGAAGGCCTGGAAACTTTATAGTGCCTTAATACATTTTCTATTTTGTGATCAAATGAATCCTCTACCTTCCCATCCCAAACAAAAGTGATTAGTCTTTCAGTCACACAGAAACCTGTTAGGCCATATCTCAGGATATCTACTTCTTACTTGCTCCCATACAAATTGCCAAACTCTGCCTTTGTCCAAATCAGAGCATCAATGTCCACTTCAACTGGAAGTGATTGGCCTCTCACAAATTTTTGCTAAGAAGTTCCCCTACTTTCAGGTTTATCCACTGGCATTATTAGTACTTTCAGATTCAGATTCCCTTGTGTGAAGACGCCATAGGCTTTTGGAACCTTAGGACCTGACACCACAGTTCTTACTGAGAGAGTCATTATTTAGCCAGAAATCCTTCTTCCAGAAAATGCTGAAGATTTTAAACCAAACCATTCAGACTATTGGTCTAATACTTATTTCCTTAAATGGACTTTTTGAAAATCCCATAGAGTAAAGGCAAAATGAGTTTGGGAGACTTAATTCATCAGGGCCAAGTTATAAAATTTATAGCCAATGACCTGAATAGAGTATAATGACTCCTTTCCAAATAAGACACTCTAACAATTTTTTTTTTAAGTTTAACAATGTATATAATGTTTTACTAGAAAGAATAAATACATAATTAGGGTGTTTTAGAAATAAAGATTTTATTTTAGTTCTGATGGTTAATATTACCCAAGACTACTTAGGAAAATTTAAGTTCTTAGGTCTTGACCAAATGACCTATAAGAGATTGATTACATTATTTTACATCCATTGAGCTGCCAAGCACTCAGGATCCCATTGAGAGATGGAGTCAGCCAAGGAATCACAAGCAATGTGAATGTGGAGTTCTGAGGCACTATTAACTGAAGTTGTTGGAAAGTTTCCCTCTTGGAATATTTGTAGAAAGATGGACAATGATGTTGTTATGTTAGCTTAAGTATAGATTTTCTTTTCTTTTATTAGGTGAATGCATTGTATACTCTATTTTATTCAAAGGAAAACAATACTAATGTGTGTGTATTATGTATACTTGATAGCTCTTCTCTCTCCTGTTCTCATAATGTATTAATTTTCTAATATTCTTGCCTCAGTTTGTTGCCTTCGGGTAAGGACAACCAAATTTTAATTGCTGAAATAATTTCCAAAATGCCTAATCTCTGAAGTTCTGAACACCTTCATATTTTATGTATAGAAGTGCATGAAGTATAAGATTGTCAATATTATTCACCTTTTTTATGAATATACATAATATACACACAATGAATCATTAACATTTTATAGCATGCAAGTGTGTGTGTGTGTGTGTGTGTGTGTATGCTTTCTTCCCACCAACCCCATGAGATAGATGATGCAAATATTTTTACACAAGTAGAAATTGAGGTTTCAAAAAGTATAAATGACTTATTCAAAGTCAAATACCTAGTAAGCATCCAAGCTAGGATTCATTGGTTCAACATCATGATTTCTAGTACCAAGTCTAGCACTTTTTGTCACTTCTTGAGTTTCTTAAATTATAATCCTTTAATGATCCTCCTTCTTCCTCTAATCTTCCTTCCTTCTACCCTCTCCTGGATCTACAAGTTTTCAAAATGTAGAAGAAAAAAAAACTGAGTTGCAAGTCTAAGAGTTCTTAATTCTTTCCCAGGCTATACCCCTTGTCCAGAGATGTAACTTTGTGAAAATCTTTTCAGTTCTTCAGATCTCTTTATGACTCATCAATCAAACAGCTCATCTGGCACCTTTTTTCTCTTCTGCCCCCTCAATGTGTTAAGTGCCCAATATTCTTGCCTTAGTTTGTTCTCTTAAGGCAAGGGCAACAAAACTTTAGTTGCTGAAATATTTATCATGTTATCTAATCTCTGAAGTTCTATGTAGCTACATATTATATGTATAGAAGTATATAAAACATATAAATGCCAAAGTCAGTCATCTTTTTTATGGATATAAATGAAAACAATATTATTGCTAAGGAGTATGTGCATGTGTATATCCATACATACATTATGTATTTATTTGTAAATAATGTTTACATAATCAATATTTTTACAAATAATATTATTAATAAATAAGACTTTTGGACCTTGATGTAGTCACATTTTATTTTTCCACTTTGAAGTAGCTAGGTGGCACAGTGAATAGAGTACTGAGACTGGATTCAGGAAGACCTGAGTTCAGTTCCTACTTCAAATACTTTCTAGCTGTAAGTACCTGGGCTAGTAATTTAACTTCTGTCTGCCTTAATTTCCTCATGGAGTAATTATGAGAATCAAATGAGATAATATTTATAAAGTACTTAGCATAGGGGCTGGTACATAGTGGAGTGCTATAGAAATGCTTTCCTGTCACTTCTCCTCCCTTATAGATTATGAATTAGTATTTCACATATAGAATATCCAAGGGTAAAAGAAAAAAAAAATAAGGTTTTTGATTTTTCAAATGACATAAAAAGCCAAAGCCCTTCTCCTGGTTATAGGCAGATTATTAACATGTATCCCATAAGTGTTCATTGTCCCTTCCTTTTTATTTTCCTATAAACCAAGCAAGATGTCTTCCCTCTCTTTTCCTAATAGTAATATCATAGATAAAGTACCTGTCTGATTCTCATAACCCCACAGCACTCAGAATCGCAGGACCATCTTCTCCTTATAAATTGATCATGAGTAAATTAGGAAGCACTCCAGTTCCATATGATTTTCTCTTCTAACCTAGTATTATGCTCAATGATACCAAACAAAAGATCAAGAACCAAAGGGAGCAGATATCTTGACCCTCTTCAATCATTATCCTGAAATTGCATCAAAATGGAGAACATCTGAGAAGATATTTTTCCTTCACAAAAAAAAGAGAAAGTTAAGAAATTATATTTGGCACAATCACACCACTCTATACTGGGTCCAAATATGGACTCAAATGTGGAGGTCAACAGAATCTCACTACTCTCTCCATGCAGCTATAAAAAAAACAAACAAACCAAAACAAAAACCTATCATTTAATCAGTTTCTTTTGGACATGCAAATTCATTGGTTTCATTGTATTGGGTTATCCTATAGTCACTCAGGCAGCTTTTACTGTCATTCTAAAGAATTGAAATTTGAAGGGGAAACCAATTAAATCTTGGGGAGAAGGAAAAGAAGAGGAATAGGAAGAAGAATATGTGAAGGAGAGGGTAAGGGAATGGGAAAAGGGGAACAGAAAGGAGAAGGAAGAAAAGAAATGAAGGAAGATATGAAGTCCTGTATTTTACACTGTATCACTTCAGTATGTCTCATAATATTCTACCTTTATCCATTCCCAATGCCATCATCCTAATTCAAGCTTTCTCTACCTTTATCCTGGATTACTACAGTCACCTCCTTTTTTATTCTATAATCTTCTTTGTGAATAATTGGCAAGTTAATTTTCTGGAAGCACAACTTTAGTCATTGAATATCATCCATTCATAAAGTTGGAGGAAACTTTAGAATGTACTTAGTCAGATTGTATCATTTTACATTGGAGGAAAGAGATACAGAAAGGTAAAAAGACATCCTTAGTCACTCAGTCATTTAGTGGCAGAGTCAGGTCTATGGACTTACACCACATAACCCACTCTAGTTTCTCCTCCATTGCCTCTTTATTTATGTCATTCCTGAACTAAAATAACCTTAAAAGATTATTCATTGTCTATACATTTATTTTTCATCTTCTAAGCCTATTATTCAGCAGTATCCAGAAAATACCTACCGTTCAAAATTTATCTTCCCTCAGTCATTTTCATATATTCTATACTCCCATAAGAGACTAAAATATTCATTTATTCTCAAACTTGGGCTACATTTTTATCCCTCCAGGTCTTCTCTTATGCTGTCCTCCCTATCTACCTTAAATTCCGTCTATCCTCATAAAGTTCTGCCAATAATTCAAATTAACCCAAGTGCCACATCTTTCATGAAGACTTTCCTGATCTTCTCACCAGGTTATGATCTTTCTTCCTTCAATTTTGAAAGGATTTAATTAAAAGGTAAAACACTTTCCTTTGAACTTAACTACATGTTTCATAATCTATTTCATTCTTTAACAGTATTTTCTACTGGATAAAACAACTCTCCTTGAGGGTAAGGAACATAGATTACTTAGCTTAGTATCCCACCATATTTCCTACTGGCTACAGTGAATTATCCATAGTAGATACACATCAGTTTGTTGTTGTTGTTGTTGTTGTTTATTAGATAAATGGATAAATGGGAAACAAAAAGATGGATGGGGGGAGGAAGGGCTATGAAACTAGCATAACATCAAATTCTTCTCTTGAAGGAAATTAATAACTACACAATAGTAAATACTTTTCTACCCAATGAAGTTGATCTATTAATGTGATTAGTACAAGATATCATCATGGTTGTATTTTTGCAAGCATGATAGAGAATTTCATTACTACTAATCACATTTGAAGCTAATAACTGGGGTAATAATGAGTGAAATCAAATCTCTAAGGCTTAAAGTAATCATCTTCCCTGGAAAAGAAGAACTAACCCTATACATATTTTCCCCCTTCTTTTGACCCAGCAGGAACTAGTTACTGCTATAAACGAAGCTGTGTAATTTTCCTCAGCCTATATAAAATGAATTTTGGTATTGAAAGTATTTTGATAGCAAAACCATTATCAAATTTCAGTTTCCTAGCATTTTTTCTGCATTATTGCAGGTGTGCCATTTTTTCCTGTACTGTAAGTTCAAGAAAAGTTCACTGACCTCACAATTCAAAGATTCATGAGTAGTTAAAAAGACCCAGTAGGACTATCTTTATCTCTTTAAGATATAAATATTTAAGATTATTGTGTATGTATGTATGTATGTGTGAATGTGTGTATATATACACATATACACATTTATATGTGTGTAGCTGAATGTATATATATACATGTTGAACACTAGTTAAATGTTCATGTAAGTATCATATGTGTTTATATGTAGATATACATATAGATACACATATATTAAACAAATACTTATTTTGTTATCTATTTTGGGTAAAGTGAGAGTCAGCATGACATCATATATAAAAGGCTTGCCTTGGATCCAGAAATAACAGAGTTCAATACCTGCCTCTAATTCATACAAGCTAAATGACAATGGCTAAATCAATTCTCTTCTCATTGTACCAGGAAATGTTCTATGAATATAAGTTATACCTCTGTTGCCAAAATATATAGTAGTGTGAAGGAGTATTCACAATGGAAGTTCTCCACACTGGTGAAATTGGAAACAAGAGTAAAAAAAAAAAAGTTATTATGCTAAATACTAAAAATACAAAGACAAAAATGAAACAAAATAGTCCCTGTCCTATGAGAACTAACCTTGAGTTCTTGGCACTGAACATAGACACACATGCATACATATATTTATATCAAAAAGCATTTATGAACAGTTTACTATGTGTAAGGCTGGATATAAAGAAAAGCAAAAATAAAAATCATTGGTTTCAAGGAGCTCGCTATCCAACAGAAGAAACAACATGCAGCAACTACTTTCAAACAAGATCTATAGATGGATCGATATCTATCTCTATCTCATTCATCTTTATACCTAAACTTTGTGTGTATGTATGTGTATATATATATATATATATATGTATATATATGAATATATTTGTGTGTGTATATATACATATACATATACACATACATATAATATATGCACACACACACACATATATATACACACACACACACACACACACACACACACACACACATACATATATATACATACATACAGAGAGAGAAAGAAAGAGAGAATCTCAGATGGAAGGCTGACCAGGCCTTTTGTAGATGGTGGGAAATTAGCTGAGATTTGAGGAAAAGTAGGAAAGCCAGGGGGTAAATGAAGACAATTAGGGGGAAAATTTTAGGCATGGGGGACAGCCAGGGAAAATGCAGGCAGGAGAATGAGTGTTTTGTGTAAGGAGTAGCAAGGAGGACAGTATCCCTGGTATAGAATAACTGGAAATTTAGGAGTAGGTCACATTATGAAGGGCTAAGAAAGCCAAACAGATTTTTTTTTTTTATATTTAACCCAAGAAGTAACAGGAAGACACTGGAATTTACTGAATAGGGAATGGCTTTTCAAACCTGTGCTTGACAATTGAGTGGAATATAGTCCACAACAGTGAGACTTGTGGCAGAGAGACCAACCAGTAGGCCTTTGCAGTGGTCCAGTTGTGAGGTGGTGTGAGCCTGTACCAAGGTAGTGGTGGTGCCAGAGGAGAGAAGGGAGTAAATAGAAAAAATGTTGTGAAGATAGAAACAGCAGACCTTGACAAGTGCTTGAATATGGGGGAATGAGAGAGAATGAGGAGTTGAAATTAACCCTTAAACTGCAAACCTGAGTGATTGGGAGGATTGTGGTGCTCTTAATAGAAATGGGGAAGTTATGAAGAGGAGGGGAGTTTGGAGAGGAAAGATGAGTTCATATGTATAGTTTATACAAGTATATACATGTGCATGCATATACATACAAGTAAAATGATAAAAAAAAAAAAGGTCAAGAGAAGTCACATCTAGTGGGAAAATAAAGAAAAAACTTTATAAAGGAGGTAGTCTTTAAAATGATGAAGATTTTATGAGATAGTTACCTATGTATACATATTTACATATAGCCCCCATTCCTCTCCTGAGCCCAGATTCATATGCCAGCTTCCTGTCTAATGTCTCTATCTGGTTGTCCTTAAGTCATGTCAAATACAATATGTGCAAAACAGAACTCAGTATATTTTTCCCAAGATTTCAAACATGTTCTCCCTCCCCCATTACCCTCCCAAGCATGAAATGCTCTCCCCTTCTTCACTTCAATTCTCTTCAAGGAAAAGCTTCATTGCCATCTCTTCAAAAAGACCTTACCAGATTGCCCCTATTGTTAGTGTCTCCCAACCACTGCATATTTATCTCATTTAAATTATGTCCATTCAGCTGTCAATATGTTGTATATTATGAATAGAATATAAGTTCTTTGATGTTAGGGAATTTCTCCCTTTATATTAATGTGTAGACTTGTGATTTCATTGTCAAAAAGAACTCCAAGTAGGAGAATGCTCTCTGCCAATGAAGATCAACAACTGTTCTACAATTTTTACTCTTGGAAAGCAGCCTAAGGCATCAAGAGATTAAGTGGCTTGACCAGGGTCACACAACTAGTATCTATCAGCTTGAACCAGGGGTGGCTTGAATAAGTAGTGACTTGAACCTATGTGGCATGACAGTTATCTTTGCTGTACTTGGCCTCAGTTTGGCTCCCCTGATCCCTTCCCCTCCCCCGATTCTGCCCAAGGCAGCCATTTTCTTCCTATTTCTTCATGGAAGTAGAGTAGTTGGCTGCAGGCCCTCAAGGTTTCCAAGGCTGTGAAAATTAAAATGTGTACTAGCCAATCCCTGCTGTAAGCCCCTGCTTACACATTTTGAGTCGGGATGCCTTTATATACCAGTGGCCTGCCATTGGTAAATCCTGTTTGATTTGGGCAAGGTAAGATGAAGCCCTAAACAGCGTGTGCGATATAAAATCCACTTCCAAAATTTGCATTTGGGGTCTCACTCACTTCTTTCAGCAGAACATATTCAAGTATTTGAATATCTACCATTTAGAAGAAGGTTTGGACTTGTTCTACTTGGTCCCAGAGGGAAGATTTCTCACACACACACACACACACACACACACACACACACACACACACACACACACACATACACACACAGAGGCAGAAGTTGAAAAGAAGCAGATTTAGGATCAATAACTATATACTATATAAAAGTACAGTGGGGTATAATAGGAAGTACTGTGTTCTCCTTTGATAGAAGTAGCCCAAATGGCCACTTGTCTGAGATGTTGAGAAAGTTATTCATGTCCATGCATGTATGGAATGTATATAGTCATGTATCTATTCAACTGAACTTGGAGGTCCCTTCCAACTCTCAGGTTCTAGAATTGTATGAAAGGAAAACAAGGCTGAACTTTGCACTTAATTTATAGAGGCATGGTGAGATGCCACTTGTCTCAGGGCAAGAAAATGTTCATTCAAGATGCCCTCATGCTCTGTGATCCCTCTATTCTCTATAGACAGTTATTAAAAATAATATATCTATATTAAGCATCTAAATATTCAAGCAATATGTTGACTCCAAAGATATTTTTTTAATTTTCTTATGCTGTATTTATGATTTGATTTTACCGTGAATTGTTTTTTTTTTAATCTTGCAAATTTATCATTTAATTGAAGTATAATTTCAAGTTGCCAAAGTATATGACAAGTTTGGTTAATTACATTTTTATTTATCCTTCAGGATAGCTTCTTTTCTCTTTGTCTTCAATGTGTCATTCACACTCTACATAGTTAGAAAGCCCTCTAGGTAGCCTTGGAGGGGATTATTTCTTAATTTGAAAAAGAACCAAAGTGTGAATACTTTTAAATAGGAGGTGGGGAAAAAAAGCATTTTAGTGATTTACTTTATCATATTCACATCCAGATGAGACTCTGGAATGAGGTGATAATAAGCATTATATTTTAATGCCTTGATATTTTATTGAAATATTAAAATGGAAATGTTTAAGCATTTTAACTACAAGTAGCTTTAAGATAGATTTTCTCATTCTATTCTCTATAATTGATGAACAACCAAGAAACCTGTGTGTTCTAGAAAACTGAACTGAAGGCTGGGAGTAGACATGTTAGCAACTTGAGTATCCTGGAGATCAATTAGTCAAATTGAACAAGATTCTACTAGGTAAGTAGTTACCTTCTTGAAGTGTTCTAAGAATTGTATAGTGACATTTAGAGACTTAGTGACCTGAAACAGTCAATTTATAAGGATCTAACAATATCCAGAGCCAACTTTACATAACAGACAACAGATTTACATTGAAATGAGTAAAGGTCAGTGGAAAGACACTAAGATTTGATGTGTTTTGTATTAATTTTAGAATAGAAATTTAAACTGATTATTATACCCACACATTCACAAGGTCTCCCCCCATAGAGATTTGGCTGTAGATGAAAGTGGTAGACCCTGAGCGACTTAAAAATACATGACCCTTTGTCACATTGATGTCTTCAACATCTCAGCTATCCACTAAAAACATAGTCAAAGATATAAAATATTAATGGTTCTTCAAGCCTTTCAAAATATTAGATGAAATAATATATTCTCCATTCAAATAATTACTAGCCTTATTATTAGCACTTTGTTCTCACGTAGAGAAAAAAGTTAGAGTCCTGAGTTATTTCTGTAGTTATAAATAAAAGAAAGAAAATGTGTTTTTAATTATTTAAATGCAATTTGCAGTTTGGGGGGATGTTTATTTTTGCTTTTAGGAGAAGGGAGTGCAGGGCAGTTGAGGTTAAATGACTTCCCCAAGGTCACAAGGCTAGCAAATTTTAAGTGTCCAAGGCTGAATTTGAGCTCAAGTCCTCCTGACTCTGGGGCTAGTGCTATATTCACTGCACCACCTAGCCACCCCCTTTTTGGGTTTTTAACTAACTGTAGGCTTAATGTTAGATCTGTATAGTTCCTGACAATTCTCTCATTCTGCTGATTGAGAAAACTGAGACCCAGCAAGAATTTATTGCCCAAAGAGGCAAGAGTAAGGATAAGAGCCTGTGTCTTCTAAGTCCCACTGCATTACTCTTTCCCATGCAGAATATCCTACAATCTGCATAAATTGGAGTAAAAAGGAAAAAAAAAAAGACGTTAACCAACTTCCTCAGAACGCAAAATGAAATCACTATTTAATGCTGGTATTGAATCATTAACCATTAACTTATAAAGGCCAACTATGTTCTGTCTGGCTGTAGCAAATTTATGGAAGGACTTGAGCAAGAGTCACTATACTAATAAAGTTTTAATAGGTTC
>CM053591.1:124641145-124656198 GCA_028646515.1 Pseudochirops corinnae
AAAGAACTCAATAAAAATAAAGTTTAAAATTATGCTTCAATCTATATTCAGACACAAGTAGTTCTTTCTCTGGGGATGGATTATTAATTATAATTATATTATTAATAATAAGTCATCATAAGTCCTTCAAAGTTGTCTTGGACCAATTAATGGGCATTCCTTCAACTTCTAATTCTTTACCCCCCCAGAAAAGAGACGCTATAAATATTTTTTGCATATGTAGATCCTTTTCCTTTTTGTTTTTTAATCTCTTTTGGGATACAGACATAGTAGGGCTGTGGTTAGGTCAAAAGGTATGCATGGTTTTATAGCCATTTGAGTACATTACTAAATTGCTTTACAGAATTGTTGAATAAATTCACAACTCTGCCAACAATGCATTAAAGTCTCATTTTCCCCATATTCCCTCCAGCATTTGCTGGACAAATAATTTAATTTCTGTTTTTCTCAGTTTTCTTAACTGTAAAATGGGGATAATAATACCACCTTCTTCATATACTTACTGTGAGAATCAATGAGACAATATTTGTTAAAAGAAAAAAAAAAGCACAGTTCCTGGCCCATAATATACTATACAAATGCTTATTTCCTTACTTTCACACTACTTGACATTGTAGCTCATGACCCCTATACCAATATACTTCTTCTCTATATAGAATCAGTTATTCACAATGAAGACATCATTAAATCTTAATATTAAACATCTACTGAATGATAAGGGAAAAGTAAAATATAATCACACAAAAGTTACTCAATATAAATCAAATGTAGGAATAATTAATATCAAAGTTTACATATAACCCTGGGTCACACACTTTTATCATTCAATACACAAGTAATATGGAAATGGAGATGTATTGGGGGAGTGGTCATATACTTATAAAAGCCTAAGAGAAAGACACATAGATTAGGAGAACCCACATATCCAGGGAACTTGAGCTCTGAATTGGAGACTTTGATGTCTCCATCATATATTCATGTATACATAAGTAATATCTACCATACAAAACTTCTTCTTTATTAACTGTGCTCCTTTGGGTTTTCCCTACTCAATGATGGGACAATTCTTCTCCTTTTCTTAACACATTGATGAAGCAGTGACAAGTTCTTTTAACTGACAATCACCCTTAAAAAGATGCTGAGAAAGTGTTACTCTATTATAGTAATTAATGGTTCCCTCAAGCCAGAGAACTGCAAAACTTTTCAGGTAGTCTCTCTGGGCAATACAGAAATCCCCAGCTAGACTTCCACTCAATAAGGGGCTGGTTTATTCAATAAGTTTTCAACCTCTTTCTATAACAAAGCAGAGATTACAGCATAACCCCTTACTTTGGCTGATAGGCACTGCAAACAACCCAGCCATCTCTTCGCCCAGGAGCCTGTTGTGTTTCCTAATCAGTTTTCAGCTAAGGCTTATAGCAAAGCAACTGCAAAGCTGGTAATTAATTTAAATTTGAAGACCTCTTTTTTTTGGTTATGTCAAGTAAGCAGGTACTTAGCCCTTAGTAACTAATCAAACCTTTGTGGCTGATAGGCAGAGGATGTGAACTCTGTCTCCTGTTGCTGACATAACAGGAGGGCTTTGGTTGAAACAGGAAGCCAATATTTTGTCAATATGTAAGAAGAGGCATAGAGAGAGATAGTCAGAATCAAGAATTTTTTCTTCTGGAGGGCTCCTGGAGGAGGAAGCAGAATTTTCATAGCATCTGGAAGCTGGGCTGCTACTTGCTGGACTGAGAACTAAGTTGGAGTTTTCTATGAGACCAGAATCTGGTGAAGGCTGAAGTTGCTGCTGAGAAGGCCACCTGGAAGGCTGAGAAGGCTGCCTGGAAGGCTGAGATTTCTTGTGGGTCCTAGGGTCAGGCAAACTACTAGAGGATTAAAGAAGCATGACCTGGATAAGATTTTGTTTGTTTGTGGCTTAATTGATCCTTGAGTTCCTGGCAACAGAAGTTGTCAAGGTTTTGAGATGTGTTGGACCCTATGAACTTCAGTGTGTAGGAAAAAGTGCCCAGAGGACTGGACAAAGACTTGGGAGCTGTCTGCCTCTGAGTCAAGGTGACTGTTGGATTCAGGTAGGAGGTGGGACCATGGAAGGGGATCCAGGGAATCTGAGAGACCACCCCGAGTCAAGATTAAGAAATGATCTCTCCTTGGATATTGAATGCTGTGATGAAATTGAAGTTTACTAGACACCAAGGAGTGGGAGGGGTTATATAATTTTCTAATGATTGTATTTAGTGATTAATGATGCTTAGTGACTGACTACTAGGTAAGTGACTGATTAAGTTAACCTTTGATTGCCCCATGAATGGAAGACTGAGTTGTATTGTGAAATGATTGAATGGTTGACTGAGGAGGCAAACCTCCTTAGGGATACCAGATGATTATTCTTTTGTTCTTTGTTCTAAATACTGTGACCACATAGTTTGGTGAAAATTATGTGGCCATTTTAATGTTAAGCTATTGTGAACACTATAATGTGATTTCCTGTGATAAGATGTAATGTTGTGAATATTATATTGTGATTTGTTGTGAATGTTTGCCTTGATTTGTTATGGAATAAATGGAGTGTCCATTATACTTTGTAATCAGAACCTTAAAAGCTGTTCACAGTAGCATTCTTTTGGGAAGCCACTAGTGCATGACATTACAAAAGCCTATCTTTTCCCTTTTGCCATTCCCTCTTAAACTAGAGGAGCAAGGTGAGAACAAGTAGGTGCCTTTGAGAGATTTCATCTCTGTTAAATGGTAAGTGGAGCTAAAGGGTAATAAGTGAACTCATCTCTCTTCCAATGAGTTTCAGCCTTTCCCCCAGCAAATTGGCAATTCCCAACACAGTAGCAGAAGCCTCCTGAGCTAACTTTCTATCATCCTGCTTCTTTTGTCTTCTCAGCTTGACTCCCTTTAGCAGGTTTCTGCAACACTCTTATGCTGTCAAATCACAGCATCCTGGTGCTCAATGACTCACCTTTCTGTAATGAAGTAAAATTCACAAGATGGATCTTTATATTAGTTATAAAATCAACACTTCTTATTTAATTATCCTACAATTTCCAAAATGTTCATCACTTTGTGAGTTGTAGTCTCTCTCCATGTAAAAACAGTTCTGCAGTTTCATGTATTTCTCTTTCCTCAAACACACCTTAAAAGACTTTCTTTGGAGCTCTTAATGGTCTATCTTTGTCATATGTTATCTGAAAACTCTTTAAATTTTAATTTTATCAGTTTTCCTTAAACAAATATTATTTTTCTACCCCTTTTCATAGCCAAACTACTAAAGTGCTGAACCTTGACATTTTTTCTCTAGGTGATTTAAAAGATCATTTCATGCTTCCTTTCAATAATTAAAATGCTCACATATGAACTAGAACTGTACCTTCCATAAAGAAAGAAAATCAAAGTGTAAGGAACTGAGTGATGGATTCTTCTCCCAATTGTTTTTCTTGAACAGATTATTAGATATCATGGACTATAGGTGAGCAATATTCTCTATAATGAATCTAACTTAAAGAATAGATTGTAAAGCATATCCCTTACTCTTGAGACTGGCATTATGAATAGCCTTTATCCTACTCTGAAACTGATGAGATTATGAAATGAAAAAATACTCATTTTGAAAAATAAAACTTTATAAAAACTTTTGGGAATTCATACGTGAACACTGTCAGTGGGTACCTAACATGACTCATAAACACTTCAGCATTCAATTTGAAGAAAAACTCTAGCAAAATAGAAAACAGAGAGATGAATGATAAACTGTGATTTCTTCACTTGAGTAAACCAATTGGAGACATGCCTAAGAACAAAGTCCAACTGTTATTTTCCATTATTATACCTCTAGGAAAATGAAAAATAAATAACTTGGAGTAGAATTATTTGTGTCATTCTTTTTTCAAGCTGCTGGATTTGTTGTTGTTGCAATTATTGTAGTTGTTTCGACTCCCCCCTCCCTTACTTTAAGGAAACAAAATACCAATGGAAAGAGTCATAGAAGTCAACATACATTAGAATAAAAGAAACTTCTGATTAACATTTGGAATGGACTATATAAGCCCTGAGTTTCTTCTTGTTGCCTCCCATTTTCACTGCTATTCTCCTAAATGTCTGTGCTCCAAATACAGAGACACAGAAAATAATTCCTAAAGTGCTTGCACCTAACAGAAAATGTTCTTTGACCCTGGAATATATGAAAAGGGTTATATTCACCAACATGACCTGAAAAATCTTTGATTTTGACTCTTGACCTAAACTTTTTGATATGGAAAAATAATACATTATACACATTGATGAATATGAAAATAATGATGAAAGTGTTATAGGTTAGCACTGATGTTAAATATGAGACTGGCTAGTGCTAATTAGTTCTATGGTGGCATTTAAAATTCTAGAGCCCCAAGCCCTATGAAACAAAATGTCTGTAGTTTCTCCTAGATATGAAAGGTGAACAGTGAATGAATATAATCCTTGTGTGTGTGTGTATGTGTGTGTGTGTGTGTGTGTGTGTGTGTATCTGCTAAATGAACCTGCCTAATAATGGAACTAAAACTTGGTCTGAAAATTATTTCTTTTGTTATATTCTTAAATGGTTTTTTCCAACTCCCTACTCCAATTTTGTTCAAGAATATTTTCTTCCTGCTGAAGGGTCCCTTTGTCCATTTCCTTACACTAATCTGCATCAACCTCCTCCAAAAATAACAATACTAAAATATAGAGATCACTTTATGGTTACAAAGCATTTTCAAAAACATCATAACTTTTAGTTTTTACAATGGATCTGAGAATTAGGAAGCAAAAGTGTTATCATCCTCTTAATCAGAGGAGGAAACTGGGGAAAAGAGGGTGTAAATGACTTCAAAGGTCACAAATTTAGTAAGTGGCAAAAGCATGGCTAAACTCTAGTTCTACTGACTACAAGTATTTTATTTTTTCTTTAAGAAATGTTTGAATATTTTTTCCCATTTACCATGGTGGTATATGATAAGAACCTCATTGGTATAATTGATAAGTAATTGTCAAATGCATTTTAGGCAATAATTTATTTTATGAAGACTTTTGTCTATTATCTTTTATATCTTTATCTCCCTATGTCTTCAAAATGCCCTATGTTCTATTCTTTTATATTGAATTTCTATTGTAAATTTCTATGTAAAATTATCAGGATAGGTTTTGTCATTTTAGTTGTCACCTGAGAATGTCACTTATTAAACGTCAGTCAAAAAACATTCATTAAATATTTTCTATGTGCTAGGCATTGCATTGATTTCTGGGAATATAAAGACCAAAAAAGATCCCTTCCTTCAATGAGACTGAGGTCTATAGATATTAAGTGACTTACCTGAAGTCACACAATTAGTATATATTAGAAGCAGAATCTGAACTCAAGTTTGACTGACTCTGATAGGGTCATCGTTCTATCCCACTGTGCAACAATGACCCCAATTGTTGATTCTTCTTTTCTAGCCAGGCATAGTTAGTTAAAGTATTTTAAAATATTCATTTAACACACTCTATTAGAATTTTCTAGCTTTTCCTCTATCAAATAAATATCTTCAAGGATATATTGCAATTACTTTAGTTGTGTTAAAATATGATTATGATTGAGGGAAATCATACATTAAATTCACTACTGTAAAATGCTATTGGCAAGACAGGAAGAAACTCTAACAGTAAGGGTAGAAGGACAGTGGCAACTGTGGAAAGGATTACAGTTTCTTCTCCGGTCCTGAAAAGAAAGTTAGACTGGGAAGCAAATACAAAGGGGCTCTGATATCTATTGTGAGATATTCATTTAACAAACCCAACAAATACCAATTCTTATTCACATTGTGAGCCAGTATCCTGAAAGTTCTCTGAGAAGGCAGCCTTAGGGAGGCATGTTTTGATCAAGTCTGCTGCTTTTCCTTTCAAAGTGAATGAGATAATGCAGCTGTGGAACAGCACTTTTTAATCAGATCAGCAGGATCCCATTGAAACAGAGTACAATGCAGCTGTAAGTTGGTGTTTCCTTAAAACAGGTGCCCTGTTCTCCTTTCCTTTACAAAAGATGAAAATGGATAGCTCTCATGGTATGTCCAAATTAAGGATTCAAGGACTGGGCAAGACAGATTTCCCTCATGGCTTTGTCAAATTTGGACTAGTAATATAGAGCAAGTGGGGTATTCCTTCAAAAGGATGTACACGTATGTTTGTACATGCAAAAATGTTTGTTTATGTGAATGTGTGTGTACACATACACATAGATGCATGTGCACATATGCAGATGTGTATATACACAAAAATGCAGATATACACAGTTGAATGTCTGTCTATTAACATGGGATTTTCTCTGTATTTTGAAGAAAACAAACCATCTATAAACTATAGTTGGAGATTTGCTTGTCAAGATTTGCTTGTCTAAGATTTGCTTAGACAATTAAAGTGATTTCTCCAAAGTCATAAAGGATAGTAAAGAGTCCATCACATGCCCCTTCCCCTAAAATCCATATCCATACACACATACACAATTAGTATGTATATGTTTGCATACACAAACAGTATATAAACATGCATTTATACAATATGAGCATAAGTACACATATATGCATCTGTATTTGCAATTATGCTTGTGTATATATATGTATGTATCATGTATATCTTCAGGCAAAGAATAAAAGTAATAAGAACCTAATTGTATGAGATTCTGGAAAATGGGGTTGCAAGGAGACAATATTGTGTTTTCCTTGCATCAGAACTCAAAAACTTTCATGGTAGTGATACATGAGATAGAGTGGGACTTTTGACCTAGGTACTACTGGTGGCAAAGAAACATGATGTAGGGATTTGGAGGAAGCCAAGGGAGAGAAAAGCTCTAGCAAGAATGTTGTGACAAATTTCTAACTTCATCTTGGAAGCTGAATCCTGAGCTCTGGGTCCTGCCTCTTTTAGCAGTCAGAATGGGACAATTGGAGGCACCTAGGAGTAGATGTCTAACTCTGAATAGCTGCCAAATTCCCACCAAGGAATGTATGTATCAGACAATGAAATTCAGTTTTCCTTTTACCTTTTTGTTCTATCCCACTGCGATAGTTTATTGTACACCTTACAGTTATCATTCATATATCTGTTTAAGGAGTTTTTGCTGTCTATTCAAATTGGTTAAATACTAACTGATTTGACTTTTTATAATGTTAATGGGATAAAATGTCTTCCCCGCCCTTTAATAGGCCTCACCTGGAGCCCATTAAGGAAAGCTTGCTTAGGGGAGGCTTGCTTGTAGGAAGGCTTTCACACCTTTTGCTAATTTCTAATTAGGCACTGAGTCATGAGGATCTTGATGCTTTCTGGCTCAGAGAAGTGTATATTTACTCTGAGTTGATATTTTGCCTTTGGAGGCTTACTTATAAGAAGGATCTTGTGATTCCCTGGTTGAGATTCTGAGTGACAGTATGTTCAGAGCTCCCTGACTGTTCAGATATAAAGGCTCTCTTGATGTGGGGATGTATATAAAGATATAGTTAATTCAGGCAGTCAGAGCCCTTTCTGTTGGTCTTTATTTCTCTGCTTGTATTTTCTCTGAAGTTTCAGGGTGATGCCTTTGCCCCTGAACTAGTATGCAATTAAAACTAGAATTAGAATATAATTTTAAAAGATTGTTTTTTAACCTTTTATTTATTTTTAGTTTTCAACATTCATTTCCACAAGATTTTGAGTTACACATTTTCTCCTCCACTTTCCCCTATCCCTCCAAGATAGTGAGCCTACTGAATACCCCCTGCCCCAATCTGCTCTCTCTTACATCCCTCCCCATCCCTCCGAATTTTCTAGTAGGGCAAGATGGATTTCTATACCCCAGTGCCTGTATATCTTATTTCCCAGTTGCATGTAAAAAACAATTTAATTTTTTTTTATCATTTGTTTTTAGAACTTTGATTTCCAGATTCTTTCCCTTCTTCCCTCCTCACTCACCCTCAATTGGAAGACAAGCAATTCAATATAGGCTATACATGTATAGTTATGCAAAATGTTTCCATAGTAGTTATATTGTGAAAGACTAACTGTATTTCCTTCCTTCCTATCCTGCCCCCTACTTATTTTATTTTCTTCTTTCACCCTGCACCTTTTCAAAAGTGTTTGCTTCTAACTACCCTCTTCCCCAATTTACCTTCCCTTCTATCATCCCTCGTCTTATCTCCTTCCCTCCTACTTTTCTGTAGGGTAAGATACCCAGTTGAGTGTGTATGCTATTCCCTCCTTAAGCCAAATTCAATGAGAGTAAGGTTGAACCATTCCTTTTCACCTTCCTGCTCTTCTCTTCCACTGTAATAGTTTTCTCTTGCCTCTTTTACATGAGATAATTTACCCTATTCTATCTCACTCTTAATTTTATTTTTTAGATATCATCCCTTCCTATTCAACTGATCCTATGCCCTTTGTCTATGTATACATGTACACACATATACACACACTCACATATATATTTATACACACATACACCCTCCTATACATATACATATATGTATGTATACATATTATATACATATATATTCCCTTCAACTATCTTCATACTGAGAAAAGTCTCATGAGTTACAATTATCATTTTTCTATGTAGGCATATAAATAGTTCAGCTTTAATAAGTTTCTTATCATTTATTTCTCCTGTTAAACTTCTCATGCTTCTCTTGCTTCATGTATTTGAAAGTCAAATTTTCTGTTCAGCTCTAGTTTTTTCATCAAGAACACTTTAAAGTCCCCT
The DNA here is from genome assembly GCA_028646515.1 of Pseudochirops corinnae. Lineage (NCBI taxonomy): Eukaryota > Metazoa > Chordata > Mammalia > Diprotodontia > Pseudocheiridae > Pseudochirops > Pseudochirops corinnae. The sequence goes on from CM053591.1 coordinate 124,649,880, forward strand.
ATTTTATTGAATGACCATATTTTCCCCTGAACCATTCTACTCAGTTTTGCTGGGTAGGTGATTCTTGGTTTTAATCCTAGTTCCTTTGACCTCCAGAATATCATATTCTAAGCCCTTCATTTCACTCTCCTGAAGTCTTCTCTGGCCAGTCTGTGCAGCTGGTTCATGGCTGTCCTAGGTCTGGGCCCATGCAGCTCACACAGTACTGTGCGTGGTCCCCAGCCCACTGTGATAGACCCTTTCTGTCAGCCTGCCAGGCTATCTTCAGCAGTAGATTTGTTTCTCTCTGTCACTTTGTGGGTTCTGTAGCTCTAAAATTTGTTGAGAGTCATATTTTACAGGTATTGGAGGTGTTGGTGTGGGAGCTCACATGTTTCTGCTTTTACCCTGCCATCTTGGCTCTGCCCCCCCTAAAAATGATTGTTGACCCCTTAAACAGCTATCTTTCCTAATAAAGCAGATCTAAGAACCTGTGCTAGCAGCCATCCTGGGTATGCTGGTATGCTTGCCAATATACTTGTATGCTTCCTTATTTGTGAGTAGGGGATTATAAAAGACAAATCCAGTGATTGGAATTCTTACAGAAGAGACACAGTAAGTACTGAAATTCAAGTCTCAGTTCAAAGTGCCAGATTTCAGGAACCTTTGAACTATTGAAAGAGAATCTCAACGATTTTTCAGATAATTAATTTCTATAGCTACCCAAAATAAAGTAAAGCTAGATCATTTCTTTTTAACCTCTGCCACAAGGTTAAAGGGAGGCAAGACCATATTGCTTAGAAGGGAAGATGGGCAAAGGTGAGTCACTCTGTCCTCTCTATTATTTACTTGACTCAAAAAGTCCTCCCTTTGTAGGAGTGGAATGAAAGAGATGACTAAGGAACAGGTCCACTTGGAAAAGTCTGCCCTGCCTGCTTTTGTATACATATGTGTCTCTGCATATGTATATGGATGTGTATAGGTATGCAGATGTATGTGAAGGGGATGTACCATTATTCCAAGGATGAGTCTCAACAAAGAGAGAGTAGAAAAAATGGTGTTGTTAACCACAGAGGTTAAGTGACTTGCTCAAGGCCATACAGCTACTAAGTATCCAAGTGTGGATTTGAATTCAGGTCTTTCCTGATTCTAGGCCCAATGCTCCATCCACTGATTCAGCAAGCTACCTCTAAGAGCTTTACTTTCTTTTAACTTGACAGACAATCCTGCCAGGAATCACAAAGACTCCATAGATTTCTGTTGCAGTTGAAAATATTAACTTATGACTAAGAGAATTAATTTATTTTCTGTGTTTTTTTTTTTCATGTTAAAGCTGAATCCATTTCTACCTTTATTTGGAGATTCTTTTATAAGGAGAATTAAACTTGGTACCTGAACAAAATTAAGAATTAAATTATATTTGTTTCTCTCCCCCCTCCACCAAAAAACTTTGTTTATTCATCTCTCCTCCTCAGTCCTTTACTTCCCTACCTCCCAACCCCAACAACCCTCTCTTTACCCCCCCCCCCCCATCATCCCTTTCCATATACTTACTGTCCTTCCTGCTTTTTTTCTCTCTGGAATAGGTCAATTAATGTTCCTCTGCTGGTTCTATTTCAGACTCATATTGCTACCACTCCCCAGCTGCCTTATTACTCAGAAAGTTCCCTCTGAATTTGTGGCTTTCTCACCCTAGAGCTGTTCTATGCATCTCTGGGTCCCCTTCTCCAAATCATGAGTTTTATTATTGTTATGGGGCAGCTAAATGGCAGAGTGAATAGAGCACCAAACCAAGAGTCAAGAAGACCTGAATCTAGTTAAGTATCCTCAGATACTTAATAATTTTTGACGACAGGTAATGCACTTAACCTCTGTTTGCCTCAGTTTCTTTATCTGTAAAATGGTGGTAATAATAGCACCTACCTCCGAGAGATTTTATGAGGATCAAATAAGATATAACTGTTTACCAGTTAGCACAGTACTTAGCACAAAAGTATCAGTAAAAATGTTAGTTATTATATTTATTTTCCTCACACTTACAAACAAATCTTTCTTATATTGTTCAATGGGATTTAGATAACAGCCTTAGACAAGTCACTATACACCATTATTCATTTATATTTAATGCTCTATAAACTGTAACACAGGAGGATAGAGTAACTTCTATTTTGCAACTGAAGAAAATATTAGAATTTAAGCTCACATTTTATAAGCTCTCAGAAAGTATCCGTGGCACAACTCCAATAGTAAAGATGATGGCAAGGATAATATATACCTCATCCTATTCCAATATGATTTTGAATTCTTCAATTTGGTCTCTGTATTTTGAGAACTTAACTTGCCAGGTGGTTTTGAGGTACTCAGTGTATGGCATATTGAAATATATTGAAAGCATTGTTTTTAAGTTTTTTCATGATCAATGAAATCATAAATGCAGGTGATTATGGGCAACAAACAGTTCACTCTGTGATAAGTTACTGACTCAAATAAAGTTAATTTCTTGAGTTCTCTAGGATTTTTTGAAGTTTGTATTTGTCATGGTTTAGCCCATAATATAGAGTTGTTGTTTTTTTTAATTTATTATGCTGCCACTCAGTAAATATTTGTGACAGACAATGTGCTAAGCACTTGAGATACAAAGAAAGATAAAAGACAGTCCTTGTTCTCAAGGAGCAAACATTTTAATGGGAAAATAACATGTTAAAAACTGTGCACAAACAAGCTATATACAGGATAAATTGGAAATAATCCACAGCATTAGAATTAAAAGAAATTGGGAAACATTTCCTGGAGAAAGTAGGATTTTAGCTGAAAAATAAAAGAAACCAAGGAAGTCAGGAAATAGATGAGAAAGAAGAACATACCAGATATGCAGGATAGTCAGTGAAAACTGGAACTGGGAGGTGAAACATATATAAAACAGCATGGAGCCCAATATCACTGAATCACAGAATAAAGGAGGAGAGAATAAAAAGGAGGGAATGGATACAGGAAGTCTGGAAAGGTAGAAAGGGGAGGAAGAGCTTTTTATGTCAAATAGAGGGTTTTATGGTTGATCTTAGAAGTGATAAGAGGTAAGTGAGGCTTACTGAGTGCTGTGATGTATTATACAATTTATCCCATGTCTTTGCATAATCTGCATTAATCACTAAATTACAACTTTTTATGGCTAAACATTTTGTAATTTCCAGTGGTAAAAACAAAACAAAACAAAAACAAAAAAATCTGATACTGACATTAAAGTTTGCATAAACAAACTTTAATGATGGCCATTTCATGATTTCTTTTCCAACATAACGATAACTACATTCATGACAATTTTATCATTGGGAAATCTTTTAGCTATGCTCTTGTTTCTTTGGCATTCCATAAGATCCATCTGGAACTAAGGAACTTTCAAGGGCATTTCAACAAATACAATGGTGTATCCAGTGGTTCTCAACCTGTGGGTCATGACCCCTTTGGGGGGTCAAATGACCATTTCACAGGGGTCAGAAGGGTTGGCTAAGACCATTGGAAAACATGTATTTCCAATGGTCTTAGGAACTGAGACATCGCTCCTCTATCCATCTCCAGGTGGGTCTGGCCACATGCAGATATGCCCACAAATGAGTATTAGAGTATTAATGGATCACAGCATTAGGAAGGTTGAGAACCACTGGACTGTGTACCTGCTACCATCCTTACCTTAATGATATGATGTTTGCTTGTTTCTGGACTTGTTTTTGACCCATTTATCATATACTTTAAAAATATCTATCAGTCTTTTCCCTCTTTTCTTGCAATGTAGTTGTTGCTCTTATAGCTTTCAAATGGTAATGGACTCTATGTTTTGTTATAGTATGTGGAATTTTATAAGGATACTTTCCAAATTTATAATGATTCATTTTTATAGTTCCAAAAATATACATTAACACTGATTTTACATATGTCATTTAAAAATGTTCATCCTATCCAGCTTTGATTTCAGGCTGCTAATAAGACTCAACATATTCATCGATAGTATTCTCTTTGATATTTCTAAGTCTGATGTGTCTTGCCTGAAGGAGGATAATTTGTAGGTATGACGATCATTTGTTGGTTCAATATGAACTCTGGATTCAAACTTGAAACCTTCAGTTTGTATTTCTTCTTCAAATGCATTAAGTACTTTATATTAATGATATCCAAATGACATTTTAACATTATTGGAGAATGATTTTACAAGAATATCACTTTATAATGTGATTTTCTGTGGAGCTATGGAAATGGGTGTCACCCCTGACTATCAAGTAATTAATAATATGTTTTGTTTTAACTGTCTCTTTAATTTAGAAGCCATAGTTCTATTAAGGAGAGAAGATAATGAATTTTAGGCTAGGTAGAAATATAATGTACCAAATTGTATCCCATAAATAAATTTTAAATTGTTTTTTAATTGTTCATGTTTAGGTTCAATTGTTCATGATATTCTTCTGGGGGTGTGTTTAAGTAGATGTATATCTAATAATGGTTAAAGAGGATACCAGATTTGTTTTATTGCCTCCATTTTCATATAGGGCATACTATCATAGTAGAGATAAAAGAGATCTAAGAGGCCATCAAGTCTAAACTCTAATTTTATAGGTCAGGAAACAAGTTCAATAAGGTAAAATGACTTGACCTAAGTCACGCAGATAGTAGCACCAGAGGTGGGATTTAGACTTAGGTTCTTTGAATCCACCTTACTGAACTTCCCCTTTTTCTTTGATCTTTTTTGGGATATAGATGTAGTAGTATAATTGCTGGGTCAAAGGGTATGTACAGTTTTATATCCCTTTGGCTATAGTTCCATTTTTTTTTTCTGGAATGGCTGAACAAGTTTACAACTTCACCAACAGTTCATTTGTATTCCAACTTTATTCACACCACCTCCATTGCTCCATCATTTGTAATTTTTTTTTCTCTCATGTTAGCTAATCTGATAGGTATGAAGTAATATCTCAAAATTGTTTTAATTAGTATTTACTAGTGAGGAGCAGCTAGGTGGCACAGTTGATACACAGCTGAGCCTGGAGTCAGGAAAACTCATCTTCCTGAGTTCAAATCTGACCTCAGACATTTACTAGATATGTGACTCTGGCCAAGTCACTAAGGCCTTTTTGCCTCAGTTTCCTCATCTGTAAAGTGAGTTGGAAAATTAAATCAGAAATGACTCCAGTATCTCTACCAAGAAAATGCCAAATGGGATAACAAAGAGCTGGACTCCACTGAATAACAACAAATCAATAGTGATATAGAGCATTTTTTAATGTGACTATTGATAGCTTTGATTTATTCTTCTGAAAACTTCCTGTTCATATCTTTGACCATCCATCAACTGGACAATGGCTCATATTATTTTTTTTTTAACTTTGACTCATTTCCCCATATACTTGAGAAATGAGGCTTTTACCAGAGAACTTGTTGCAACAACAAGGACAAAAATTACCCCAGTTTTCTCTTTTCCATCTAATTTTGGGTGCATTATTTTTATTTGTGCAAAAGCTTTTTAATTCTATGATATCAAAATTACCTATTTTACTTCCTGTAATCTCATCTATATCTTGTCTGATTATAAATTTTCCTGTATTTGTAGATCTAAGAGATACAATTTCCCATGTCCCCCCAATTTAATTGTTTCACCCTTTATGTCTAAATCATTAATTCATTTTCACCTTCTCTTGGTATGATATCAAATGTTCTTTGCCTAGTTTCTGTCAAAGGGCTTTCTGGTTTCCCTAGCAATTTTTGTCGAATGTTGAATTCTTACTCCAAAAGCTTGGATCTTTGGGTTTACCAAACACTAGATTACTATAGTCATTTAATAATGTGTATTATGTACCAATTGATTCTACTAATCCACCATTCTATTTCTTAACCATTACCAGATTGTTTTGATGATTATCACTTTGTAATATATTTAAAAATCTGAAACTCTAATATATTTTGAAATCTGGGACTGCTAGACCACCTTCCTTAACTTTTTTTTCATTGATTCCTTTTATATTTTGACCATTTTTTTCTTGTTACTATTTTTTCTAGCTAGAAAAATAACTCTTTTGTAGTTTGATTGGTATAGCATGGAGTAGGTAACGTAACACAGGTAGAATCATCATTTTTATTATCTTAGCTTGGCCTTACTCATGAATAATTAATATTTTCCCCAGTTATTTATATGTGTCTTTATTTATGTGAAAAGGGTTTTATATTTGTGTTTATATAATCCCTGAGTTTGTCTTCAAATAGGAACTCAAGTATGTTATATTGTCTATAGTTATTTAAATGGAATTGCTCTACCTCCTGCTGCTGGGTTTTGTTGGTAATATATAGGAATACTTAT
>CM053591.1:124656698-124679605 GCA_028646515.1 Pseudochirops corinnae
ACTCTAATTCTGAAGGAATTATTCTCTTCAGAAAGCTTTTTCCATCTGGCAAATTCGAATTTTTAAGGCATTCTTCTCCTCATTGGCTTTTTGGGCCTCTTTTGCCATTTGAGTTAATCTATTTTTTAAGGTGTTTTTTTCTTCAGTCAGGTTGTTGACTCTTTTTTCATGATTTTCTTGCATCATTCTCATTTCTCTTCCCAATTTTTCCTCCACTTCTCTTATTTTGTTTTCAAAATCCTTCTTAAGCTGACCTATGGTTTTCAGGCAGTCTTCATGTTTCTTGGAAGCTTTTGGTGTGGGAATTTTGACTTTGTTGTCTTCCTCCCATTCCATGCTTTGATCTTTTTTGTCCCCCAAGAAGGAATTTAGAGCTTGATTGCTCTTTTTACTTTGCTTCCTTTGCCTGGTCATGTTGTTGCCAGTCAATTACTTGAATTTTTAGCTCTGTGGAACTCTGCTTCCAGAGGGGAAAGCTCTGTCCCAAATCTCTGGGGTTTTCACAACTTCCAGAGCTATTAGGGGGCTGCTGCAGCCCCCATCAGCTTTGGCTCACTGAAAACACACCCTAGGACCACCACCCACCACCACAATCTGGATGCACACTGCTCAATCCAAGAGCACTTATCCTCTAAACAATAGCTTGGCCCCCTGCAGTCTGCAGGCCCGGAGCTCTGAAGCAGCCATGTGGAGGCAGCTGCTGGGGAACTCCTTCTGCCATTGCCTTGCCCTGGTGGCAGTTTGGCTGACTGCTTTTCTCCCCCAAATTTAGCTGAATTCCACTGACCTTTCACTTAGTCCTTGTTTCTTATGGCTTAATAATTCTAGAAACTGCCACAGCTGCTGCTGATCCACTCTCCTGAAGCCTCCAGCTGTGGTTTGTCCTGGCTGCCCTGGGGCCAAGCTGAAGTTTCAGGCTGGGCTGGTTTGGCGCCCAGAGTACTGCAATGAGCCCTTCCTGCTGAGCTGCCTTCAGCTTTTCTGTATTTTTGTGAGTTTTGGAGCCCTAAAATTTGTTTAGCCTCATATTTTATGGGTATTTGAGGTGGTTATGTGGGAGCTGTGGAACCTTGTTCCTTCTTCACAGCCATCTTGTCTCTGCCCCAGTTTCCCTTTTTTTTTTTTTTTTAATGCTGTCTGCTCATCTTCCCAGCCAAATACTTGACTTTCTAACTCTTTGTCAAGATAGGATTCTGCTTCCAGAGGGATTGAGGTTGGGGTTGGGTTGAGGTTGGGATTGGGGTGAGTGTACTGTCTGAGGCTGAAGGGGTTTGTTATCAACCACTTGATCCCCCACCATCTGTGGGTCCAGAGTTCCAGAAGCAATAGTTGCTGCTGCCACACCTCTGCCACACCAGAGCTGGGGCCAGACCATGATCCTCTTTCACCCAGGTCCAACAGAGCTCCTCCACTGACTTTCCAGGATGTCCTCAGTGTTTGTGGTTTGAGAAGTCTGAAAACCAACACAGCTGCCAGTATTTCAGTCCTGTGATGCCTGCTCCAGCCCTGTCTGTGCCAGCGTGGCACATGCTGAACTGCCAGACTCTGTTCCCAGTCTGGTGTAATAGACCCTTCCTGTCAGCCTTCTAGGCTGTCTTGGGCTGGAGAAGTCTTTCATTCTGTCCTTTTGTGGGTTTTCTAGATCTAGAATTTGTTTATACTCATTTATACAGATATTTGGGGAGGTTTGTGGGAGATCTCAAGCAAATCCATACTTTTACTCTGCCATCTTGGTTCCACCCTCCTGTTTGCTTGTTTTCCTTCTCCTGGTTTCTCCATTTGGTTCTAATTCATCTTTCACAACATGACTTACATGGAAATATGTTTAATATGATGTTACCTATATAACCTATATCAGATTGTTTGCTGTTTGGAGGAGGAGATAGGGAGAAAAATTTGAAACTTAAAATCTTATGAAAATGAATGTTGAAAACTATCTTTACACGTAATTGGAAAAAAAAATACCATTAAGTGAAAAAAAGTGGAAAATGTAAGAAATTACAGTAAGCATATGAAACTGCATGCATATGAAACATGCTTGCTCTTTGCAACCAAATGATTTGCAACCAAATCATTGGAACCAAATGATCAAATTGGACAAAACTCATCTGGTTTGTCTGGATAAGTAGAATGGATGATATGGAGTAATATGAAATAAGAATCAAAAAGTAAGTGTGAGTTTTAAATGCCAGGCCTAGAAAATTGAACTTTATTTTGTAAGGTACTGACGGCTAAAAATTTGTGACCACAGTTGTGACATGATCTGATCAGATATGTATAAAGTATCAAGAGATTAAAAAAAAGAAACATTTAAGATGTGTGCACATAACCTAGGCTTATCTGTCCCCTGCTTTATCTTTTGGACAAAAACATTATTTTTCTTTCTAGACTGTTTTTTTTTTCTTTACAGTACAAAATAAGCAGCAAAACAGTTGGCAGAATACCAAGGGCTACAAAATTCCTAGTTATCTTTAAAACACTCTGGGATTGATTTCTGAAAAGCTATTAGTGGGAATCCTCCAGGCAAGTTGACGATATTTAACCAATTTTGATTAATTACAAAAGAAGCAAATTCAGGGTACCCTCTTTTCTTTCCTTTTTTTTTCCTTTCTTTTTTTTTTTTTGTTTTGTGGTAGAAGCAATCAGGTTTAAGTGACTTATCCAGGGTCACATAGCTACTAAATGTCTGAACCTGAATTTAAGCTCAGGTCCTCCTGACTCCAGAGTCCATGCTCTATCTTCTGTGCCACCTCGCTGCCCCATTTTTTTTACCCTCTTAAAAAAAATTATTGAGAGTTCTCATATGAGATAAATTTTTACATGTATTCTTATTTTTAGGGTACTTCTGTGTTTTTGGCCCCCTTTCGAGTTTGAATTAGATGTGAATTATAGGTGACAGAAACAATCCTGTAGCTCATTACCTGTAGGGAATTCTAAGACTGCTTACATTTTTTTCTGGGTAGGAAAAGCCTCAAAAATATTGTTTTGGAATTGCTGCTACCTTGATAACCAAATGCTATATGAATTATGTTTGGACTATTTAAGTGACAGCAAGTTTTTGTTTTTTTTGTATTTTGTTTTGTTTTTCTTGTAAAACCTTTCTTTGATACTATAGTATAAATGACTTAATTTTTTTTTCTTTTTTCTTTTGTTTGTTTCTCTTAGTGAAGGATGATTATTTAGACCAAACACATGCATGAGTTTCCTCCTTTGCTATGATATATTTGTGATACAACATATTTTGTAGCTTCAATAATGAAAACAAATGAAAGGAAATATGAAACTTGTTGCCTTCTTGACAGCAACACCACCTCCACTCCAGTGTCATGCAAGGTCTCTTTAAACTATTGAGGATGAAATTGTTCAATTTTGTATTAGAGATTTGGAGATAGGCAAGTGACAATTACTCTTGGTACTATTCATTTAAAGAATCTATATCCTTGAAAATAGGAAAACATAAACCCATTATATAATTGCACATAATGGCTTTAGACTGAAAGAAAAAAAAAAGGTTAGAAGACATTTACTATAGGGAAATATAAATTATTTCCCAAAAGTACTAAAAACTAAAAATTATTATTTCCTTTATGTTTATAGGCAGTATATAAGAGAAATGAGAATCTTATTTTCTCCCATATTATAAGAATATTATTTTAATAGTCATGAATTACTAATGTCATTCCCCATAAGAACAAACAGCAAGCAGCCATTTTCCCATATCACATTAAAAATACATTTTAGTTTAGATTATAATGTGAAATTGTAAGTTGAAAATTTTAAATTGGAGGCAGTGCAGATTCATCATGTACCTGGTCTTAGGTATGAAAAAAATTAAAAATAGGTAACTGAATTGTGCATATATATACTTTTGTAGGCTCGATTCTATCTCTAGGGTAATAAAATTGAGGATACAAATAAACATAGTATAGAAATCCTAAGTTTGGAGGTTTAACTTTAAAATTCTGAGTCTGATAAATCCATTGAGGATCTTCAAAATCTCTGTAGCTTATGGATATTTTATTTCTTTCAAAATTTTGTGTGTGTATATGTGTGTATGTATATGTGTGTACCTATATTTATCTATTTATCTAACTATCTAGATAGATAGACACAGAGATAGAGAGATAGATAGATAAAATTTCATTTGTAAGGTGAACATTCCACTGTAGAAATTCTTTTGCTGATGCAAATATGTAGCTGCTCTGTTAAAAGTAATCTTAGTTGCCTGAAGGCACTGAGAGGTTAAGTGATTTATGTTCCTATAGTCGGCATATGTTAAAGATTAGACCTGCTCCTGTGTCTTCCTGACCCAACACTAAGTCATGTAGATACTATTCTCACTCTACCTTACTTGTAAGTCAAATTAACTTGTATTTATTAGAAATACATATATGAAAAGTCTGCCATTTATGTTAAAATACTTTAAGGAATTAACACAATCCTTAAAAATCCAAATTTGACTATATTGGCAATGTGTTCAGTTGGCTCTTCTTATTGGTTTTAACATTTCAAGATATAATTTTTATTTTTATGAGAAATTCAACCATAAAGCCTAGTAGTTTATATAATAATGCTAAGGGGGAAGGAGATTCAAATATCTACAAAAGTATTCATATTCCCATTCAGCAACGTCAGTAGACATGAAATTTACTAGTCCCTTAACTATGAAACCTGGATTTAAATTGAATATTCAAAAATTAATTAAGTACCTGCTATGCCTTGGGCACTGTGTTTCACACAGAACATATTAAAAAAGAAATTTAAAGAAGGACAACAGGGGGTGGCTAGGTGGCGCAGTGAATAGAGCACCAGCCCTGGAGTCAGGAGAACCTGAGTTCAAATCCTGCCTCAGACACCTAACACTTACTAGCTGTGTGACCTTGGGCAAGTCACTTGACCCCAATTGCCCTGTCTTCCCCTTCCAAAAAGCTTACTCTTCTTTAGAGTAAACCTAAATTCTCTTCTTTTAAACTATTTCCCTTTGCTCCAGATTCTATGAGTACTTGCTTCTAAGCAGTAGTTCTTAGAATATGTGAAGACAGCATTTTCTTCTTCTGGCTCTACATTCCATGTTCTTTCAGTTAATCCTTACATGACATGAATTCAAGTCTCTCCGTTGTTATGGTTGTCCTTCTCTGGGATTATCTCTTATTTATTAAAGAGTAAACTGTTACTATTTTCTCCCTACTCCTCTTAATGTAGTCCAAGATCAAAATAGCCTTTTTGTCATTATAATACACTTATGACTCATACTGAGTTTGCTGTTTGAAACCCCCAGATCTTTCCTAGAACAATTGTAGTCTAACCATACTGCCTCAGTTTGTCCTTATGAATTTTTTTTTTAAATACTCAGGTATAATACTTAACATTTCTCCCTACTGAATTCTACCCTCTTATTCAATGCAATGGCTCTAGCCTAAGTGTGGTCAACTGTGGTCTTGCTTAATACCACATACAGCTTGTAAGCTAAGAATGATTTCTGCATTTCTAAATAAAGTTTTACTGTATTTTAAAATGTAAGAGGGGGAGAATATTATTAGCTGTCATTCAAAATCAGACAATAGCTAGACATGGCCCTTAAGACGTAGAAGATGGCACAGTGGATAGAGTTCTGGTCCTAGAGCCAAGAATATTCATCTTTCTGGGTTCAAATCTGGCCTCAAACATTTAGTCACTGTGTGATGCTGGACAAGTCACTTAATCTATCTTTGCCTCAGTTCCTCATCTGTAAAATGAGATGGAAAACGAAATAGCAAACCTCTCTAGTGTCTTTGCCAAGAAAACTCCATATGGATTCACAAAAAGTATGGCATGATTGAAAAGACTTAACAAACACAATAGCAGAGTCTCATGAAATCCTTTTGGATAATGACTCTGTCATAGAGTATGTTCATCATATCTCTTTTTATTGAGAGCATATTGTCTATGTATTTATATGAGTCACTAATGTTAAAAAACAGCAGGCAAGTAGAGATCCCTGTGATACTCCACTGGAAACCTCATACTGCTTGGTCATTGAATGGTTAAGAACTATTCTTTCAGACCCACTATTTAATCAGCTCTGAATTTATTTAATTGCACTGTTGTAAAATACATATATCTCATATACTCCACAAGAAAAGTAAGTGACACTTTGTCAAAGGTTTGCGAAAATGAGTACTCTGAAGTACCCCACTAGGGACCTCCTTCCAAGTTGATACCAAGTTATTGAAGATGACTCTGTGATTCTTTTCATTCATCCAGTTGGTGAAACAATTATTAAGTGCCTGCTGTGTACCAAGTACTATGCCAAGCACTGGGAATACAAAGAAAAGGAAAAGATTGTCTCTATGCTTAACAACCTCAGAGTCCAATGGGGGAGACATGAAAACAACTGTTTCCAAACAAGCTATATAAAAAATAAAGCAGAGATAATCAGTAGATGGAAGACACCAGGATTAAAAAAGGTCTGGAAAGGCTTCTTGTAGAAGGTAGGATTTTAACAGCACCTTGAAGGAAGCTGGGGCACCAGAAGATAAAGAAGAATATTCCAGGCATGGGAAAACTCAAAGAAAATTACTGGAGTCCAGAGATGAACTGTCTGATATTAGGAATAGAAATGAAGCCATTTTCATGGGATCACACAGTACAGAGGCAGGGTACCTTAGGAACAAAGCAACTTCTGAAAGGGATTTGAATGCCAAGCAAAGGATTTTATGAGATAGATAGATAGATAGATAGATAGATAGATAGATAGATAGATAGATACACACACATACATACATACATACATACACATACACATACATACATAGACAGACAGACAGAAGACAGACAGACAGATAGATAGATAGATAGATAGATAGATAGATAGATAGATAGATAAATTGATCCTAAAGATGAAAGGGAGTCACTCTTTGAATAGGGTGATAACATGGTCAGATCTGTGCCTTAGGAGGATTAATTTGAGACTAATGTAAGATGAACTAGAGTGAGGAAGGATTTAGGACAGGGAGATCAGCCAGCAGGCTATTGCATTGATAGAAGGATGAGGTGATTGGGGGGCTTTACAATGTAGAGAATGGAAGAGAGCAAATAAAAAAAGATATTACAAAAGTGAAAAAGTATTTGACCTCTGATTGGATATGAGGGAATAAGAAAGAGTAAAGAGTTAAAGTTCTTTTTATTTCTGTCATTGACACTCTGCTTCACTGTATAATAGGAAAAAAAAGTAAAAAAAAAAAAAGTCTTCACAACAAAATGAACATGCGCCAAAACAAAAACAAGACCAAAAATGTGTCATTCTGGATTTTAACTCTATCACCTCTCTAGCAAGAGTTGGAACTAGAGTATCAATATAAACATACAGATTTATGTAAGTGACAGGACATTAAAACATGCAGATGTGCATCAATGAACAAGGACATTAAACATTTTATCATGGGGACCTAAGAGAAAATTGCTTTATATTCATTATATAAATCCTGCTCTCTGATTAATAAATGAGAACTGCTATGACAGATCCTGCCTGGCTCATGTGCAATCATTCCTCAGCTCTCTGTTTAGCCTGTGCCCATTTTTATGCAGACATCACCATATCATACTGCTTTCCTTTAACCAATCCCTCATTTTACAGATAAAAATCAAAACAACAACAACAACAAAAATTCCAGGGATGTCAAGTGACTTCCTGTTAGATACGCAAGTAGTATAAATTAGAGACAGAATTTGAGTCTAGGTCCTCTGACTCCAATGGTAGAGTGAAAAGAAATAAAACTGAATGTTTTCTACACACTACTAAATTTATAAGATTGGGTTTCTTGAAGTCCATTAGGCCTGAAAAACTGTATTTTCCTGTTCATGTTTAAAAATACCTTTCTCATCTTCACTTCCTTCCTCTCCTATCAATAAGTTTTAGAAACACATGTACCTACCTGCTACAAATCAACTTCAAACACAGTGTCCTATGAAACTCTAACAGAAAGAGACTATAAAGGAAAACTTTAGTATGTGTAATTTCTTTTAGACTATCTGCCTGATTTTCATTAATCATGACTATTATTCCCTAGCAGTAAATTACTTATGCAATATAACGATCTTGCCAATATTTCAATAACATATATAAAAGTCCAGTGCTACTTGAAGCCCTAGGCAAAGAACCACGACATCATGGAACACATGGGTGATAACCTTCTCCATGCAATTCTGAAGAACAACATCAAAGCTACATATCATTTTGGTTGCCTCTGAAGATGAGGAATAGAGACAGATTGGAAGAAGTTCAGAGAGAAGAGACAAAAAATTACTAAAGGAATAGATTAACTGACTTATAAGAAAAGATTAAAGCAGGAAAAGATGAATAGTTTGGCTAAATGACAACTAACAAAAAGACCCATGAAAACATTGTAAATTTGGGTTTAAATACCAGAACAGAAAGAATTATTTAGATTGGTATTTAGAATAGTAGTGTAGATGATTAGAATAATGACTTCATATTTGGGTGATTTGGGTTCCTAGTAGAGCATTCTGAATAAAGGGAATGCAATCCCTTTCACACATCTCATAAACCCACTTGGTCTAATTACTGTCTTGCAGCCGATTCTGGTTTCTTTGCCTTTCATAGACTTACCTGCATTCTTACAATGACCTTTCTCTTCACCTCTACCTCTTAAAATCCTTAACTTCCTCGGAGGTTTACATCAAATATGGCCTCTGAATGGAAGCTTTTTCTTGATCCTCCTGTAAGTACTCTCTACAAATTTTCTTTCATTTACTTATCTGTGTATGTAGCAAAGAGTAACCCTGTTTAATATGAGTTCCTTGAAGTGTAGGAGAGTTGGCATTTTGTCTTGGTATCTTACCCATCTAGCATAGTATCCTATATATTGCTTAATAAAAGTGAGTAGAATTGAATCACCAGAACACATACAAATGAAAACTTGAGTTCCCATAATTGTTCTGGAGCAGTGAAAGGAATGTTAGATCAGTCAAGAGGATCTGAATTCAATATGAACCTGTGTGGCCTTGGACAAGTTATTTTATCTTATGGACTTCAGGTTTCTCATTTATACAATGCAGTTAGACTAGATGATCTCAGTAAGTTCATGTCCAATATATATATATGTATATGTATATGTATATGTATATGTGTGTGTTAGTGTGTATGCCTACATATGTACATACATAGACATATATGTATATAATCAAGAATCCAAATGTCCTTTAAAATGCATCATACATTCGGGCAGCTAGGTGGCACAGTGAATAGAGCACAGGCACTGGAGTCAGGAGGACCTGACTTCAAATGTGGCCTCAGACACTTAACACTCACAAGCCATGTGACCTTGGGCAAGTCACTAAACCCCAATTGTCCTGCCATCCCCCCTCAAAAAATGTATTATACAAGTTATTAGTTCTGACAAAATCAGTGTTATTATTTTACAAATGTGGTGACTGATGCAAAATAACTTTCTCCAAACCATTAAGTCAAGGTCAACACCAGGAATCCCAGTGCATTAAACTTGTAAACTTGTATTGCCCAATTGCTAGTTTGATTCACTTATTCTTAGGCAATTTATATAAGTTTTAGATACACCTTAAATCAAGAAACATTTCTTTTCCAAGAGAACTGACCCACTCTTTAAGAGAACCATTCTTTTCTTAAAGAAACATTTTTTTTCTTTTTATTGTCAAACAGCAAAATAGAGATACCAAGAGGGAGGGGACTGTTGTTTGGTGTCTCTCCTGGATCCTCATGGGCCTGTTCTTGAACGCATTTAAGACTGGTCTTCCCTGATTATAGTCTATTTCTCCTGTCCCAGGTCACATCTCTGACCTAAGTCAGGAGCATCTTGTGACCCCCTAAGGCTCTCTGCCCCTGGTACTAAGACTGAGAATCTTAACCTTTGACCAAGTCTCTTAAGAAGTAAATGAAGAAATGTCCTCAGCTTTGTCCTCTTCTTTTGCCCCAGGGCATCTACCAGCAGTTATTAGTCTTTTTAGTTGGAACCAAGGGACTTGCTTGGCCTTCTTACCTTATTTTTGACTTTGGTCTTTAACTTGTTTTTATTTTCTGCTTCTTAAATGTTGTTTTAAACCTTTATCTATTTTCTCACACCATTTACTTTATTAATTTTTCATTATTTTAAGTGGGATGCAAGAAGTGCAACTAGAAAAGGGACAGGGTAGTGGATACTCACTTTCCTGAACAAGGAAGGACAGGTGATTATTTTCCCCAGTTAGCATCACAGAAGCTTATTTAGCACCCTAAAACAGACCTCTTTCTCCAGTCCCAGCTGGACACCCTGACCTAAATAAAGGACTGCCTTCTGGGGAAATTTGACAGTTCCATCTCTAAAAATCACTGCTCTCAAAACTCAGTAGTTGCAGTCTATAATTTCCCCCTCTGAGAGCAATAACATCAGTCCCAAAGATAGCTCAGGAAAGCTACTACAACCTAGCTGTTTTCTTAAATCTAGGACCATTCTGTCCCTGTACGAGGATATCAGAGAACAAAAGCATGGCCTTAAACCTAAATCTTTCTCTGGCATTGTCCAAGTCTTTCAATCAGATCATACTCTGTACAAAAAAAAAGTTATGGGAAGGAAATCATCCCCCAACTCCGTCTTCTCTCCCACCCCAAACCTAGTGCAAAACTTCCATATGTTTAATTTCAATAAATATTCAGATGGCTCTGAGGCTTCCTGAATGGAATTCTGCAGGGTAGCAAAATAGAAGATCCTGGAATATGGGGTTAGAATCCCTATTTACTTGACTACTTCTAGAGTAGACCTGAATATATAGAACCGTTTTTTCATCAAGACAGAGATTTCAAAGGATTTTCCTTATGTTCATCTCTAAAATCCTTTTTATTCATTCATTATGAAAGCTAAGGTGAGTCTGCCGAGGGTTAATACCATTCCCAACAGAGTTTTAGAATGTAAATGGTCATACTCTTAATTTTTTCTACTTTACAAAAAAAAATAAAACTTCTATTGACAAATAATGTCTTACTTGAATTCATCAATGGACCAATATTCATTAAGCATCTACCATATATGCAAGGCTCTCTAGTCAGTTATCAGGATACAAAGATTAAAAAGAAAAAAAATTCCCTTTCTTGGAGGAGCTTACATGCTATCTCAGGAAAGAACATACATATGAATAGATAAATTATATATATATATATATATATATATATATACACACACATATATTCATATGTATGTATATGTATACATATATATACATATATATGTATACATATACATATGTGTATTTAAAGTAAATACAAGATAATTTCAAGGGACAAGGTATTGGCAACTGGGTGCATTAGAGGGCCTAATCAAGGAAATTAAAAATACTAAGGCTAAAGAGAAGGCATTTCTATGTGAAAGCCTATGTGAAAAAAGAACTGGGAAATAGAATGTCACAAATGAAAGGTAGCAAGAAAGCAAGTTTGGCTGGACCAAAAGGCGCATAAAGAAAAATGATATGTAATATACCTGTAAAGGTAGAGTCCTTCTAGAATGGGTACTGCAGTATATACATCTTGACAATTCGTGGCTTCAGACTCATGAGGGAGTTTTTGGTGTACTGGGAGACAGAAGAAGACAATATCAAATTGTTTCTGTTATTGTTCTCTGCTTTAAAAATATCTTTTGTCTTAAATATGGATAGATGGTCTTGTGGGCAGGCTTGAAACACTTCAAAATAAGTTTATCAGCATGTATCTCACTCACTCCTCAAACCTTTCTCTTAGAATCTCTAGCTTCCTTCAAAGCTCTGGTTGAGTGCCAACTCCTACTTTAAGCCTTCTCCATGTACTAGTGCTCTCTTCAAGTTACGTTATATTTACTTGGTATATCTCCTTTATGTGATCTCTTCATATTATTTCTTCTTTATGTTATTTCTTCTGATATAATTTTTATGTTATATCTTTATTTTATTTTATTTTTTGATAGAATATGATCTCTTTGAGGGCAGAGACTGAATCTTTTTTTTGTTTTTGTACCCCCAGAGGCACCAATATGGTTAAAAGGACAGAGTAATGGCCCTAAAGTCAAGAAAATCTAAGTCCAAATCTGGTCTCAGACACTTACTAGTTGTGTGACATGGAGCAAGTCACTGAACCTCTACTTGCCTCAGTTTCTTCAACTGTTAAATGAGGACAATTAATAGCACCTACCTCTCAGGGTTGTTGTGAGGATCAAGTGAGATATTTTTGTAAGGCTCTTAGCCCAGTACCTGGCACATAATGGACACTTAATAAAGGCTTGTTTCCTTCCTTTCTCCTTCCTAACACTTGGAACAATGTCTGATCATTAGTTAGCATTTAATTATTTAATTAACTTGACTACTTGACTAACTTTAATTGTCCATATTCTGAATCCCACCAATTCAATAATCCAATAAACATTGATTAATTACCTACTAGATATCACAAATTGTGCTAAGTGCTAGAAGTATAAAAGAGCTTTTCAAGTTTTGTTCAGGGCAATAAGAGAAAGAGGGAAGGAATAAGTCTGTTGCTTGGAGGCAGATACTTATTTTTAGAGAATGACTTCCTAAAAAATGTAACTCTTTGACATATATTTTGCTTTGATGTCTTTTACAGAAAATGATCTTTATTCAGAAAAGGTTTGAACAAATATAGTAAAGAGAGAATTTTAGCCAAAGATAGATAGGTCAATGGTGAAGAAGGAGTCCACAGATGTTCTTAATTAGCTCAATTATTCTGATGTAGATCAATTATATCATAGTGTATTAAAAATGTACAATTATCATTGTTGAGTTGTAAACGTTCTTCAAATTTCCAAAAACTAGAAGGAGGTAAAACCTGAAAATTATGACTTTGTAAGCTGGAGATTGCTTCTTAGCAAAATTCTATCTATTGGGTAATATTTAATGGTGAACTCAAAGAGCTAGCATGGATTTAATAATTAGTAACGATAATAGTAATACCAAAATAATGATGATACTCATAACTAGCATTTATATAGTGTTTTAAGTTTTGAAAATCTCTTTATCTGTCATATAATTTGATTCTTACAGCACCTGTGAGGGACGCGCTATTATTATCCCAATTTCACAAGTGAAGAAATTGAATCAAAGAGAAGTGAAGTGACATACCCAGTGTTACGACACGATTTTCTGAGGCATGATTTGAGCTCAAGCGTTGCTGATACTGAATCCAGCACTCTATGAAATATGCTCACTAACTTCTTAACATCATACTAGACTTACCTCATCTCTTTTTATAAGACTATTCAATTGAGACATCTTGAAAAATACTCTTGACATATTATATTCAGATTTCAGTAAGCTATTATTTACATACGCTTATAGACAAGAGAGAAAAAGGATCCACGTATGCGAAGATATTTACAAGAACTTTTTTTTTTTTTTTGGAAAGGTAAGAATTGGAAAATAAAGGAGGCATCTATCAATTGAGGAATGGATGAACAAATTATCTTGTATGAATGAAATTGGATGCTATTGTATTGTAACAAATGGTGAAAGGGATGGCTTCAGAGACACCCAAGAAGACCTGTCTCAACTAACACAAAGTGAACAAATCTGGAGAATAACTTATACAGTGATGAGAATATTGTAATGACAAATTTTTTTAAAAAAGAGAGACAAAATTCTGAGCAATGCAATGGCCAATCATGCTTAAAGAGAATAATGATGAAACCATAATGAAACATAATACTTCCTCAACTCATGTCAGACATAATGGATATAAGAGGCAGAATTTAACATATTTTGGTTTATTTGTTTTGCTTGAGTGTGCATGTTTATTATCAGCTTTCTTTTTTCCCTTTCATTTTTAATGGAAGGAGGGGAATTTTGAGGGGGGGGAAAGAAATGCTCATTAATTAAAATAAATTTTTAATTTTTTGCATATATTACTTAATTAAGCTTAATTTTTGCAATTGACAGAAGTTTGGATGGATAGCTAATTATTGGATGACAGATACAGGATCCCCAAAGGTTTCAAAATCTGAAACAATGCTCCAGGTAAGACCCTTAAAAGGGCTATTGCAAAGTCTTGCATTTGTTTGGAAAGCTCCACTGTACTCAAATTGGATAGAGGTAGAAGTGGGTAGAGGGCATTCACCTGAAAGAAGAATAAGTCTTATAACAGACTGAAGATATCAGTATTATTACACTATGTAATACGGCTGCCCAAAAGGCCACAACTATTTTTGAGCTAAATTAATTGAAATATCATATTCAGAAAAAAAGTAGATGATAGTCCCATCATAAGCCCTGATCAGTCTGTATCTGGTGTATTATGCTAAGTTTTAGATTTAAAATTTTAAGCTAGTCAGTGTCATTGAAGGGGTAGGTCTAAAGAAAGGTGACTGGGATGGTGAAAGGATTTGAAAGCATGCCATATGAGGAATGATTGAAGGAACTGGAAATATTTAGCCTGAAGAGAAAAATTAGAAGGGGTATAATATCTCTCTTGAAATAGTTGAAGGGTTTATTCTGTATGACCTAGAAAGCAAAAATAGTATCAATGTGTGGAAATTGTAGGAAGACAGATTTGGATTCAATACAAAGAACTAGAGATAGACAAAGACACATCTGAAAATAAAACAGATTGCCCCATGAGGTAGTGAGTTTCCTGTCACTGGAGGCAAATTCTTAAAAGATGAATAATTTGGGGAAAATGTTTTGGAAAAGATCCAGGCTTTAGTTAGTCATCCCAGTAGATAAACTTTGAGGTCTTGTTTAACCCTAAAATTCTGTAGTATTATGATTTTATGAGTCATTACTCAGTTAATAAATAAACACTTGTTAAGTGTCTAATATGTGCCAGTCATTGTGCTGGAGATTACAAAGGGGGCAAAACACAGCCCCTGCCCTCCAGACATTCACAGTTTAATGAGTGATGCACCAAGCAAACAAATATATACAAAGCAAGCTACATATAAGAGAAAAGGACAATAATTAAGAGAAAAATGCATGAGAATTAAAAGGTGTTGGGAAAGGCTTCCTGTAAAAGATGGGGTTTCAGTTGGGGTTTAAAAGAAGCTAGACTCCCCTATCCATGGTCTTCCTAAATTAGCAACTACCTCAAACCCAGTACACCTTCTTCCAGGGGCAAAGTATAGTATTCCCCCAGAGGTGACTTGCTGGGATACATGTCTCTGCTGTTGATATAGCCATATTCTGGAAACCCTCATCTCCACATTCAGTGGAGAGCTTTGCCTGAAGGAAATCTGGCATGTCTGGAGATCCCTGTTTGTCTAATCTCCTGGAAAAGGGCTCGATGCCTCTGGGCTGTCCACTTTCCCAGAACACCATGGCCTTGGGTTGTGGTCACATGTGAAATTGCCTCTCACACCATTACCAGAAATGATGAGATACAAAGAGAGGACTAAGCCCTTTTCCATCCCTCACTGATGCTGTTAGAAAGAAAGAGGCAAAGCCAAGCAAGACTCTCCATATCCCTCCCCCACAGGGTCGAATCATGACCCTACAGCTAAGGGTCCTCATTTCTTCTGGTTGAGTCACAAAGCCATGGAGACATTGGTTCCAGAGGTGGCTCTTAGAGTTGGGTGAAAAAGCAGGTGGGGAAACTGTCAGCCACATCCAAATGTCACCACTCCCCTTCCCTATTCCCTCAGATCTCAGAGATCCTTCTTAGAATTGGGCCTGTTAAGGGGGCTAGGAGAGAAGGGATTCATCAGCAACAGGCACTTCAAATAAATTACCAAGTTCTGGGGCAAAGATGTTTTGGCCAAAGGTGAGAGGGAATAAATCACTAACTTTTGTCTGGAAAAACAAAGAAGCCAGAGAAGTAAATAGGTGGAGTTGAGGAGGGAGAATTTTTCAGGCATGGGGGATAGCCAGAAAAAAAAAAAATGGCTTGAACTAAGAGATGGAGAGTATTGTTCATGGAATAATTAGGAGGCCATTGTCACTGGATCAAAAAGTTTGTGTGGGGAAGTAAGATATAAGAAGACTGAAAAAGTAGCAAAGGCCTACGTTATTAAGGGCTTTGAATGCCAAACAGAGCATTTTCTATTTGATTATGGAGGTGATAGGGAGACATTAGAGTGTACTGAGTAGAGTAGGAACATGATCAGACCTGCACTTTAGGAAAATTACTTTGGTGACTGAATGGAGAATGAATTAGAGTGGAGAGATATATGAGATAAGCAATCAGACTATAACAATAGTTCAGCCATGAGGGCACACATTAGAATGGTGGCAGTATCACAGGAGAGAAGGGGGCATATTTGATAGATGCTGCAGAAGTAAAATCTGCAGGCCTAGGCAACAAATTAGAGAATTCCGAGTGAAGGAGTATAGAAGGAGAAGGAAAGAGGTCCCAGGACAGAACCCTGAAGGATACCTACTGTTAAAGAACTGCACCTCCCATATAATGGACTAGATTAGAAAGCATATCAATTTCTCATCATATATCTTCATCACACTATCTTCTATCCAAATGAGTTAAGACCTTCCAAACCTGGTCATGTTTGCAATACAATGTCTGTAGCATCATGTAATATTAAACTCCAGAAGAAAGTGTGTACAACTGTTTGTTGACGGTATCTGTAAACACATTTTCTGATGGTCAAAGCCCTGTCCTGGAATGTGGAAGTAAAGGAAAGCAAGTGTAAAGACTTCAACTCTTTTCATATTACTTTGCAGGCTTTGTCTTCGTCTGTTGTTAAAGAAGTCCACTATATCCTTGGTGATTTTTTCATTCAGTCTTCTAGAAAAATAATTTCAGGAGAGACAACTCTGGTCTGATCACACTGATTCCAGTTGATAGAAGAGTCTCAGCATATAAACTTCTTCATACAGAACATACACTTATGTCTTATAAACCTAATCCAACTTACTGACAAACAAAAAAAGCATGGCTTAATATCCTTCCCATCAATATACACAGATTTTTTAGGTATCTGCAAACACTTGAACAGCCTTCCATATCTTTTATTTTCTTAACAACCATTAGCTGAGATAAATTTAGGAGATAATTTCTCGGGCTGTTAATACTTTTATCAATGTTTCCTTATGGGTCTTTTCTCCTGAAATAGATACTTAACTACAAGAGGGAAATCCCTGATCAAACTCATTTATCAATACAATTTAACTATGTTCTATGTCAGCTCGTGGTGAAAATGTAATGGCAATGATATGTATACCTCTAACCAAAAAGAGGTGGTCCTTGACTATATAGTAATCATCTCTTTATTTCTGGTATGGTCACAATACCTAAGACGGCTCTTTCAAACTAGTTTGAATGTCATTATCTCCCTTTTTATCTTACTTTGAACTCAGGTACAATGATGTACGCAGCTGTCATGAGGAGATTACTGAAACAAAAAAATAAAAATAAAAATAAAGAGGATCTTGTACCAACTTATCTTTTTATTTTCTCATTCCAGTTACAAATAACACCTAGTACAAGATGTTTCACACACACACACACACACACACAAAAGAGTTTTAACAATAGCTTTCACCAAAGAATTAGATGACTCAGGAGAGGAGCCTAGGAAGATGGCAGAGTAGTTCATAAAATTCCAATTCTCCAGATTTTCCCCACAAATCAGACAAAATAGTGTCTCAGGGCAAATATGGAGCTGGTAAAAATAAAAAAGAGTAGGAGCAGAACAGTAGTCCTCCAGGGACAATGAGAGAAGAATGGAAAAAAAATCCCAGAACTGATATTTGGCCCCTGTGAAGGATAAGCACCTCCATGTGAGTTTCTATGAAACAGCAAGTGGATTGCCCTAGGGCTAGCTAGGTTGGGAGGTTGCCTCAGTCCCAGCCACAGGAATTTTCAGCTCTCAGACAGTGTGGTGAGTCCAGTGTCTGAGCAGGGGAAGATTGAGGGAAACTCTTATGAGAAGGCATGCCAGGACAAGCTGTGCTGCAGAGATGTGGCCCTTGATAAGAACCAATCAGCAAAGCTAGGTGAGTGCAGAAGCAGTGGGGTGGGGTCACTGGTAGCTATAGACACTTACAGTAGGGCAGAATTCTTGTTTTCAGTTCCAGGCCAGAGTGGAGAACTTCAGGAGGACCTGAGGCCAGAGGCACCATCACCCATACCACCAGACTACAGGTGATTACAAGTTGTTATAAATTTAAAAAAAGAAATGAGCAGATAATGGACAAAGAACGCAAACATAAAAATGGGAATAGAGAAGAGTGGGGTTCATATTCAGAGGAGGATGCTGAAGCAAAAAAAAAAGCCTCTTCCACCTAAAAGAGTAACATCAAATGATTACCTGCCCAAAAAGAATTCATACAAAAACATTTTTAAAAGACTTTAACAATCAAATGAGAGATTGAGTAAATTTTTAAAAATAACAACAATCCAAGAAAAACAAGAAGATTATTAAAAGAAAATTAACCAACTGGAAAAAGGAGATCCAGAATCTTAAGGAAGAAAACAACTCCTTGAAAATTAGAATTGGGCAAGGAGAAGCCAGCAAAGTTGTAAGAGACCAAGAAAAAATAAAACAAAATATAAAGAATGAAAAATAGAAGAAAATATGAAATATCTCATAAGAAAAACAACTGATCTGGAGAACAGATCAAGAAGAGAAAATATAAGAATAATTAGACTATCAAAAAGCTATAATAAAAAAAAAGACTATTAATACAATAACAAAGGAAATGATGAAAGAAAATTGTCCAGAAGTGTTAGAACAAGAAATGAAAGTAGAAATAGAAAAATACACCAATCACCACCTGAAAGAAATCTTATGAGGAAAACTTGCTGGAATGCCATAGCTAAATTCCAAAATGCCCTGCTCAAAGAGAAAATATGACCAAGAAGAAAAATTCAAGTACGATTGTCACAATTAGAATCACATAAGACTTGGCAGCAGCTACAGAAAAGACTACAGGTCTTGGAACACCATATATCACAGAACAAAAGGTCTGGGGTTGCAGCCAAAAACATCATACTCAGCAAGGTTAAGCATCATGATGAATGAAAAAAAAAATAGACAGTCGATGAAATGCCAGACATTCAGGATTTTATTGTAAAAAGACCTGAACTTAAAAGAAAATTTTGCATACAATATCCAAGAGAAATATAAGATGAATAAAAAAAAAACCTAATTATAAGAGACTCAATGAGGAGAGACTGTTTAGTTTTTTTTTTTTCTTTTTGGAGGGGGGAAGGCAGAGCAATTGGGGTTAAGTGACTTGCCCAAAGTCACACAGCTAGTAAGTGTTAAGTGTCTGAGCCTGGATTTGAATTTAGGTCCTCCTGACTCCAGGGCCAGTGCTCTATGCACTGCACCACCTAGCCACCTTGACTGTTCGCTTTTTATGTAAGGTTTGCTTTATATCTAAGATTACCAGTAATTGGTAGTTTAAAAGAAAGATTGGTTACAGTTGCATATTATGTGATTCTAAAACAGTGATTCTCAACCTTCCTAATGCCGCAACCCTTTAATACAGTTCCTTATGTTGTGGTGATCCCCAACCATAAAATTATTTTCGTTGCTACTTCATAACTGTAACTTTGCTACTGTTATGACTCGTAATGTAAATATCTGATATGCAGGATGTATTTTCATTGTTACAAATTGAACATAACCCATAGGTTGAGAACCACTGTAAAGGTAATACTGTGTATATAAATGTATGTATGTACATATATATATATATATATATATATATAGAGAGAGAGAGAGAGAGAGAGAGAGAGAGAGAGAGAGACAGTTTGTATGTATATGCAGGTATATATGTGCATGCATGCGTATATGGATACGCACATATATATATATACATATGCATATGTGTGTATATATATACATGTAAAATCTGCACTTAATTATAGCCTTGCAAGGTGGGGGGAGAAGGGAGGATGAAGAACAAGTTAAAAAGTGCAGAGCAGAGAACAAAAGAAAACTTACAAGGAAGCACAGATGGACAGCTCTGAACATAATATGTAGTATTTACTATACAGGCTTTCTCGAAACGGAATCTTATTGCTCTACATTTCAAATCCTCTCATGTTCTGCTGTGCACTTAGCAATGTTTTTTTTTCCTTTTCTTATTGTGTGTTTAAGTTTTTAAATTAATAAAAATATTTTTAAAAAAGAATTATATGGTAAGCACGTAGAAATAATAGATTGTCACAATTATTGTGAAATACCTTCAGGATGCTGAAAAGTCTTTGATAAAGTCCATCACCAACTGATACCAAAATCACCACAAAATATCCAACAGGTGAAACTGGACCTGTGGTTTGCTCCAACTCTGGTATCTCTGGTATTTCTCTGGTATCCATTCAGCATCACACTTTTCAGACTATAGCTGACTATCAATAAATTAACCTTTGAGAACTTACATTCATACTAGTTCTCAGTGTCCTATCCTACTAATAGGGTGTTTCTATATACCAGCTTGTCAGTAGGATAGTAAACTTATCACTTGGTCTTGGTCATAATAAACAAACAAATAAAAAAAAAAACAGTCCTTCAGTCTCCCTGAACAAGCTATACAAATTAATCAAGCAAACAAAGGTTTTGTTTCCATTTGCTTCAATGGCTCTAATGATTCTATCCTATTGAAAGAGTAACCATAAATGTGTTTTTGATTTCTAGTTGACGTATCATCTATAGAATGACAATGGGGGAATAATAAGGGCTACGATATATGCCAATCAGACAAAATTCAGACTTCATTTAAATATAAGTATTCTCAGGTCAGTCCTTTTTTTGTTGTTGTTTTAATTTTGTTTTTTTTTTTTAAGGGCAATTGGGGTTAAGTGACTTGCCCAAGGTCACACGGTTAATAAGTGTTAAGTATCTGAGGCTGGATTTGAACGCAAGTCCTCCTGACTCTGGGGCAGGTGCTCTATTCACTGTGCCACCTAGCCACCCCTCAGGTCAGTCTTAACCATTGTGCTACCAAATCCCTTAGTACAAGCTTCATCAGAAAGAGAATGCAGTCTATCAGGGTTAGTTATGAGGAATATCAAGCTATTGACCATCTCTGCCTTATGTAAGGCTTTCATTATTCCTATCTACAGTTTGGTCAACACCGTTCCTATCAGAATTCCCAAGTAATCAATCTCCAAATAAGGTCTCTGATTCAAGTCCTATTTTGATATCAATGAGACTGACAGAAAGGCTTCCTTACATATTAAGAAGAGATTCTTATATTTTAGTCTCCAGAAATATGAATGTGTTTCCTTTAATAGTTGTATGAGAAGCATGGTGAGCTGGGGCTGTACCATAATCAGATGATTTAAGACTTTTGTGTTTTAAGAATTATTGAAAGACCTTGACCCACTGTAATGTCAACAATCTTGATGATGTTCATACAATCATTTATAAATGTAACACATTAAAGCCAAATATAGATATCAGTTAAAAACACCAGAAAGGTTTAATGGAATATTCTTTATTTTGGGGGTACGAGAAGGTGGCATTTAAAGCATAGTATATTTTGAAGAAGCAGACTTAATATGTTACCAATGAGCTATTGCTAAACATGGTTCTGTATCTGCTGATAAAATATTTAAATGGCACTGAGCATGTATCTGGGAGAATGCTGGCAGCTCATCTGTAAATTATGGGAAATTCATATGAATGCTGGCCAGATTAAATGACTTCACTCTAGATTCAAACTTTCCATAATGCATGATAGATGTTCTCTTCTTTTCATTCATAGCAAAGATATGGATAAAGTCAACTTTTGAGTAAATGAAAGATCCCTGAAGATTGAAACACTGATAATCCAAATGCAGACAGTGAGTTCATAAAATCTTGAACTGGAATCAAATACAGAGAGCCTCTAGCCAAAACTGTACATGTCCATGAATCACCCTCAGATCATTTTTTTGTAAGTGGTTATCCAGTTTGTGCTTAGGAAGTCAAGTAAGGCAGAATTTACTGCTTCTCAAAGCAGGCCTTTCCATAATTAGTGAGCTCTTCTAAGTAATAGTAAATTTGTCCTTAAAGTGAACCCCAAACATGTTCTTTCCACAACTTCCAACATTTGCTCCTAATTCTATTCTCTGGGACCAAGAAAACTACTCCAATCTTGCTTTCACATGGAAGTTTTGCAAGATAGTTATCCTGTTTTTACTAAATCTTCTCTTTTCTAAACCCCACCAGTTACTTCAATCAAATCTTCCATTTTCTTATTCAGGGAGTTTGTTACTTGAGTTTGGTTTTCTACATTTTAGAAAAGTTATTTATTCTCCTTCCAAAATTTTTATTTCACTTATGATTTCATTGTGCAATCTTTTACTTAATTTCTTCAGATAGTATTTAGTCCTTGTGGCCAAATCACTCTCTCTTGCAATCTCTTGCTTTATTTCTTCCAGATTGGACTTAGTCCTTGTGGCCAAGTGACTCATTCTTTTCTTGGAGGTTCTGATTTTGGTTGTTGTGAAGCTACTTGCCTCTTCTAGATATGGGGAGTCTCTTGACTTGTAATATGTCTTTATGGGGATCAGTGTCATCTTCTCTTTACTCATATCTTTGACCTCAGTTCCCAATTTGGGACTTCCAGGGTCAGGTTTTATGTCCTCTTTGACTTTTGGATGGGAATGTCAGGTCCAGTCTGGGTCTGAATTAAATTACCTGGGCTTCTACTAATGACTTATGCCTTTGCTGATGCTCTTGTTCTCAGAGTGCTGGAAGTTTTTAGCCACCAAACACGAGCCTTTGCACCCCCATACCTAGAGAACTCTAGTCTTCAGGGAATCTCAAGTTTTAGTATTGTGGATTTTTATTCAGTACAGAATATCTAATTTAAAATGTTTTTTTTTTATTTTTATTTTTTATTTATTTACTTACTCATTTACTTTTAATTTACAAGATTCAGTTCCACAATCACTTGAGTTTCAGATTTTCTCCCCTCCCTTCCCCCCCCCCATGGTGGCGTGCAATCATGTATAGGATCTGCAAATACTTTCACAT
>CM053591.1:124680105-124702512 GCA_028646515.1 Pseudochirops corinnae
CCTTATTTTAATCCCTTAATTTTTTTTAGATCTTCACATCAAAGTTGGCTTATACCTACACCCTCTCTCTCTGCATACTCCTAACTGCCCTAATGGAGTTACAATTCTCAAGAGTTCCAGGTATGTGTTGACCATAAGTTCTACCATACAGTTGCTATAATCATACTCATTTTCATAACAGGAAATTAGCTTGACAAATTGAAGGCAATACCAGTACCAGCATCAAAAGTAGAAGAGTGGGTGTTGCTATTAAAATAACAAGATACATCTTGGTTCCCTTTATAACCCAAAACACCCTTCACAAGGATTTCTATTATGCTTGCTTCACTACTTTCTTGATATCATCATATTTGGCAGGTTTCTCCAGGTGGTAGGTATAATGGTAAGGAAATTTGAAGATCTTCCATGACACTTAATAGGCCTAGGGAATTTGAAGATCTTCCCTGGCCTTTAATGGGCCTCACTTGCAGTCCAACAAGAGATGTTTGCTTAGGAGAGGCTTGTTTTTTCAGGAAGGCCCACACTTTTATTATTTTGTAATTAGGCAGTGGATCATAAAGGTCTTGATTCCCTCTGACCCTTAAGAAGGCTATATATACACTGAGGAGAGATTTTGCTTTGGGGCTTGGGAAGAGTTGTATGATTTGGTCAGAGGACGCTCTGAGTAGCCTTTGAGCTTCCTGGCTTTGAAAACCCATGTATTGGAGCTTCTCTCTCTGGTAACTAACTATGTATGTATGTAATGATCAAACAGGTAGAAGCCCTGTCTATTGATCTGTTGAATTGTGTTGTTTTCTCTGTCTGTATTTTTTTGTCTGCTTGTAATTTCTGCTTGTATTTTCTGAAGTCCAGGGTGTTGATTTTTCCCCTGGACTAAGTGAATTTTACATATATATATGTTTTACATATATACATATGTTTACATATATATATATGTTTGATTCAAGAAAGTCATTAACCCTTTTTGAGTTTCTTTCCTTTAGAAAAGCATATCAAAGAACCTGTGCTAGCAGCTATCTTGAGTATTCTAGAGTGCTTGCTGTTACAGCAAGTCAGATCCACAATATATACATTGGAAGTAGAAACATGGAAGTCCATGTCTGTGAGCTTCCCACTGAGTTCAGTTATGACATTACTTACAGCTTTAGAAGCACCAGTGGAAGCAGGGATGATGTTTTGGGTAGCAGCATGCCTATCATGCCACGACTTCCCAGAGGGACTATCTACCGTCTTCTGGATAGCAGTCATGGTATGGACTATAGTTATGAGTCCTTCTAAAATCCAATATTGACATGAATGACCTTGGCCAAGGCGCCAAGCAGTTGGTAGTGCAGGAGGCATTAGTGTCAATCTTAAGGCAGTTATCATGTTTCTCATGTTTCATTCCAATAAAAAACATTAGGGCATCAGTAGGAGGGACAAAGATAATGACTCACTT
This sequence comes from Pseudochirops corinnae, assembly GCA_028646515.1. Lineage (NCBI taxonomy): Eukaryota > Metazoa > Chordata > Mammalia > Diprotodontia > Pseudocheiridae > Pseudochirops > Pseudochirops corinnae. The sequence continues at coordinate 124,681,544 of CM053591.1, forward strand.
GACTCCACCCTTTAAGTGAGCCCCAGATATTTCCAAGGTTGAAAAGACGCCAATAAACTGTACAACATACTTGGCTCTAGCATCTCCCCATTTAATATTGGTAGAATCTCACTCTTGGAAGATGGTAATGGCTTTTCCATTGATCATCAGCTTTACATTCTCAGCTTTGATAGTGACCTTAACTTTCCATGGATGGAATCATATTGAAACATATAAACCATGTAGTTGAAGTCAGTCCAGGGGTCATTTGTGGTCAATATCTACTCTGCCTGAAGTGAATATATCCCTGCTCACCAGGTGCCCAACACAGCCAAATCTGTTAACTCTAACTTACACCAGCTTGTTTCATGGATGCAATTGAAGCAGGAGATACTGGACCTGAACTTTAGAGAAGAGTCAAAAGTCCCCTTATCCTCTTTTTACTAACTGTATTCCTACTGATTTTTAGATGTCCAATGCAAATGCCAGTTACTCTAGAAGGCCTTATCTTCTTCCAATAATTTGGGGAATTTTGAGTAACATGGCCTTGGTAGTGTGCAGATGTTTCTCCAGTCCATTATCTATTAGGAAAGGGAATACAGAAGGGAAAGAGAGAGAGACATAGGGAAAGGGAAAGACACTGAGGAGGGGGAGAGAGAGAGAGAGAGAGAGAGAGAGAGAGAGAGAGAGAGAGAGAGAAAGAGAGAGAGAGAATAGTCTCTCTTATACAAGAATACAAAAGCAAGACTAAAGTCTTACATTAATGGAAGGCAGAATCCAGGACAGTGTTTAAAAAATTGAAGTATTAAGAAAATTTAATGCAAATGTTTTGTTTATATTTAACTTCAATGTAGCTCTTGCCTCATTTTCCCAACCTCACTTTCACTCTCTAGTGTTTTCAAGAAGGGAGTTACTGTTTAAACCCTTAAGTACTTTAGAGGTAACCAACTCACATGCTCCCATTGGATATATTCCCTCATATCACTAAACAAGTTGACATCTCTTGACATCTCCCCATTGTAATTAACCAATTAATGCCAACTAACTTTTACAAAGGTGTATTTCTGAGAATGTATATCAAGGACAAAACTAAGACAGTTTCTTCCCAACTGCCAATTGGGGGTGTACAGTCTTGCTTCCTTATACTATTTGGTCTCTTGGGAGGGTAGATTCAGAATGATTGCTATAAAACATTTCCTCACCAAAGGGATGAAGGGTTGTACTCCTTGGCTTTCAAAGTCCCTTTATTTCTTTCCCAAATCCCTGTTTCTGAGAGTGTCATAACTGAGTGGATGAATCCTTCCCTTGCTCAGCTGGGTTGATCCCTCTCTAGGTTGGGTCAAGTAGATTACTTGTCTGCTTCACAATCTCCTGGCCTCTTCACCAAGAGTCCTTCTGGACTACCTTCTTGCTATCACCCTACTATTACTGACTTCAATTGCTGGACCTTTTGAAATTCACAAGTTTTTGACCTGGTTTGAGCTGTGTCTGGATATACATTCAATTGAATTTAAGAAAGTAAACATAAGAGATGAAAGAGAGGGACCACACCTCATAACAGGAAAAAGATGGGACCTATTATCCCTCACCCAACATGGAAACTCTTGGTTTTGTTTTTGTCTTCACTTGAATGCTGCCAGGGAAGACAGCAAGAATGCATCTGATCAATTTTTTTTTCTATGCTCACTACATTTTCTTTCAGTAGACAGTTAATAAACTTTTTGTTATTATAAAGTAGGCTAACAGCCTTCGTTATGCATGTCTGGAACCAGGCTTACCAAGGTTAAATATATGTTCATAGCAAAGATGGCATATTAGACATGCTTAGATTGGCACCTCATTGGTTAGTTCTCTCCTTCCCATTTACATAAAGTATCAATAGTTTTGTTCTTAAATTGTGATGATAAAATCATTGCTAATAAAATATAATTGCTTTTAAAAAGAAAAAGAACAAGAAAGAAAGAAAGCCTGTCCTGACACACTGGAATGATATTAACTTCCTCTCTCAAGCTTCACTGAGCACTTTGTTTCCTAATTATCTAATACTATATGGAATAGTGCTATATTGTAAACTCATTTAGGTTCTAATGAGCTTAATTTCTTATCAAGTGTATTATTTTAACTTAGTATCTCTACCAAGTACTTTCCATGGTGCTCTGAATGCAATAAGTAATTAATAAATGTTCTTACTGTTGTGGTTTTCCTAAAGGAAGAGACTGGTGGATTAAGAAGTAGGGAAGTTTAGAGGAGCAAACAGAGGGTTTAGTGTCAGGGGATGTTGGTTCCAATTATGGCTGGGCTATTTAATGATTTATATGAACTTGAGTAAGTAACTAAGCTATGCTGAGTCTTAATTTCCTAATTTATCAAATGTTGGGGGCAGAATAAATGATCTTAAAAGTACCTTCCAGGAAAAAAAAAAAGTTCCTTTACAATATCTCGCATAAAAGCACAATTGGATCAGGTTACAAATGAATTTTTATCCAAATGATACATTAAAAATGCATTTCATCGATACCCCAGTTTTAACAGCACTATAATTTCTATGTTAAAAAGCAACAACAATAACACCAACAATAATTGGAGACTTCCCATTAATAAAAATGAGTGAAGGAAAAATTCCTTGTATAGTTGAATCCAACAATTTATATATAACATTCTACCTAAGTAATACCTTACTTCTCTGCATAAAGGAACATTTCATTTTCTATTTTCTAAGATTTCCATAGGCTTTTTCAATGACTAATTTCTGTTTTCTAAGCAATTTTCTATATAGGTTGCAGAGACAATGACAAATTGCTTTGGTATAGGTAGCTTCCTAACCATGGAGTTTCCTATACTAATGAAAACAAACATCAAGACACTATCTCTATCTTTCTTTTAGTATTAGTAATTTGAAACATGTTTTCATTTGACTATTTATAATTTCTATTTTTTAATGACTTTGTTCACATTTTTGGATCATTATCTACTGGGGAGTAGTTCTTTGTATTGTATATATTTGGAAGTTTCCTGTATATCTTTTATAAAAGACACTTGATGAAAATATTTTCTTACTTCTAAAGTTTTCTTAAACTTAATTGATTGTGTTTGTATAGACCTCCTTTTCTCCTTTTTTTCAAGCTGCTTTTTTCAAATAGGGAAATCCTTAATAAGCAATTTATATTCTTGAGTTTTATCATAGTTTCTTAGCATTTGATAAATTGGAATGGAAGTCAATAGCCATCTTGTCCAACCTATAATCAAAAGGAATCTCCACCATGACATATCTGATAAGTTGTGATACAGCCATTCCTTGAAGGATGCTTGGTCTTCTGAGGAGCAAAAATCTACTACCTCATCCATGCAGCTCATTATAGTAAAATACAACAATGACAACATTTGAGGTTATTCATTTTACTTCTTTGATCCCAATAATGCTATTTAATTTTAAAAGTTTAAATTGTTAATGAAAATAAACTTCATGACTTCAAGTAATAAATATATTCAAAGATGTAAGCAGTTTAAGTCATTTATCCTGATTTGGCAAACTGAAAAGCTAGAATCTTTAGACTTTTGTCTGAAATTCCTCTCAGTGTCTTCCTTTATACAAGGCAGAAACTAGAGTTTTCAGCTTACTGCATTCTTCATCTACTGCTTTGCCTGGTTTCAACTCCACAGAAGATACCATGCCTCTGCTATGGACCTCCCACTTTCCAGTTCTCCTTTTCTTCCTGTCTTACTTTCCTGCTTCCTTCTGTGTATTGTCTCCACCATTACAATTAAAGCTCCTTGAGGGCAGATATTACTTTCTTTTGTCAACTGGGACATACAAAACTCCAAAGTAAAATAGGCTATGTATATCTACTTATGAAAAACAAAATACTTAGAGTTGTTATACATTTTGTAATTTGAAGGATCTGAGATTTACTAAAAGGAAAGGTGTAACAGATAAGCAGGACGGTAAAACACAGTTTTCAGTGATGTTAATAGATCTTTCTACATACAGTTTAAATATTAATGCTTTAACAAAGGAACTGAACTTGTTCCCTACAATTTAAAATGTAAATTCTAATCCATTGCAAAATAAACTTTTATTTCATACTTATATGTAGTGTGTTGCTGAACAAATTTTAGAGCTACAGAACCCACAAAGTGACAGAGAGAAACAAATCTCCTGCTGCAGGAAGCCCAGCAGGCTGACAAGAAAGGTCTATCACAGCGTGATGGAAGCTAAGTGCAGTCCCCTGTGAGCCATGTGGTTCCAGCCCCAGGGCAGCCCCAGCCAGCAGCATCTAGAGAAGACTTCAGGAGAGTGAATCACCAGCAGCTGTGGTAGTTTCCACACTTCTCAACCCAAAAACACCAAAGAGAAAATAAAGGGTTAGTCTGGAACTCTGTTGGTACTGGGTGGTGAAGAGCACACTCAGGCCTCTGCAAGCACCCTAGCATTCCCAGGATGGCTGCTAGCACAGGTTCTTAGATTTGCTTTTCTAAAGGAAAGCAATTCAAAATGTGTTAACAATCTTACTTCAATCAGTCAAACATATATCATTTACTTAGCTGAGGGGGAAAAGTCAACACCCTGAACTTCAGAGAATACAAACAGAAAACAAACAGAAGTTACAAGCAGACAAAGAAACAGATCAGCAGACAGGCTTCCAGCCATCTGACCATTACATCCATACCTAGTTGGTTACCAGAGAGGAAAACATCTACATCTGTGTTTTCAAAGCCGGCTTCCCAGAGTCTCATCTGACCAAATCACACAACTCTTTCCAAAGTGAGCCCCAAAGCAAAAACTCACATCATGGTATATATAGCCTTCTCCTGGATCAGAGATGTCACAACCCTCTTGACCTGTGAGGATCAAAGAATATGTGCAGTATTGCAGGTGTAATGTTGAGACACGGGGAGGTATAAGGCCTGGGAATTAGTTGGATCACGTGGAAGTCAGAGCATATTGCACCATCCCTGGCCAGGGGATATTGCAGGGCTCAAGACTCTCTTATGTGGGAAACCTGAGGTTCCCAACTTGTTTCTCCACACCCTGGGGTCTTCATTCCCTTGTAATTGCACTTCCCCTCTCACAATTCTGCTCAGCTGGGCTGTGTCATGTGTGGTTGTGTGGATCTGGGGTAGATAAAAGAACCCTTGGAGGGAGGGTGAAGCCTGCCTTAAGATCCTACTGTAAAGCTTCCTGGGTAAGACCTCAATAAACCTTCTTAGCATATACCCTCCAGCCCTGACTTTTCTTTTCAAGAGAAAACGCCAGTGTCTTCTCTTTTGAGCTAAGTAACCGGCTGCCTTTTCAGGCAGGTTGGGAGAACCCTGACAAAGAACCCTGACAAATATGAAGACCCCAGGATGTGGAGACACTATTCGGGAACCTCAGGTATCCCATGTAAGAGTCTTGAGCCCTGCAATATCCCCTGGCCAGGTACAGTGCAATATGCTCTGACTTCCACAAGACTCAACTAATTTCTGGACCTCACACCTCCCCGTTTCTCAACATCACCACCCGCAATCCTGCACATATTCTGTGATCTTCACATAACCCAATCACAAAGTAATAACGTGTGGGCATTCCTGAAGAACAAGCTACCTGCCACAGGTTAGATTTGACCACATTCAGCCTATTAGGGGGGCAGAGTATATTTTCAAATCAGGGAAGGTTCTCAGAGTCACATAAGCCTATCAAACAGCTTAGGGGCAGGGAAAATCTTCAGATTCCCATAACATTTTCCCTGTCCCCCCAGGGGTGAGAAGTGGGGGCGGTGCAGCAGTTGAAGCTGCTATGGCAGCTGTCTCAGGATCTACTGGCTAATAGAATATAGGGGGACCAAGCAACCATTCAGAGGGTAATTGCTGTTGCTTTAAACTGCTTGCATCTGGATCATGGTCTTGGGTGGTGTCCTGGGGTATGTGACCAGTGTGCCAGAGTTCATGGGGGCTGCAGTGCTCCTGTATAGCTCCTAATAGCTTTTGCAGATGCAAAAACTCCAGTGATTTGGAACATAGCTCTCTGCTATCTGGAAGCAGAGTTCTACTGTGGCAAAGAGCTCAATGAATGAGAGGAGGACAACGAAGCTAGAACCTTTGTATCAAAATCTTCCAAGAAAAATATGAACTGATTACAGGCCATGGAAGTTCTCAAGAAGGATTTTGAAAATCAAGTAAGAGAAGTAGAAGAAAAACTGGGAAGAGAACTGAGAATGATGAAAGAAAATCATTAAAAGAGAATCAACAGCTTGCTCAAGGAGACCCCTCAAAATACTGAAGGAAATAAAACTTTAAAAAATAGACCAACACAAATGGCAAAAGAGGCCCAAAAAGCTAATGAGGAGAAGAATGCCTTAAAAAGATGAATTTGTCAGATTGAAAAGGAATTTCAAAAACTCACTGAAGAGAAAAATTCCTTCAAAATTAGATCGAAGCAATTGGAAGCTAATGACTTTATAAGAAATCAAGATATAAATGAAAAAAAATAGAAGGCAATATGAAATATCTCATTGGAAAAAAAAAACTGACCTGGAAAATAGATCCAGGAGAGATAATTAAAAAATTATTGGACTACCTTAAAGCTGTGACCAAAAAAAGAACCTAGAAATTATCCTTCAAGAAATTCTCAAGGAAAATTGTCTTGATATTCTAGAACCAGAGGGAAAAATAGAAATTGAAGGAATTCACCACTCACCTCTGGAAAAAAAGATCCCCAAAAGAAAACTCTTAGGAATATTATAGCCAAATTCCAGAGTTCCCAGGGCAAGGAGAAAATACTGCAAGCACTCAGGAAGAAACAATTTGAATGTTGTGGAAATACAACCAGGATAACACAAGACCTAGCAGCTTCTACATTGGGGGATTGAAGGGCTTAGAATAAGATATTCTGGAGGTCAAAGGATTTCAGTTTAAAACCAAGAATTACCTACCCAGCAAAACTGAGTATAATGCTTCAGGAGAAAATATGGTCATTCAATGAAATGGGGAACTTTCAAGTTTTCTTGATGAAAAAACAAGAGCTGAACAGAAAATTTGACTTTCAAATGCAAGGAGCAAGAGAAATATGAGAAGGTAAACAGGAAAAAGAAATAATAAGGAACTTATTAAAGTTGAACTATTTATATTCCTAAATGGAAAAATGATAATTGTAATTCATGAGACTATTCTCAGTATGAGGATAGTTGAAGGGAATATACATGTATGTATATATACATATACACACATATACATACATAAGTATACACATAAGTATATATGTGTGTATAGGAGGGTATATGTGTGTATAAATATATATGTGAATGTGTGCATATGTATGTGCATGTATACACAGAGAACACAGGATGAATCGAATATGAAGGGATGATATCTAAATAAAATTAAGAAGTGAGAGATGAATATATTGGGAGAATGAGAAAGGGAGAGATAGATTAGGGTAAATTACCTCATATAAAAGAGGAAAGAGAAAACAGTTACAATGGAGGGAAAAAGCAGGAAGGTGGAAGGAAATGGGTCAACCTTCCTCTCATTGAATTTGGCTTAAAGAGGAAATATCATACACACTCAACTGGGTATCACCCTAAAGGAAAATAGGAGGAAAGGGGATAAGAGGGTGGATGATAGAAAGGAGGGCAGATTGGGGGAGGGGATGGCTAGAATTAAACAGTTTTGTAAAGGATAGGGTCAAAGGAGAAGATAGAATAAGTGGGAGTGGGATAGGATGGAGAGAATTATAGTTAGTCTTTCACAACTCACCTACTATGGAAATGTTTTGCATAATGACACATGTACAACCTATATGCAATTTCTTATCTTCCCATTGGGGGTGGGTGAGGAGGGAAGAAGGGAATGTTTTAAAAACAAATGTTTAAAAAATTGCTTTTGACATGCAACTTGGAAAAAAAGTTATACAGGCACTGGGGTATAGAAATCCATCTTGCCTTCCTAGAAGGTTGGCAGGAGGGATGAGGGAGGATATAACAAAGAATAGATTGGGGGAAGGGGTATTCAGTAGGCTTGCCATTTCAGGGCGGGGAGTAGGGGAATGATGGGGAGAAAATTTTGTAGCTCAAAATCTTGTGTCAATGAATGTTGAGAACTAAAAACAAATAAATTGGGGGAAAAAGGAACATTCAGAATAAGAAATTCTTATGAATGTTTTGAAAGTCATCTAGAGTCATGAAAGGACTGTGCATTCTTCTTTTTTTGTAAAGAAATAGAAGGCAGGGCTCTTTCATCCCATTCTGTTTCTGTAAAGTTTTGCAGACTTAATCTCTGAACATGAATTATACCTTATTTTTACTCTTTTCATGGCATTTTTGCTTGTTACTTGTATGTCATATTTTTATTTTCTTTAAGGCCTTCGAAGATAGTAAGAAGTTTTACAAACTTATTTTGGAATACCTGACTACTCTCTATGCCCTGAGTGTAATCTGGGGATATAGGTTCAAAATCACTGAGAAAAGGCTTGTGGTCCTGAGTGGATTTTTCCATTCTGATAGACTAAGAAGGGATGCTTTTCTCCAGCTTCTGGAAAGAATCCTTCACATGAGTGTTTAAATTGGATATGAAAGAAATGCTCAGGGACATAAGGAATTATGGGGTAAGATTTGACTAATTTTAAAGAAATAACAGATTACTTCTTTTTTACTAAATGTTTAATTATTCTCCTTCATCCATAATCTTGGTTTTGAGCTTACTCCACTCTGCATCTGATGTTTTGCCTAGTTTCAAAACCGTAAAAGAAGGCACCATTACACTTGCTTTGTACACCCCACTGTCCAGTTCCCCTTTTCTCACCCCATCTTGCTTTTGATTAGAATATCATATTCCAATCATGTGTGTGTGTGTGTGTGTGTGTGTGTGTGTGTGTGTGTGTGAAAGGAGTAATCTTGCCCTGCTATATTAGATATATTTGATTGCTCTGTAAGGCAGGACAGGCTATACTTGTTGTCTACAAGTTTTTTTTTTCTTAAAATTATAAGTGTGATTTAGTCATTTGTGAGTTTGTGGTTTTTCTTCATTAGTTAAATATCTGGTTTCTTCTGTTGCTATTCTGTTGATTCTTTCAATCTAGGCTTTGCTGTCCATTTCCAATGTTGGAGGAGAACAAGTTTCCTGTATAATTTCCCTGAAATATAGTGTTAAGGATTTATTCTTCACATTTTTTTCTGGAATGCCTATAATCTGCATACTGTCTTCTCATATTCTACCTTCAAGTGCCATATTTTTGTTTTGTAGGGTTCTCATATGTATTTCTAATCTTACCATCTTTTGATTCATTCAATTTATTTTCCTAATGATTCAGCATTTTGTGCTACATTTTTTTTCCTTCCCCTTTTCTGGAAATCTACAGAGGAGAAGCAAAAGAGGAGAGCTCACTCATTGGGCCAAAATGATGTCATTTAAAGAGAGTGACAAGATCATTGACGTAGGAGTTATAAGGACCTAAGTTCAAATTCCAGTTTTGCTGTTTGCTACCTTTATTGCCTCTGAGCTTCAGATTCATCATAATTAAATGAAAAAGCTATACTAGAAGACTGCTAAGGCCCTTCCACAGGTCTTGATCTATGAATTAAGGGTATTCCAGTTCAGGCAACAAGTTGTCCAGGGTCCAGGATACTCTGAAATCAGGAAGTAAAGTATAGGTGAATGACTAGATTCATGGGGTACTGACCAGGACATTTTCCCACCATCTCTGAAGATTTTACCGAATGCTAGAGTTGTTCTAGACACCCTTATGCTAAAGATGTCCTACTACAAATCATGATTAATTCATATCCTTTCATTTCAGAGAACACTCAAAATTACCAATGCCTACACAGGCTATACAAGTTCTGAGGAATATGTCTCACTAACTTGGTAGAAGCTTATTCTTTAAAAGCCAGAAATCATTTTTGTGGGGAAGAGAGGAGGTTTGGCTCACTAAGACAATTTAGAAGTATGAAAGTATAATAGGGAAAAGGCTAACCAAAATGATACATAACACTGAAATGGATCTATGATCACTTTGATTGAGTGCTCTCCAATTATGCACATTACTCTAAGCTGCCTGTTCTGTGGAAAGTTTGGCCATGTCTCCCACATATTCACTGACATTGTGGATGTCATGCTTTTTTTTTCCTCTTAACAATATGAAGGAACCAGTGGAATATTCTATCTATCCATCAGATGCTTACCCTTGTCACATGACCAGTTCATCTTCTCTTCTGAACATATAATTTCTTAATGAAATATTTAACTTCTGCTACTCTTTGGAGATGATTATTTGTGGATTTATTCTAGCCTGTTCATACTGACTTATTTTTTTCTTTTTCCCTCTGCATGATATTAATTTTTAATTCTTTTGAGATCATTGTACTCCATGTTTTATTCCCATAATGTAATACTAATTGGATGTAGTATTAAAACTAATATATAACATCATACACATCTTTAAATTTCACAAAACATTTTACATGTCATGCCACTTGTTCATTCCAGTTACACTGTGAGACCTTAGGTATCATTATTACTCCCATTTTATAGATGAGAGAGGTTAAGTGACTTGCCAAGCATAAATGTATGTGGTAGGATTCAAACACAGGTTTTCCTGACTTCCAGGCTAGAGCTGTTAGGCATTATACCTAGTTGCCTCATAAAGACAGGTCCTTGCTTTCATGGAAAGCTTAGGGTCAATAAAAGTGCTGTAAAATTTCCTTATGGCAATCCAGCCTGCTCACCTCCCATTTAATTTAAGAACTCAGCAGGCAAAATAATGATCTTAAAATGTGGAAAAGTACACCCAACATAAATTTATAGAAACTTATTATTAATGTAGAAGCATGCTACTGTGATCCTATTCTTTGAATGACTAAGTGATTGACTTTTGAATTTCATGGTTACCTAAATTTTATGCTTGCTTTTTAAAAGTCTACTCTAGTGAGGTAGGTACTTTGACAACATTGGCAAGGAAAGTTGTCACTCTGACAATGTTCTGTAGGTAGAATTTTTCACACATAGTCAATTCCTTATGATGATACAACTATGCTATCTAAGGGATTAACCAACATCCTGGTTCATTCATCTGCAAACTTAGATATAAAATCATTTTTACACAGCATCATGGACAAGCACAATACTAAAGAACACAGTTCGCAGTACTTCTACACAGGGACTTTGGGCAGTCACAACATTGCTCAGTCAGTATGTTTATTATGCAAGTAATCTTTGACTCCTTTGGAATCAGTACCACACAGGAAAGGTACCATGGAGAACCTTTACAAATACCTGCTATTACTCTAAAGAAAGTTTTATATTCAAGCACATTTTGAAAGTTCAGTACTTTGCTGTTGCCTGTTCCTTCCCCCAAATCCACTTTCCTAGTAAAAGCCTGAGTAAGCAGTTCCTATAAATTGGGGGTTTCTAAATATTTTGGATTGGTTGTTTCCTTGGGGAATTTCAGCATTTCAAGTTCATTGTATGCTAGTATAAACAAGGTTATTGACTTCTGAATATGAGGAAGAAATGGTGACACATTGTTGAAAAGAATCATTATGGGAAGAAATATTTAAAATTCAAATTTAAGATAGCCTTCCCACACACCATATTGTGGATTTTTGGGCTGATAGATGACAGAATTGACCTGAAACAGCTGGTGACTTTATCTACAAATCAAAACAGCTGCCTCAACTGTTTTCCTGTGAATACTGTAGGCTTCACTTTCTATTCCTACATTATGTAACACACATATTAGTAGTGGTGTACATTTCATAAACCCTTCCTAAAGTGTCAATAGTTTTCAAAGAATTTGTTGCTTGTAGAAAGTTAATTAGAGGCAACTAAGTGGCGCAGTGGCTAGAGGACCAGGCCTGGAGTCAGGAAGAGCTGTATTCAAAACTGAACTCAGACACTTAACAAGCACTGTGACTCTGGGCAAATCACTTCACCCTGTTTGCCCATCTGTCAAATGAACTGGAGAAGGATATGGCAAATCATTCCAGCATCTTTGCCAAGAAAACCCCAAGAGGGGTCACAAAGAGTCCCATAATTCTAAAAATAATGAAATAATAAGAAAATCTATTAATTGAAGCCAAAAGCACTTTCATTTTTGTCTATCTCTAACACACAGCACATTGTCTGATAAATAATAATTAATAAGTGCTCATGGAGTGAATGAGTTGAATGAATCAATTTATTTATCTTGAAAACCTAGAGAAAAATTCTTATTCGTTTTAGTATTAAATATAGGATGGCACTTAATCATTCTTTTTTTTCTGTAAAAACTGTGTTGTGGAATGTTTTTTTCAATGTAGTCAAAGTAGAGGAGTGTAAATGCTGGCGTCAGGTAGATTCACACAGGCTTCCTTCTTGTTCAGTGCCCATACCATTCTCAATTCTTCACTCCCAATATCTTTTGTGTCTCTTCTGTGGTGGTGGCATTTGGTTCATGGAGTATTATGAATTACATGGCCTAGCTGTGAACTGCTAGGAAACAATAGCAGATAGACTTGTCTGATGTGTAGCTGTAAAAATAGGTATCTTGGGAAGAATTAGACTCCCTGAAGTAGCAAAGCCAAGATTCCTGAGCCCTAGGCTTCTACCCATACCAATAGATCACAGCACCTCACAAGCACATGTATATTACATTTTCTCAGGTTTGACCTACTAAGAAATGTAGAGTATGTATAAAATCTTAACCACTCATCTCTAAGAAATCTGATTTTCAAGGGAGGCTTCTTTGAAGCCCTCTGCAAAAACAGTTATAATCTTATCCTAATTGGTTGATATCAGCTTAAGAAGAATATCACTGAGGAATTTGAAGTTTAAGGCTATGCTTTTTAGTTGGAATGAATGGATTTTTAAAAAAATCCCCTCATGTTTCTTGTTTTTTTCCACGAGGTGAGCCATCTCCTCAAACAATTAAACAAAATAGCAATTTGGCATTTCTACTGCGTGAGGAAATTATTTTTTAAATGATAACATTACTTACATCCTTTATCATGTTGGCCATCATACAATCATCCTGTTAATCTAAATGCTATCTTCCTAGTGGGATAATTAATGGATTTCATTTCAGTATGATAATGCCATTGTCATTGACCTACTCTTGTAGATTACATTCTTTAAATATATGTGCTTCTAGCATTTTCCTGCCTGCAAAATGGACATGTAATATTTCCCCATTTTTTATCTCAGACTTCTTATTCTTCTTTATAATAAGAATGAGAATAATAATTTAGTTCTTAATTAAGATTTCACAACAAATGAGAATAAGAGTAACATTTTATTCAAAAGGGAATAATTGACTGTTCTTATATGTAATCAGTGAGAAAAGGAGAGTGGTTAAGAAAACCTATGTGTTACATAGAGTTGTAGTGAATATCAGCTATGATAATTGAATTATTCTAAATTGAAATTTCTAGTCTAATAAAATGTATTATTTTTTTCTCATATAAAGAGACAAGGTTATATCTCCTTTCTTTAATCTTTTAAAGGATCTTGTATAATTTTGACCATGGTATGCTTGATACCTTGTAGGAAGAGAGCCTTCAAGGGATCCATTTTCTCTATGCATAAGTAGAAGAGACACTATATGTATGATAGTTATGGTTTTTCTCTCATTAACCTCTAACTAAGCATAAGCCAAATACAGTGAGACTTTTCATAGTAGCATTATAATTTTGAGTCAAGCAAAGGTATTTTTCCAATGTCTAGGATGTTTTAATGACAATCTGTCCCATTGTTCTAAGATGGAGATGGGGGAAAGGGAGGATTCCAACTAAACTTTTTTTATATTGATAGCTACTTTCATTATGGACCTGGGATTTTATTGTTCTAGGGAACCTCCAGTGACTAAGCTATTTCAGCTAAATTGCATTTCATGTCCACAATCTTTCTTGCATAAATCCCTTCTCTCTATTCTCATAGTTACCATTCTACTTTAAACTCTCATAATCTCTCACCTAGGGTGTTGTACTAGTTTCCTTTTTGCAAAAGTCTTCTATCTTCCCTCTCTAAATCATGCTTTATACAGCTACCATAGTGATTTTTCCCAAAGTCTAGGCCTTATCTTGTCAATTTTCCCCAATTAACATTTGTGGTACCCTATAAGCTCTAGAAACAAAACCTCTACTTGAGATACAAGTTTTTTACATGCTGTCACCAACTTACTTTTACTGACTATTTTTTTGTTCTTTTTGGTGCTTTTGATCTTGAAGGTAAAGCAGAATTTATCAGTTTCCTTTGCAATACATACACACACACACACACACACACACACAAAACTCAAACAGAAAAACACATAATAAATATTTCAATTCAGCTATTATATAATTCCTAAATCTTTTTTCCTGCTTCCTACATATCCACAATTATTCCAATGTGTGTGTATGTGTCATGATATCAAAATTCTGTGCCATCCTGGTCACTCTTTTCTATACTGTCTCCATTTCATCAGTATCCTTCCTAAAATGTGGCACATAATACTGAATCCAACATGCCAGAAGTAGAAAGAATACTGTGAGTCTATTATTTCCTGAGCTCTGAACACTATGATTCATTGGTGAAGCATCACATCAATGGAAAAGCATTCTATTCTTCTTTTTTCTGTAAGAATTGCATTGTGGAAGTTTTTTTTTTTTCAATACAGTCTAAAATTTAGGACTGTAAATACTTGCATCAGGTAGATTCACACAGGCTTCCTTCTTGTTCAGTTCCAATACCATTCTCAACTCTTCGCCCCCAATCTCTTTTGCGTTTCTTCCATGCAGTGGCATTTGGTTCATTCAGTATTGTGAATTACTTGGCTAAGCCTGTGACATATGCAGCTAGTTGAAATTTCACCCAATTTTATTATTGTCTAGGCTATTTTTCATACAGAAAAAATAACATAAAGCTTTTTCCTGAATAATTTGATGAAATCTATATAAATCAATACATCTATTCCCCTTTTCTACTGAAAACCTATTGAAACCTATAAAAAAAAATCAAGATAGCTTATTCTTACACATTGTTTTCTAGTTTTGGGGTTAACCTGGGGCCCATGAACTTGTATGTATATGTGTGTCTGTGTTTATTTTGATTGTTGTATTTCAATATAATTGATTTCCTTTTTAATCTAAGAAAAGACCCATAGACTTTTCTAGATTGCCAAAGGGATCCATCACACACACACACACACACACTCAGTCACTCACTAAGAACCCTGGCTCTTGATGAATCTGTATTGGTTCTTGGTTATTGTTGATTCCTTTTCTATATTTATATCATTTATCCTTCCCTTATTAATTTTCTGAAACTTTTCAGGAGTCAAAGTCACGTTCATGGGCCTTTTGTTTGCTGATTCCATTTTGTTCCTTTAGAGAAAAAGGACTACCCTTGGACCACTCCTTCTACTAGTAGTTAAGAGAATAGGTATAACTCAATAAAGACAAAAAGACTCTTAGTGATGAAGGGAATCATTTCATTTTCATAGAAATAATATAAGAGACATTGGGATATATTGCTGAGTCTTTAGGGTCAATTAGTCTCATTTTTAATTATATTTTTCTTACTAAAATATCAATAGGTAATAATAACAAAAACTGGTACATAACTCTGAAGTCATCTAGTAGCAATATGACCCCCAAAGAAGTCATATTTAGGCATTTTTAGACTATTTTAGGTTTGTATCTATCTCTCTGGCTTGTTACCCTCACCCAAACTCTGGAGATATCTGTAAAGCAAAATTGGTCTAATTTTGGGTATCGGTTTAGAGTCAGGAAAATGTGATTGAGTTTTTATCAATCATATGCAACTCTTTACAACCTCTTTTTTGGGTTTTCTTGGCAGATGCTCAAGTCATTTGCCATTTCCTTCTCCAGCTCATTTTACAGTTTAGGAACAGACACAAATAGGATTAAGTGTTTGCCCAGGGTTACATAGTTAGTAAGTGTCTGAAGCCAGATTTGAACTTAGGAAGAAGAATCAATCCTTCCTTCATTTTCCTTCCTTCCTTCCTTCCTTCCTTCCTTTCTTCCTTTCTTCCTTCCAAAAAATTTTACTTGGATTTTAGAGTTTTTGGGGGTACTAATCCCCTAACCCCCTGCTATGTGGAAGGGATAACTGTATATATCTATATCTACATATATATATATATATGTATATATATATATATACACACACATGTGCATATATTTATGGATGTGAATATATAAATACACACATATACAAATGTGTATATATGTACATATGTGGGCATGTGTGCATACATGTTAAACAGATATATATTACATAAATATACAATACTGAGATAAATGCTTATTAGTAACTAATGATTTGGGGATATCCACAGTGCCCCCTTTTCCTGAAGTCCTCATTTTAAAATCTCAGTTTATGAAGGTTCAACTATCAGGGTCAGATATCACTCAGCCTTACAAGGAATCTGATCTAAGGTGAATTCCTACCCATCGTATTCCACTTAAGCGAATTTGGGTGGAAGTAGGTCCATTTTCTAGATTGTCTAAGACTGCTGGGTGGCCTGTATTTGAGATAGACTTTTTGTGTAAGAGTGACATGATGTCTCTCTCCCTGACCCTCACTGGAATGAACCCACTTCTCTTTGTAAAGTCTACTTCTCATTAATTGTTAATTATTAACCATTCAAATTTGATCACAATCTTCAGGAACACCCACTTTTCCAAGGGCATATAAACTGTGAGACCAATGCCATAAGTCATCTTAGGTCCAAGAAGAGACAACCAAATAAAATTCCTTTTATTAATAAAATGCTAGTATTATTAATAAAATGATTAATTATCTAGAAATTATGTCCCTCAAACTTTTAAATGTTACAGTATGTTATTAATAATATTATATTTAGGGATAGTTAGGTGATGCATTGAATAGAAGACCAGCCCTAGAGTCAAGAGGACCTGAGTTTAAATCCAGCTTCAGATGTTTGACACTTAATAGCTGTGTTATCTTGGGCAAGTCATTTGTCAATTGTTTTGCCTTCCCCTCTCCAAAAAACAAAACCAAAACATTATATTAATAAATATGTATTTCTCTTGTGTCTTTGTGTGTATATACATATTTTGTTGCTGAGTCACTTTAATTGTATCCAACTTCATGACCCCATTTTAGGATTTCTTGGCAAAGATACTGGAATTTTTTTTACCATTTTACAGATGACAAAACTGAGGCAAACTGGTTAAGTGACTTGCCCGGGGTCACACAGCATATAAGTACAATTAAGGGAAATTTTGAACTTAGGAAGATGAATCTTCCCTACCTTAGGCCCAACACTGAACTACCTAGTCGGCCATGTATAGATATATGATATCTTCTATCATTCAATCACTTCAATGACAAGTTGTAGATAGCATGTTTCATCATTTGTCATCTAGAATCATAAATGGTCAATTTTTTGAACAATGATCTATCTATCAAAGTTATTACAATATTGTTGATGATTATATAAATTGTTACCTGTTTCTTTTCATTTCATTCTTCATGAACTTATAAAAGTCTTCAGAATTATTTGTTCTTATGTTTTTGAGGTGATAGTATAATTTTTGGGGGCTTTTCTTACTCTATTCTGCATCAGTTCAATTAAATATTTACATGTCCTTTGAAATCATATATTTCTTCATTCCTTATAGTATGCGTATAAACCACACTTTGTATACTCATTCCTTCACTGATGCCTAGTCATTTCTTTAGTTTCTAGGTTTTGCTATCATTAAAAGAGATGCTATGAATACATATATATATATATATATATATATATATATATACACATATACACACATACATATATTTATATATACATACACATATGCACATACATATACACAGATACACACACAGTAATTTAGTCATTTTTCTATGTGATGCTAAATTGCTCTGCAGATGATTGTTTCCATTCACAGATTCAGCAGCAGTGCATCACTGCATCTATTTTTCCTACAATTCTTCTAATATTTATCATTTTCCCTTTTTATCATTTTTACCAACCTTGTGGGTATTAAGTAGTATCTCAGAATTGCTTTATTTTGAATTTCTCTAATTAGTATTGATTTGGAGCTTTTTATCTCCTATGACTACAAATTGCCTTGGTTAATTTTCTTTACAATTACCTGTTCACATCCTTAGATCACTTACCAATAGGGTAATAACTCTTATGAATTTGAATCATGATTTCCTATTAGATTCTTGACCTTTTCTGATTTTTCTTCTTCTATAAAGTAACTCTTTAGCATTTTGATTGGTATGGCATTGATTTAGTGAATTAAGTAGTACTATTATTTTTCAAATTATATTGATTTGTCTAACATTTTTTTTCCAGTTACTTAGTTCAATCTTTACTTTTGTAATGAGTGACTTATAATTGTATTTATGACATTCTTGTATGTTTCACTATGTAGCCTCCTAAGTATTTAATGAATTTTTTACTTATTTTAAATGGAATTTCATTTTCTCTTTTTTTTACTGCTGGGTTTTATTGGTATTTTAGAGAAAATGCTGATGACTTGTGTGGATTTGCTTTACATTCTATACCTTGGCTGAACTTATTGTTTCGATTAATTTTACATGTATCTTTGGGGAGTTTTGAGTACATCAAAATGTATTCAACCTTTGGAAAAATGTATAATTTTTATTTTTCTTTACTTATTCTCCCAATTTCTTTTTCTTATCTTATTGCTATAACTAGAATTTCTACCACTATATCATAAAGAAGTAGTAACAATGGACATACTTCTTCCACCCCTGATTATATTGGAAAAATTTCTAGTTTATGTTCATTCTGTATAACAGAAGCTCTTTGTTGTAGATATACACTATTGAACATTTTAGAGAAAACATAATGTATTCCTATATTTTCTCAGGTTTTTTAATAGAAATCGATATTATATTTTGTTAAAAGCTCTTTCTGCATCTAACTAATTAATCATATGATTTTTATAATTTACTTATTAATATAGTTTATGATTTCCTTTATATTAAACCAATTCCTTATTACTGGCTGCAAAGGACACTAGGTCATAGCAGTCACAGAGTAGTAATAAGAGTAGATAAAGCACTGGACTTGGAATTAGAAAAAAAATGAGTTTAAATTTGGCCTCAGGTACTTCCTAGCTGTGTGACCTAGAGCAAGTCAATTACCCTCTGTCTGCTACATCTTTTTTTTTCAACTGTAAAATGGGGAAATAATTCATCTACCTTGCAGGGTTATTGTGAGAATGAATTGAGATAATGTTAAAGTTTTTGCAAACCTTAAAGAATTATACATGTTAGCTAGTTAGCTAACTGGAAATAGTAATAGTAATGATTGTGTTAGTGGTAGTGATGGTAGTGGTGGGGGTAGTAGTAAAAAAAAACAAACCATATTTCCATAGTGCTTTAATTTTTACAAAGTGCTTTTCTGTGAAGAAGATAGAACAAATACTATCCTCTTTTTACAAATTCAAGAAATTGTAGCTCAGAAATGTGAAATTACTTGTTCCTAATTACACAGTTATATAGTAATCATCTGAAGAATAATGTGAACCCCTGCCTTAGGATTCCATGTCCTTTATTTTTTTTTTTATCATACTGTCCTGCCATCATCAAAGAAACAATTGTGTTGAAAAATGTTTTTTTCCCCCATTGTTATTCTATCACATGATTTTTTTTTCTCAGATTTTAAAATCCACACTTTACAGATAAATACATCATTTCTTACAGAAAATCTGAGGGTTATCTCTTTTCTTGTCATGACAGAGTAGTCATTCTTGACATTTTTACTTTTTACTGGTTTTATGTTTAGAATGTGGCTTCCAGCTGATGGACACACAAAAGCAGGATTTCCATTTCTCAGCTTATCCTTAACTCTAGTTTATTCCTTCTTTGGTCTTTCTCTTCGTTTATTGCTCAGGGTTTGCTAATGAGAAACTTGCAGTCTGTCTGGAGGTGGCCAGAGATCACTGAGAAACTAAATTTTCCTTGTTATATATTTTCTCTGATTCAGGTGCCCCAGGGCAGAAGCCCACCCAAGGGAAAATTCAAAGGTAGCCTTTGAACTAAAAGAGGAAAGGATAAATGTTCCTGCTGGGTTAGGATATGCCTTGGGACAATATGTTTTCCTAGCATCTATAGAAGATCTTATTTGATAAGATGAGGAAAAGGTTTTCTCAGGAGGCTCCAAATAGGGGGAAAAAAAAAAAACAAAACCTCTCTGGAAGGATTAGCTAC
The DNA here is from genome assembly GCA_028646515.1 of Pseudochirops corinnae. Classification (NCBI taxonomy): domain Eukaryota; kingdom Metazoa; phylum Chordata; class Mammalia; order Diprotodontia; family Pseudocheiridae; genus Pseudochirops; species Pseudochirops corinnae. The sequence goes on from CM053591.1 coordinate 124,701,695, forward strand.
TCTCATTTTGATTGATGGAGAAGAGTGACCTAAACCTGCTGTCTACATTGCAGCAGTTTTGATCTAAGAAAATGTTTGACAGATGCTTTTATTTCAGTGGTCTTTTATTATTTCCTCCCTCCCCTTTGAGTGCAAATGTAACTCAGACTTGATGAACTATAGATTGGAAAGTATGAGGTTGGGAGTTTTAATCTGTCTTCTGTCTCTAATTTGCTGTGTGACTTTAGACAAGTCACTTAATCTCAGTTAGCTGTCTTAGTTTCTTCAGAAATGAAACAGAAAAAGACGCAAAAGCACAGAATATAGGTACACTAAGTGAAAAAAATGAATTATTTACTATTGGATCTTGTCTATATTTTTTAGTGGGAGGTGATAGAATTGTGCTTACTGAAGGCAAAATCAAAGTTTAAAATGAAGTTACTGCACATTATGGGTATCCAAGGAGTTGTTTTCAAGAGGAATTTCAAATTTCATTACATTCAAAAAGTGAATTTAATTAATCTACATAGACAAAGTCACGAAGAGGAAGGGGTAAAAAATGATGAATAAAAGGATTTAGCATAAGGAAGCAATATTTTATCATTTAAAAGGATTGTAAAGAAAGAAGTGATAGCAGGTTTTAAAAATGGCAATCGGTTCCCAGGCAAGAAAGGACAGAATAGACTATATTATTTCAGAATTGGAAGGGACCACAGAGGTCACCTAGTGTAACAGCAAGCACCCTAGCATGCCTAGGGCAGCTACTAGCACAGGTTCTTAGATCTGCTTTTCTAAAGGAAAGCAACTCAAAATGGGTTAACAATCTTACTTTAATCAAA
>CM053591.1:124703012-124743217 GCA_028646515.1 Pseudochirops corinnae
CGCCACAGGCTCCACATGACCACATTCAGCCTATTAGGGAACAGAGTATACTTTTAAATATCCAAAGGTCCTCAGAGTCACGTAGCCACATTAGCAAAGGGCCTAGGGGCAGGGAAGATCTTTAGATTCCCATAACACCTAGTCAATATCCAGTATCTTCTCAGCATTCTTAATAAGCGATCATCCAGCTTTTTCTTGAGGCCCTCATGGAAAAGGAGCACCTCTCCTCTTCCCCTCGTCCCAACCAAATCCGTCAAGGAAATCCATTACACTTAAAGACAGTCCTGATACTTATGAATGCCTACATATTCCTCTTATTTAGGCATCTAGGTGGAACAGTGGTGATAGAATGATGGGCCTGGAATCAGGAAGGCTTGAATGTAAATACAGTCTCAGGTTGTTATTAGCTGTGTGACTGTGGGCAAATCAATTAACTTCTGTTTTCCCTATTTTCTTCAACTGTAAAATAGGAATAAAAATAACACCTACCTCCTAGGCTTCTTGTGAGGTTCAACTGAGATAAGAATTGTAAAATGTTTATTTAACGGTGTTTGGCACATAGTTGCTGATGTATAAATGCTGCTGCTACTGCTGCTATTAATTCTTTCACTACTACTACTATGACTACTATTCCTATTCTTATTTTTAAATCAAACCTAAATTTGGTTGTTTTTCTGCAGTTTTCCCACTGATTCTATTTTGTCCTGTAGAACACAGTAGCACTAGTCTAATCTTTTACACAGTAGTATTCCCCTCCCCCCCCCATACTTGCAGATAGCTCTCATGGCTCCTTAATTCATTTCTTCTTCTGGCTAAATGTCACCATGTCCTTTAACTAATTTTTATGTCCTTAGAATAGAGACCCTCCACAACTCTTTACTCAATAACCCTCCTAAAATATCACTTCAAGAATACAATTCAGAACTTTAGATATGTCTAGAAAAAGAATTATCATGCCTGTAGTCCCGAACACTACCTGTCTTGTTGCTTAGTTGTTTCTGACTCTTTGTGACCTTGTTCAATGGAATTTCTTGGCAAAGATAAATGAGAGGGTTTCCATTTTCTTTATCCAGTGGGTTAAGGCAAACAGCAGTTAAATGACTTGCCCAAGGTCACATAGCTAGTAAGTGTCTGAGACATGATGTGAACTCAGGTCTTCCTGACTCTAGGCCAAATGCTCTATGGACTGAACCACCTAGCTGACTCCTACATTAACTGCCACAAGAACCTTTTTGATTGTCAAACCGTACTCTTGACTCACAGTAAGCTTGCAGTCTACTGAAATTGTAAATATTTTTTTCTTTTTTTTTTTAATTTAATTTTATTTATTTATTTTGCTTCTTTTGGAGGAGGGAAGGTAGGATAATTGGGGTTAAGTGACTTGCACAATGTCATATGGCTAGTTTTGTGTTGGATTTGAACTGAGGTCCTCCTGAATCCAGGGCCAGTCAGTACTCTATTCACTGTGCAGCCTAGCCACCTATAGATCTTTTTTTCCAGATAAAAACGCTAATTATCTATACATCCTCTAATCTTATACCACAATATTGATTTTTTTAAAAAGAATATTTAAGGACTTACATTCATCACTATCAAATTCCATTTTATTAGATTTATTCTAATACTTTAACCTCTAAAGTTCTTTTTGAATTCTGACTCTATTCACTGATGTATTAGCTCTCTCTCTCAGCTTTGTGACAAACACAAATCTGATAACTATGCTATTCATTCCTTTATACAAATCCCTGATAACAATATTAAACAGCACAGATTATTGGGCTGCTACGCTTCAGACTTCATCTAGTTTGACATCAAGCCTACTCAAAGATTTTTTAATCTACCTCATTTTACTACTGTCCACATATGTCCATCTCCCATCTCTTCCACAAAATAACATCAATGATTTCCTTAAATACATTGCTAAAATCTAGGTAAATTATATAGTATTTCAATCTAATACAGCAAACCAAATTTATGGTGGCCCAGCGTATCCTGTCACCAAACCACAGAATTTCCCACTTTAGATATTCAATTGAGCTCTGATATTCCAAGACTCTTTATTCTGGGTATCTATCCTTTTCCCATTAGTCAGCTTCTGGGTAATACAAGCTTCTTTAAATTATACATTTGTCAGTTGCCATAGTTTCTTTATAGAAGAAACATTAAGTGTAACTTTGGATGGGATGTCCTTAATATTATATGGTCATCTCCTGAGTCACTAACCAAAGTCTCAACTTTCTGAACATCAATGGAATCTATTGGCATTCAAATATGTGGATGAGGAGGGGAACTGACTTCATTTTCATGTACACACACACACACACACACATACAGAGTCTTTCAAAATATTTTTGTTGATGACATGTAAGTAGCTATTACAAACCCATTTTGACCAAAAACAGTAGTGCTAACAGTGACCTATAGAGAATTTATATGCAAATAGGGAAAATAAAAAAGAGCTTTGTTGTTATTTAGTTGAAATTAATTTCACAACAATTGAAATACAATATCTCTGTACTGAAAAATAATAGAAATTTTCTGTCTTATAAAAGACTCCAATTCTTGTATGAAGTCAAGGAAGTGTCTAGAAATTTCCTTTGATTTCTTCAAAGTTAGTAAATTTAGTTGTTATTAGGCTTAGAAATTGTATTGCTTTAGCATTTTGGAATATTCCTCAATACAGAGATTCCACATAGCACTACAGATCCTGATCCCACCCTATAATATTATCCTACAATAATAATTCCCATATCCTCCCCCAAAGTCTTCCATAAAGGTCATAGCTAAGCAAAGGTATCTTCTAACATATCAATAGTGAGATTCTTCAAAAGTTCCCTTTTTTGCTGGTGATAGTACATTGTCAATCTTTTCAAAGAAATTCTTAGCAAAGCGAAAGAAATGAATTTGCCATTCATGCTACAAAATGAAGTGTTTGAAAAACATATTATTCACACTGACATTATTTAGATAGGCCGTCTATTAAATTCATTCTTCAATATGTATATTTTAAACAGATTTTTTCAGAACTCTCTCTAGAATTGAATAGCAGAACAGCATCATGGGAGGGATAATGTTTGGGGAAAATTTGGGTGCTTTTAATGATCACAAATAAAAGTTTATGTCATTTACACCAATATTTTCCCAATAATACAGTAAAATGATGGAAAATTTAAAATCACAAATAAGACAAAGGTCAATGATAAAAATTCACGGGCTACATGTTACTAAGGACAATTTATATAAGAAATTGAATAAAAGGTATAATTAAGGAAATATATGATTAGAGTAGTAGATATTTTGATCATATAGAAAGAATGAGATTCAAGACATTCAAGACATATAAAGTTTTCAAAAAGAGAATCACAAACTATTGAAAACCATATAAAAACTGTCTCTATATAACTAGTAATAATGCAATTGTTAATAAAAAAAAACAGATTTATTTCACATCCAGAAAGCTAGCAATGATGACAAAAATCAGAAACAATTGTTGTTGAATGTGGAAAGACCAAGATTAATATATTGTTGTGGACCTGTGAATGGATCTAACCATTCTGGGAAACAATTTGGAATGATCTGGGCAAGTACTAAAATCTTATTGTTATTTGACTCTGAGATGCTATAATTGGGCATATGCTCGAGGGAGGTAAAAAAAAAAAAGGATGATGATGATGATGATGATATGATGATGATGATGATGAGGATGATGATAATGATGACAACAACAACAGCAACAAGATCTCAAATGAGCCAAAATATTCAGAGCATCATTTTAAGTTGGCAAAGAACTAAAAACAACTTGGGTGAACCAAAACTTGGCAAAGCTGAACAAATTGTACTGTGTGAATACAATAAAATGTTATTGCACTATAAGAAATGGTGAGTAAAATAATTCAAATATGTATGGGAATACTTATATGCATATTAGCAGAATTAAGCATGTAGAACCAGGAAAGTATTTTAACTAATGGCTACAAAAGTTTAAATAAAAAAACAATAAAAAAAAGATGAATACTTTAATTACAGTAATGAATCCTACATCTGGAGAAGAAAATGAGAAAATATATTGCTTTTATTTCATTGGAGAGGGAGATGATCATTTTTCTGATTGGAGAAATTTTATTTCATTGGAGAGGTGGAAGACCAGTTACTTTCCTTAATAACTGTTCCAAACTTTCTCATTCTTTGTGACTTCTTGAAGTTTGTCCTTCAAAGCTCAGCTCAGGTCCAACCCTTTCCATGAAGCATGTCCTTGTGTCTTCTAATTGCTAATGCTCTGTATTTCCTCAAATATAAGTTATATTCTTACAAATAGAACAGAGTTTTCTTGAGGGCAGAGACTATTTCTTTTTTTTTTTTTTATGTTGTTTACCTCATAGCTTGTCTTTGTGATTTCATTAATGTATGGAACTTTCTATACCAATTCAGATTACCAACTTTTATACTTATAGCCTTAGAGAGCTCATAAGTAATTTAGTGCTTGTCTACATCCATACAGTTAGTAGGCATGAAAGGAGAACTTGAATCTAAGTCCCCTGATGATGAGGCTGCCTCAATATCTGCTATAATATTCTCTCTCTTGTCTTCAACATATTATATACTCAATAAGAATTTGTTGAATTGAAATCAATTGAAATCAAATTAGTTGAATAACTAATGGCATTCATTGTTTTAATATCTGTGGAAAAGTCAATATCAAAAGGCTTTGCTGAAACCATTTCTGACAACAATGCCTTATATATTTTAAAATGTTTTACATTCATTTTCTATAAAGCATTTCATCTTCAAAATTACATCATGGATTTAGCCATTAAAATGGTGAACAAAATGAAATGGAGAATTTAGTTATTTTAATTAAAAAACATTCTGAGTTTGTGAAAGAAAAATTGGTTTGAGGCCTACATTTCCAAATAATTCTTCTATTCTCCATGTCACTTTCATAAAGTAAAGCAGGTCTAAATGACATATTTAATTATTTTTCCACTGTGTAGGGGCTTTGTGCCAATCTCATGTACACAAAAGTTTAAAAGAAGTACTGCTATTTTCTCCTTTATTTTAGTTTTAAGCAGAAGGTGATTCAGTGACAGATAGTAGAGGGCATTTAGTATAAGATTTTCCTCTCAATTTTTTCATTGTCAAAAACTGATTACCTCATAGGTAGCAAAATAACTATTTCTCTAGGCTGTCCACTTCCTGAACAACATTTATTTTTTCTGACTAAAACTAAATGTAATGTTTTCTATAAAGATATTTTCTCCTATATTCTCTTTGATTCCCTTTACTTTGAATCTACTCAAATCATACCATAAGAAAAATTAAAGATCCATCTTCTCCTTATCCAATTGTAATTCCATCATATAGTTGAGAGTTGAATTTTATTGCTGCCACTGACTTGTTTCAATAAAAAAGTAACTACTTAATCCTTCTTAGCAATTAATCTGTGCATGAGCTTTCTTGTCATCCATGGGGCAAGGCTATTTATGATTGCAGGGCTTGTGCACTTTGGTAAATGATGGGGATATGGAAGGCTCAATAGTCCTAGAAATAATACAGGTATTGAATAGTGAAAGAAGTGTATCATCTACAGTTTTGAAAACACTCACTTTTAACATCTTATGAATATAATTATCCACTCTTTTTATGAGAAACAATTCAGGTAAATTTTGTTTTGATAACTGGAATTTGTATGTGCTTAAATATTTATCTTTCAATAGTATCTGCCTATCTGTCTCTCTGTCTATATCTATCTATCTACCTACCTACCTAACTATCTTTCTGGGCTTGTATTTGATAAAAATTTGCCATAATTATTCCGATTCATGCCTACCATGTTGCTATTCCACAGCCATCTTCTTGCTATACCATGTACTATGTACACGTACATATGTACCATGTATATATCTCACTCTTGTTCTTTCCATCATTTACTCTAGGAACAGTGACCAAATTAATATAATTCTTGACAAGGTTATATCAATCAACTCATTTCACTCATATACCTGTAAATTTCCTGACGAAAAATACCCCTTCTTGACTACTATTCCCCTCTCTGTACTACCTTCTCTATTGGTATGTAAGTTTCTTGAAGACAGGGGCCATTTAAATTTTTGTATTTCTTTCTCCAGTACTCTGCATAACATCTATCAGGGTCAGTACTTTATTGCATTTTTTTCTTTCATTCATATAGATTTTGAAATGTCAAGTAACTAGTATATATTCTCCTCTTCCAAAAATTATTCTTATGTATTGGCATTTTACTTTTAGAAATAAATTGCCATGTGACTAAAGAAAAAAAAAACTAAAAGACATAAGGGAACTGGTATAGTCTTTAGGGAGAAGATTGTTAATACAGTAGTGTTGGCAAAAAGGTCAGTCCTGAATAGGTAGGTGCAAATGTGGCTGTTTGAAACAAAGTCACTATGATTTGTTTATTTTCTACAGCCTTAGAGTAATCAGTATTTAGATTGGGTCCTATGCTCCAAAATTTTTACTGTTTGCTCCATGTTCATCATGAGTCCCTGGAAGCAGTTCCTGAAAGTATATTTTTCGTTTGATCCTGTGTGTAATTGACTGTCTCCATGTTGCTAGGATACCATTTCATTGGTCATCTACCTCTAGCACTGATGCACTAAGGCAATTTTTTTTTATACCTCTAAATACTTGAACAAAAGTTTCTTCTCTTTCTTTTCCATTTTAGAAATAGCCTTGGATGTTTACTTTTTAAGATAAATCTAAGTAGTAAACATATATTCCTCTGTGAATATTGCTTATATGGCATTAAAATGCAAATCAGACCAAATCTATTGAAATAATTACTGGTAGTATTCTTTCTACTGATAGACTTTGTTTTACAATGAAAATTCAAACATATCAACATTACAGGTTTGAAGCATTTTGGAGGAAGAAACTTTTTTTTTATAATAACTTTCTCACATATTCCACAGTCCTTTTTTCCTTATCCTTTAAAAGGGAATGAACTTGCTCACAATTAGGATAGCATTAGGTAACCGTAGATGAGTCACTTTACTTCCACTCGCTAAAAATAAAAAAAAAAAACCATGGTATTGAAAAGTGTCAGAATAGAACAGAGAAGAGAAAGAGAAGAAGGTAGAGACAGTGGTTTGCTGAGAATATAGGAGTGGGTCTTATTATTCTAGCACTTGCTCTCTGGGTATTTCAAAATAAATTATATAATAGGTTAGCTGTTGGTGTGTCTTGTATCAAATCAGCCTAAATGCAGTGGAGAGAAAATTTTGATGGGAATAAGTGAGAGGAATGAGTTTTGAGAAGAGAAAAATTGAGTCTGGAAAGTAGAGTTAGCTGAAGGAACTGTGGTTTCTAGACCTGGATCTCCATTGACTTCTTTGCAGTTTTATAGTCTGTTAACTACCTCTGTCACAGACCCTCTTTCTCTTGGCCTCCTTTGTAGCCTTCTCTCCTGGTTCTTCTCTTCTTGTTTGACTGATTTTTCTCATTCTACTTTGCTGGATCATAATCCCACTTCTGGTAAGTCTGTGTTCAGAAAAAAAAAAATGAGTGAGTATAAGAGAGAGATATGTGGAACCCGCAAGAAACAGCTTTGATACCTATCATGTTGGCCTCTGAGCTTTCTTCCTTTGCAACCTCATTATGAGGAATGAGAGTATTCATAGTCATCTGTGTTGATGTGGGATCATGGCTTATGAAGCTCCAAAGCCCCCACATATGTTATACCAGAAATAGAAGAAGAAACTAAGATGAAATCTATGGATATACCCAACCTATAGCTGATTATATAAATTGTACTGGGGGCACACGTTTAGAATTTCCCATGACTAGAGAACAGTACCTACTAACCTTGGGCACATGTAACAAAAATCACACAGTATAACTCTATGTATTTGACAGCTTTTCAAAATAAGAAACTACTGAAAATGTGTATGATGCTTGTGACCCTTTTGACCTAATTTGTTAATTAGGGCTTTTAATAACTTCACTGTATTCTTATTTGTTACTAAAGGTGAACAAGGAAGAGCACTAATATTTTTTCTTTCCCGTCACCATTCAAATAAAACAGTTTTTGTGGGGTTTTTTTGGTAGTATTGCTCTTAGTAGAAATGGATAAGTTCTAGTTCTCTGGAAAACTTTAAAAAAATAAACTTAATTTTGACCTAATTTGTAGAAATGTGAGTTAATTTTACTTGAAATATTTTCACTGGTGATCTCTGCTTCATAAGATCATAGCTTAAAGTTGGAAGACATATCAGAAGCCATATATTCTAAATTACACATTTTCCAGTAGAGAAAAGTGAGTTGCATTGAGGTTAAGGGACTTGTTTGATAATACACTGGTAACAAATGTCAGAGGTGGAATGAAAAAATGAATAACTCCAAAGCCAGCATTCTTTCTGCTATACCATAAACTTATCAAAATGTTATTTCCTTCAAGGCTTCATTGAATTTGTGATCTCCTAAATGTGAATACTCCTTCAAACAGCATAGATCACAATTCATCTTTACTTTTTTACCTTATTGATTCTTGTCCATGTCCTTCTATAAATTTGACATGGGGATGAGGAAGAGGAGGATATCATGCCATTTTCGCATCTATCCAATATTCTTAAAAATCTTTCCCTCAGTTTTTTTTTTTTTGTAACATGAATGTGAGTGAAGTATTTGTACTGTCTCTTGGTTATCAGTAACTGTCATTATATTATCAACCTATATCCTTTTGGCAACATAACTCTGTAATGAGATCTTTTTTTCGTGCACAAATTTATTGATAAAAACTAGTTGTCTAGTCATTCTCGCCATTCACCTCTACAGTACCCTTTGCATAACCTTATAAAAAAATCTGCAATGTTACTTGACAGACCCTGAGCTCACTCTTAACCTCCACTGGATGATTTAGATTTATATTTATCAGGTATGAGTACATCACTTTTATATTAGCCATCTATTGTTACTCTTTTTTTCTTTTAATTTTGTTTATTTATTTTTTAGTTTACAACATTCAGTTCCACAAGTTGTCGAGTTCCAAGTTTTCTCCCTCTCCCTCTACTCCTCCCTGCCCTCCCCCATGGTGGCATGCAATACAATAGAGTTTCTACATATATCTTCATATTAAACAAATTTTTCACAATAACCAAGTTGTAAAGAAGAATTATAACCAATGGAATGAACCATGAGAAAGAAGGAACAAAACAAAACAAAAAGAGAGAGAGCAAAGAGTTTGCTTCAATCTGCATTCAGACTCCACAATTCTTTCTCTGGATATGGATAGCCTTTTTCATCATGTGTCTTTTGGAGTTTTTTTAGAACCTTGCATTGCTGAGAAGAGCAAAGTCTATGACAGTTAGTCATTACAGGTTCAATATGTGTGTAACTGTGTACAATGTTCTCCTGATTCTGCTCCTCTCATGCAGTATCAGTTTATATAAGAATTTCCAGGTTATTATGAAGTTCGTTTGCTTCTCATTTCTTATAGCACAACAGCATTTCATTACATTCATATAACCCAACTTGTTTAAGAATTCCCCAATTGATGGGCATCCCCTTGATTTCTAATTCTTTGTCACCACAAAAAGAGCTTCTATAAATAAATAAATAAACAAACAAACAAATGAATAAACAAATACATATATATATATATATATATTCACATATGGGTCCTTTTCCCACTTGTAAGATCTCTTTGGGATATAGTGGTATTGCTGGATCAAAGAGTACTCACATTTTTAAAGTCTTTTGGGCATAGTTCCAAATTGCTCTCCACAGCTCTTGGATCAGTTCATAGCTTCAGCAAGAATGCATTTAAAATTTTCCTATTTTTTCATGTTAGCCAATCTGACCAGTGAGATGCGGTACCTAAGAGGTGTTTTGATTCACATTTGTCTAATCAATAGTGATTTAGAGCATTTTTCGTATGATTATAAATATCTTTAATTCCTTCCTCTGAAAACTGCCTGTTCATATCCTTTGACCATTTATTAATGGGGGAATGACTTGTATTCTTATAAATTTGCATTGTCACTCTCTTTTTGTTTGTTACCAACTCAACTTCTTATCCAAATACACATTTCCTTAATAACTTATTTTATGCAAATCAATGGCAATAAATTATAGGTAGTGGTGTCAATGTCAAATAAAAATAAATTTTGGTTGGTCACATTTTACTGAAAAAAATCACAAAATAACATTGCCATTATTATTGTGTTAAACATTTTACAATTATACTTAATCTGGTTACTGAATTCAAAGAATAGGAATTTTTAAAATTTATTTTTATAGGAAGTAATATGAGCTAAAACTTAGAGAAAACTAATGTTTTATAAACATGGAGATGAGGCAAGAGTGTATTTCAAGCATGAGGTATAGTCTGTGCAAAGGTGTGGGGGTAAGAGGATGAATACTGATTTTAGAGAAGAGAAAATATGATAGTTTAGCTGGAAAGGGATGCATTAAGGAGGGTTGGGTGAAATAAGAATGAGAAGGTATCCTCGAGGTAGGTTTAAAATCTTAAAATGTCAGGGTGAGGATTTAATATTTTATTCTAGTTGCAACGGGAATCTTTGTGTACTCTTTAGCAAGAATAAAGCATGTTTTGACTTCTGTATGAGACTGGTAATCGTCTGAAAGTGTTTGACTTATAGATGATTTGGATCTTTGTCAAGTAGATCAATTTTTTTTTCACGAAGATACATGACAGATAATAGATTGCTATGAAGACAGAATAATAACTAAGTCTAGAGACCAGGCATCTGAAAAATGAGGGGCATACATCCCAGGAAATGTACAGAATTATATATATGTATTGGGAAGGGAAAAGAAAATATTAGAACTTTTGTTTACATTTACTTTTCACCAAATTTTTTTTAAAAGCTCTATTAATATTTATTATATGGGTTGGAATCAATCCATATCAGAAAAGCATGTTTCATGTGGAAAATTACATCTAGAAATTAACTAGATTGACAGTTGTGCCCTCATCTGTTTTTCACTTTTAACATACTATAACATAATATAGTTTAGATCTGCCCTGTTAAATGGATTTATGGTTTGAATTATTTGAATTTTGACAAAAGTAATCAGTAATCTCCAAGGAATGGACAAGTGACTTACATTAATTTTAGCAAAAAAAAGCTATAACAAAGAAAAAAACAAATAACTCTACATTGTGAAGATGATCTTAATTAATGTGAGCGCAAATGAACAACAGGAAAACATCAGTGGTGAAACTTCTATTCCTAGTACAATCTGTTTATCAGCTACATAGCCAATTAAAAAAAATAATCTAATTAGATCTGACAAAAGCATTGTAGTGACACAAGGAATGGTAACATTTGCTACTGGAACTTCAATAAGAATGTTTTGCATAGTTTATGGATGGAATTGAATAATGTGTATTGTGTTTGATGTAGTGCATGCTACTTACTAGGCTGGTCCTCAGACAGTGACAGTAATATGTTTTCAGGACCACACTAGAAAACTTATGAGAGCTTTTTCTCTGCTGAAAGAGTCAGGAGCATGAAATATTGGGTATGACTTTTGTGATCAATAAATTTCTGCTTATTTTACTGGACTAAAGTATAGCATCAGAGAAGAAAATACTTGTCAATGACTATTTTTCTATCATTTACATAACAACAGGAGTCAGTGTGTGACGTTTTAGAGAGGAATCCTAGAATTATAGTTAAAACATCTATGTGACCTTTTAACCTAAGTCCTTTATTTGAAAATTGAGAAAACAAGCTGTGAGAGGTATTTGCTTCGTTTAAAAGTACTGGTTCATTAATTTGAGAAATAATAACAATTAACTTGACAAAATTAGTGGGGAGAGAGTTTAGATTTGTGATTGTTCACAAAATTTGGGAAATCTCACTGTGGAAATAATCATTCAACAAGCTTGCCAAATAAATGGCAACCTACTGTGTGCCAAGTGCATCATCGCAGATTGAGAACTTTTTTTTCACTTGTAATATTAAATAATTACCTGAACTTCAGTGATTTGTCCATTGTTACATAGATAATGTGTCAGAGGAAGGACTTAAAACAAGTCTTACTAAATCTAATTGTAATCATCTTTTCACTGTTCTGCACAGCATCTGAATCAAATTATAAAAAGTAGAAAAAATAACTGTTTTATAGAGTACAAAAATTCTATAGATTGGTGAGTGTAGCAGTCTTGTCTTCTACTTAGTAGCACAGTACACACACAGTGCATGCATAGCATACACATGCATATATTTATATGCATATATCACTCTTGTAGAAGAAAATACTTGAAAATTAAGAGGAATGTATTTTCGTTGAATGAGTAGTCAAATGCTTTCGTGAGAACAGATCAGAAGAATGGGTATCACCAAACCTCAAAAGAGAAATTTAAGAAGTGATAAATGATTTTAGGGCACCACAAAATACTTCCAGAAACTAACCAAACTGCTCTAAAGCAGCTACAGTAGATTAACCTGGCAATACAGGTTGTTTGGACTAAAATGTAACACAGAAGTGGATGCCATAATTGCTGTCCAAGATCAAGGTACTGAGTTTCAAACTTGGTGAGTACTTAGGTAGGCATGGAAGGCTTCCCTAAAAGGCCAGCCCCTGTTTGAGATTTGGACCTCTAGATTTCTGCCAAGTGCAAATTCCTTAGGAGGCCAGCCTCTATGTTACTTAAAACAAGCTTTGACATTTTTAAAAAATTCTATTTCAGGGAGCTAAATATATATCATCACCCCTCAATGGAAATATCTTCCAATAGGGCAAAAGCTCTGAATGGAAAGTGATTCCACTGGTTAATAATTGGAAAGTTATTGGGTAAGGGAAGGACTAATGTGTTCCATGGGGAAGAAATAGAACTTTTGAGAAATTTTTGCAAGAGACCCCACATATCTATCTATGCTACTGGTAAAGGAATGTGAAAAAATAACTACTGGATTTTTTATTTTTCTTACTTGTAAGGTTGGCTTCACTGAAAAGAATGATAAAAAATACCTAACCACGTTGACCCTAAAGACACAAATAGCAGGAGCATAATTTATTTCCTTTGTAACAGTATTTTTTTTAATTTCTAATTTAATTAACCAAATAAAGTGACCATTTTCATATACATAATGGAACAGAGTAAAAGAGTATTATAAATGAAAATGAAAATCTCTGAATATATAGGTTGGATTTCTTTTAAAATATGTGTTAAATCCAACATCTAAACTTTCAGAGCTGTTCTGCTTGTTTGTGGTTCTTATCAACATTTCTTTTAAAGGTTTCATTAACACCCTTCCCCACCCCCACCCCCCACCCCATCTTGGCTATCCTATTCTTGTCCTCTATCTTTCCAAATGACACTCATTAAAAAAAAATAAAGTAAGCAAAACCTTTATTGACAATATGCATAGTCAAGAAACACTTTTTCCCAGATTAATTGTATTTGAAAATATGTCTTATTCTTCATTTTGAATCCATCTTCTTTCTGTTAGGAAATAAGTATTCTGCTTTACAATTAATACTCTCAAATCTTGATTGGTCATTGCGTTGATTAGAGTTTTTAAGTACTTCAAAGTTGTTTTTCTTGACAATGTCTTTATTATTATATACATTTTTCTTTGGATTCTGCTTACTTCATTCTCTATCTGGTCATGTTTTTTGTTTGTTTTTTTTTTTTGTCCCCCTGGTTTTTGTGAAATGATCATTGTCACTTCTTATGGTGCAATAATACTCCATTATATTCTCACAGCAGAATTTATTCATACATTTTCCAGATGATGGGTAAACCCTTTTAGTTTAATTGCAATTTACAGTTCATTATTCAGAATAAAAATCTGAAATAAGGATGGAAGAGTAAGTTGAATCCACAATTTAGATAGTTTTAAAATAAAAAACAATCAATAAGTATTTATTAAGTGCTTACAATGTACCATGTACCATACTAAGTAATGGTGATAAAAAGGCAAAAATGACCTGAGCATTTTTTCTTAGATACACATCAGAATGTATGTATATCATATTGTATCATGTCACATATTACATATGCATGCATGCACACCTGTATGTATATATGTATTGTTGAGGAAAACACCATTTTTTCCAGTTATCCAGGCTTGTAACTTGAGTGTTATCCTTGAATCCTTACTCACACCCTGTATAAGTAATCCCTTCTCAAGTCACAAGAATGCTAATGCTAAAATAAATATCTCTAATTTATTCCCCCTTCTCAATTATGACACTGTGACTACCTTGGTGCAACTCCTTACTCCATGTATTCTAACTGGTCTCCCTCATGTCTCCCGATATTTCAGATTGTTGTCCCTTTTGCTATCAACAAAATCTTACTATAACACAGGGCTGACCTTTTCACTCCAGTCTTAAACAAACTACATTGGTTCCCTTTTTACTCTATATTCAAATAAAAAGTCCCCTGCTTGGCTTTTAAAGTCCTTCATAACCTAGCCTCTTCCTACCTTTGTAGTATTCTTATGTATTACTCACCCCCACATAATCCTAAGATCCACTTATACTGGCATCCATGACATTCCTTTCACAAATCATTCCTTCTTCTGACATGTACCTTTTCATTGTCTTTCTCCCATCCCTAGAGTTCTCTCCTTTCTTTTTGGCTTCCCTGTTTTTGGTCAAGTCTAGGATAAACTCTCTTCCGCACGAAGCCTTTCCTGATTCCCCTTAAAACTATTGTCTTCCTCCTGTTAATTCTGTACAGTTTATACTGTAGATGTATACAATGCTTATACATAGTTATTTGCATATTGACACCCCCATTACATTATGAGTTCCTCAAGATCAAGTACTCTATTCTGCCTTTCTTTGTATTTCCAGTGCTTAATATAGTGTATGGCACAAAGAAATTATTCAATTAATGTTTGTTGATTTTATTTGATCATAGCCAATCAACTCATGCTCTCAGAGACTCAAATTCTGACTCATTGATTTACTGAAATTGCTATATGTTATTAATCACATTAAAAACTATTTGGCATTTTAATGTAGAAATCTTTGTTTAAAGATAGATCTGGAATGGTTGAAAGACACAAGGGCAAAAACATCTTTCAAAGGGAAGAAAATTTAATTTACCTGTAATGTGAATCCATGTGAAAAAGTTCTTCAAAATACATACAATACATTAATTAAGGTTTTCTCCAGTGAATAAGAGTTAAGCTTTTTATAAATTACTACTACTGTGCAATAAGCCATTTGTCCCCTGGGAACTGAGATGGTGTCCAAATCCAATCAATCAGCAATAAAGTAGTAGGAAAAATGATGGCCAGAATCAGAAGATATGGATTTCAGGCCCAGAATTGCTACTGACTAGCTGTGTGGCCTTAGGCCATCACTTAATCTTTCTGGATCTCAGTTTCCTATATGTAAATTGAGGAGGATAGAATAGACATCCTCCCAAATCTCTCTCAATTCTAAAATCTACTATTCTTTAGGAAAGGTAGATAAGATTGTCTTAAAATGAGAAAACTTGTATTTGAATCTTGCCTACATCACTTGAATCTTACATCACTTACTAGCTGTATGAAGTCATATTAACATATAAACCCTCAGTTTCTTTGAAAGCCCCCATTTGGGGGCTATATAATCCATGATTATTGCAAGGCAAATTGCTTTGCAAACTCTTAGAGTATTATGTAAATTTGAGTTATAATTCAAAGTATCAATGAGCTATTGCTAGAGATATAACATTAGGCTATGTAGTTAGGACTTTAAAAAGAAGAATAAGAGGCAATCCCTACTAAATTGAAAATAAATTATTAAGCCACAGAAAACACATTTCTCAGGAATGTGGGCTTGAAGCATTAAAACTATGAATTATGTAAATGAACTGATTCTCTTTGCTTGTTGAAGATACAGCTTACATGTATGAAGCATAGACACCTGGCACAAAGTCAGAATATTTGATTTTGCCTTTAATTACCTGTGTACCTTAGGTACCTCTTGGTAAGTCTTAGTTTCCTCATATGTAAAAGGAGGGAGTTTCCACTTTAAAGAGAAATATCCAAGATTTGGGAGGTTACATTCCAGCCATGAAAACTGATTAGCTCACCAAGATCATCAGGTAATAGTCTGTAAGCTAGAACAGTCCTTAGATGTTTTGGTATGACAACTGCAAAAAAAAGTATAATTTACAGAATGGCTTACTTACAAAATCTAAGAAAGTCAGGCAAAAAAAAACCAAAACAAAACCAGACAATAGCTTCAAAAATATAGTGGAATAAAAAATAAACCCACAAAATAATAAGGTTTCTCAAGCAATAAAAAGAATAATAAGATGAAAAATAGAAAGGAAAGAAATACAATTCAGAATAACTAAAATCGTAAAATATCTGGAATTCAATTTACAAATGCATATATAAACACAATTGCAAGAGTATTGCACATATAATAATAATGATCACAGGATGATACTAATTAAATTAATTTGAGACTTGTAGCTATATTGATCAAAATATATTTTATAGGTTAAGGTAAAATAAGAGAATCCTTCCTCATATAAAGGGAAAAAAAATTAGAATGTCAAAGGAAAGGACTAAAAAAGTAGAAATGAAGAGGGAATAGCATTTTAGACTATGAGGTTCTTGAGAACTGGGACTGCCTTTTGCTTTTCTTTATATCCCCCAAAGCAATACCTATTCCTGGCACATAGTAGTTGCTTTAAAGTGTTTATTGACTCACTATCCTCAACTTTTGTATTATGTGGTAAAACAATAAACTCCAAAATTGTTAGTAGTGGTTTAAAAATAATAGATTGCTTGTATATTTCAACCACATGAAGAAGAATCAGAAACAATTGGATTTAGACCTAAGAACATAAATCACCAGGGAAGAACTCTCTGCTTGATAAGGACTACCAGAAAAACTGGAAAGCCAATTGTTATAAACTAGATTTAATCCAACATATTTAATCACATGCCACAATGAGCTCAAAATGGATATTCAATCTGATGTTTACATTTCACACCATAAAATAAATATAGAAGAAATAAAATAAAGTACTTTTTAAAATAACTATAGATAGAAGAAGGTGCTTTTTGTTTGTTTTTTTGTTTTTGGAGGGGGGAAGGCAGGGCAATTGTGGTTAAGTGACTTGACCTAGGTCACACCTAGTGAGTCTTAAGTGTCTGAGGTCGGATTTGAACTCAGGTCCTCCTGACTCCAGGGCTGGTACTCTGTTCACTGCACCACCTAGCCACCCCTGGAAGAAAGTTCTTGATGAAAGAATATATAAAGTTGATTCTGAAAGAAAAAATAGGGAATTTTGCTTATGTGAAATTGAAAAGATTTAGCATGAAAAAAATCAACTCAACTAGAACAATAAGGAAAATTCTCAATTGGGAAAAAGATTAAAAAAAAAAACCATTGCCATAAAATAGCTCTAATAAACATCTGACACCAAAGACATAAAGGGGATCAATGCAAATGTATAATATCTAGAGTCATTCCACAGCGTATAACTGGTCAAATGATATGAAAAAAAAAAGTCTTAAGAAAAATTGCAACTAACATTAAAAAAAAAATTGCTTCAAATAACCAATGGGAGAAATGAAAATCAAAAGAAGTCTGAAATTTTACCTCATGTCTAGCAAATTGGCCAAAAAAGAAGATGTGTCCATCCAACCATTTCATGAAGCAATTGGGTATTATGGTAAGAAAGTAATTAGAATGTCTATATCCTTTGACCCTAAGACTCATCCATTTGGATATATACTCCAAAAAAGTTTGAGGATAGAAAGGTCTAATATACAACAAAATGTTAACAACAGTACTTTTTTTTTTTTTGTAGCAAAGGGCTACAAACAAATCCTGTGCTCATAAATCAATGGTTGACAAAACTGTGGTGCATTAATGTAATGGAATATTTATGTGTGATAATAGTAATGACAATGCTATCACTATTGTTAATATTAACAATAGCTAACATTTATTTAGTACTTCAAGGTTTACTAAAATGCTTTAAATATGATAATTTACAAGAATCTTAAAACACTCAGTGAGAGAGGTACCACTATTATCTCTGTTTTACACATGAGGAAACCGAGGCATAGAGAAGTTGTGACTTAGGGTCACAAGCCCCTGGGTGTGTGATTTAACCTCAGGTTTTCCAGAATCCATGTAATATGCTCTATCCACTCTGCAGTATGATTTCTAATTTTCTCCTCCTTACCCCTGCCTTATTTTTCTCTTTTTAGTTTTGAATACGGGAGGGAGAAAGAACATATTTGGAAATGAAAGTGATGTAAAAAGCTAAAATTTAATACAAATTTTAGAAGAAAAGGTGTCTGGCAATCAGAAACAAATTATGTTGAATGGGCAGTATGGCTTCTATCATGTTTCATCCATATATTTAATTCCTATAGTTCTGTGTAATATTTACTGCACATATCATTAATTCTTCACCTACCCTGATCTTCAAAGGAACTCAACCAGTTATATAAAACATGTGGTTATAGCAGAGCTCAAGACCCAGTGTTACTAATTCATCAAAGGGATTATCAACTGATTATCAGCTGGATAGTCAGCCCAACTGATGGACACATCATTATCTAGCTTCTCTTTGTTTAAGCTATTTGATAACAATTGTGGGCATATTCCTCACATGTGCTGATAGGATCCATCCTTTTGCTAAACTGAGGAGCCATTAGAGAGGCTATACGTTTTACTCATGAATGTCTGTAAAAGCATACAAGAGCTTCATTGCCACTACTAAAAATGTCAAGCACCATATGTGAAGTGTTAGAGGAAGAATTAAAGGCTGAGTTCCCCCTTAGGAAAACAAACATGACATTGACCAATATGCTATGTGGATTACAAAATATCAGATCCCTTGCAAGCATGGATGGGCAAAAAATAGCCAAAAACCTTAAAATAATCATGGCACTTCTGTTGTTCCTTTTGAAATTCTAGGCCTAGGTGGGTCAGAGTATCATATTAAGCTTTGTTCTATTATGTATGGAGAAATCACCAAATCTCAAAGGTTTATTGGTTAGTCCCAGCTTTTAAAGGGACAGGAAGCAAATAGAACCTTGGAGCTAATCCTTTATGACCTGCAGATTTTAAATATATGATTTCAAGATTTTTATAAGTGACCTCAGCTTTCTTTCAAAACGTGGTCCTTTTGGCTTGATATTTTACTCTCAGATTTTCTGAAGTGATCCTTGTAGGCTTAAGTTTCAGCCTGCTTTAGGTGTGGATTTTTGATGACTAAAAGAAGCTTCTTCATGGGGATAAAAGTTTTCAGGATAGCCATTGTATTGAGTGGAATAGTGAATTGATTAGGTAGGGATAAAATGATTACCTTGCTGCAGGGACCACCTAGTTGACATTTTGTAACATAAATCTACAGTGGACCTAGTTAGCAGAGTTTACTGGCAGATGAATAAAAGCAAAAGTGGTGGATGGAAGAAGCATTCCAGTTGGTGCTTGATGAGGCATGCTTGAAAATGGGATAAAAGGGCAAGAGACTTCAGTACAGAGAATAGTACAGAGTTGCTCTGGTTCACCAAATTTTCAAGGTAGGAAAAGGAAGAGAGTGTAGCTTGTATAGGTGTGATGGCATAGAGGAAAACAGAGCTAAAATCAAGGAACAGGAGTTCGAGATGAGGATCAAGAAGAGGTTTAGGGAATCATTGTGGTATTCTGCTGGTGATGATAGAGAAATGAATTCAGTCTGCCCTGGAGCAACTTTGGAAGACTCAGGTATGAAAACAAGGCCTGCAAGGAGAGCCCCTGATTGAACAAGCACTCTTAAAGTTGGTCATTGGTCTCCTAACTGCCAAATGAAATTATCTTTTTTTTTGTAATTTTTATCCTCTTTGTCTCCCTATCTTTTTCCCCTTGCTATATTAATGTTGTTGACATCCTACCTACTCATGAAAATCTACCCTACCTTGAGTTTTCTCATACTGAATTCCCCTGGTTTGTATCTCATTTCTTTAACGATAACTCCTCTATCTCTTTAGTGTATTCTTCTTACTCCTCCCATGTCCCAAGCTTAGAAATTTCTACAGGTTGTGTATTTTGAATTCTTCCCTTTGTACACTCATTTATGAATTGCCTATGCTAACATATTTCTTATTATTACTCTTTTACAGATTTAATTCACTTCAATAAACATATAGTAAGCACCAAGACACTGTGCCCAAATATATTTCTATAACCGCAATTACTTTCTCAAACTTCAAGACCAAAATATTTTCAATGATTTGTGTTGACGTTTAATATTAAGTTTATAATTCTTAAAGGAGACAGTGCTGAATAGTGAATGGAGAACTGTCCTTTCGGGAAGGAAAATCTCGGTTGAAATCTTCCTTCAATACATACTGACTTAGGGCAAATTACATAACTTATTACTTTCTCAGGCAACTCTAGAATTCTACAAATTCCAGATCATATACAGATCTGTCTTGGTAAAGAGACAGGAATTTCCTATAATGGCAAAATCTCAGATATAGATAAAAAAAATTTATAACAAAAAGATTAAAAGTTAATGACCATTTTTATAATGACGTAATTCCCTGAACAATCATTAACATGCATAAAATGTTTATTCTTATGTTTACATAGTCTAGAACCTGTTTAGAAGGAGATGATAAATATAACATAATAATTTAGTAACCACAATTAGTCAGCACAGTTTCAATTAGGAACAGGTCATATATTCATTCCTCTCTTGGGAGACAGTCAAGGGACTATTAGGGGAGAATGTCTATACATTGTGAAATGTATTCATGTGGATATGGATTATTTTTGCTTAATTGATTTCTTTTATTACAAAGAAGAGTTTAATTCCAGGGTGAATAGAGAAAGGTGGTATGTTTAGAAATGACTAAGTGTAAACTCAAAAAGAACAAATTGAATGGAAAGAAGGAGGAGGAGGAGGTAGAATAAGAAGAAGAGTAAATAGAAGAAGAAGAAGAGGAAAACACTTTATTTTCATGTGTAAATTACTTGGCACAAAATAAAAGTTACATTTATTGATGTACTGTAAACCTTATAATGTTTATCTCTTCAATTGTTTAATATGCACTATGTCCTTTTTAAATGAAATCACTTGTCTACAATTGACTTTGGATTCACAAAATTTTAACTCCTTTAATTCATGAAACCCCTTTTTATCTAGAAACAAGTTATGATATTAAATTAATCCCAATGAACAAATCACTTTTCCAGAGCCTTGCATAGAATAAAAATCAGGTTGGAGTCAGGCAAGTTTCCAGACCATGGAATCATATTTACCTTTATCTACTGTATAAATTTCTTAACTCTCATGACATGTAGCATAGTGCAAGGTCATGTTATATCATTCCACTCTAGTTGAGAATTTCTGTAATGCCAGAACAATTCTTCTTATCAGTACAGCTGAAATATTTTTCAGAGTTTATTATTTCCTCAATTGGGGCATAACTTCCAGGACCAATGGAAATTAAAACAAAACAAAACAAAACCAACAATTCCAAAACATTTTTTTTATGGAAGAAGTTTTGTTGCATAATGAAGATGCAGAGATTTTACAAGCTCATATGAAGTTCTTTTGATTATAATTTTAATATAGCATTGAAGAAAAAAAGTGAGTTTAATCAGCAGAAAAAATTACCTTTTCCCCCTCCAATTGTCAGTATTGTAGTTTCTGCATTGTCTTAGTTAAGATGGCCTTTGAGGTCCTTTCTAGCTATATATCTATGATTGTATGATCAAATAAAATAATATGTATGAAGTACTTTGCCAACCTTAAAACTGTATTTAAGAATGGATAATTATCACCATCCTTTGATGTTATGAACTTAAATTTGTACTGAACAGAGCCAGAAGCATTGTTCTAGGATTTTCCTCATGTCATTTGGAGCAAGTGCTGGGTGTAAAATTTATACCTCCCTTTTAAAAATTGCTCATCTTTCTCTATTTGACCTTAATTATATGCTTATTTTAAAATATCCTGTATTACATTTATTTATGTGAATATCTTATCCACTTATTGATATGGATTGTATTCTTTTTTTTTCATTTCTGAATCCACAGAACAGAATCTAAATCACAAAAGTAAAAAAAATTGAAAGATGGAAGTCATCTCAGTTTTTGCTATTCAACCTCTCAACCCCTCAGCCTCCTCTCACCTCTGATTAGAGGGCAGGAGGGTGGTACATTAAATTAAAATCCCTTGAAAACCTTTCTTTATAGAGGGCTGGGATCTAAATTTTCTAGGTGACTCTTCATTTTCTATCAGCCACTCTGTTTAGTTGCATAGTTTCACTCCAGGTAACCTGCTGTTTGGTCTCCCTTTCTTCCCCCGCTTCTTTAGAGCTTTGTTTACACCTTCCCCCATTAGAGGATCAGCTTCTTGAGGGCAGGGACTGTTCTTTTTCTTATTTGTATTCCTGGAAATTAGCACCTTGCTTGGCACAGAGAAGGTGCTTTAAAATATTTATTGAATTGAATTGTTTCAACCCAAGAGGAAGCCCCACCTGTCTGGTATCTGACAAGCAATCAGGTAGCCTCAGTTTGAAAATCTCAAAAGAGTGAATAATCTACCACATCTAGAAAGCATTCATTTCACTCTGGTTAGCTCTAGCTGGTGGGAAACTGATCATGAACTCAAACTTAAATTTGTCTCTTTGCTACTTCTATTCATTTGTCCTGGTCTTGCTCTAATCCTAGAAATGATAGGAAGCCAAATGATTTTATTGAGCAGAGTGTGAAGTGGTTAAGTTTGTGCTTTGGTCAAGTTTTCAATAATACCTTCTTACATCCTCTTTTGTTATGAATTTCCCCTTTTGTGGAGAATTAAACTCTCCTCAACTACCTACAAGCATCTTCTTAATGCACCCAGTATGTAATGTGCTGGTAAATGTTTAACAACTGACTCTTGGGGGGGGGGGTACTAATATACTTAAATTTAATCTGCGTTTTACAATTTTCTCTATTACTTTATTAAATCTAGGCAATCAAGAAAAAAATAAGAACTATTATGTATTTTTGCTGATTTCTTAGGTGTAAATGCTCACACTGAAAATTTAACAATTTACTCTCACAAGATGGTTTGAGCTGACTCCAGCACACTCCTGCTCCCAGCTGCCCAAGGCTCTTCACTGGGATGCCCTGCTTTAGTCTGCCCTCTTTCAACAATGCCCACCCTTCAGGTCTTCTCACTTGGCTTCTGCATTTTTCTGTCCCAATTC
Organism: Pseudochirops corinnae; assembly: GCA_028646515.1. Classification (NCBI taxonomy): domain Eukaryota; kingdom Metazoa; phylum Chordata; class Mammalia; order Diprotodontia; family Pseudocheiridae; genus Pseudochirops; species Pseudochirops corinnae. Next base: position 124,726,178 of record CM053591.1, read on the forward strand.
CCTAGGGCTCTGCTGCTTGTTCTGTGAGATGATAAACTGATCTGTAGCTAAGTGCTAATAGATGTTAATGAGTTAATGTGTTAGCCTTCCTAGATAATATATTTGCATTTTAATAGGGCCTTCTGGAGACATAATTATTTAAGCCAAATTGATAAATCTAAAAGTAGGAACTCTGAATACTATGCCAGGCCAGAAAGGAAGATCTGGCTTACATCTATTCATTTATATTTTGAATATTTAATTCTCCTCTATGTCTACCCCAAATGCCATTGTATATGATGATTCAAGAATGGTTCAAAAGATTATCTAATCTTTGTCTGTCTGTCCTTCTATAGCTTGGTATCCCTGACTTAAGTATCTCTCCTTACTCCAGTTCATTTTCTAATTAGCTACTAAAGGTTTTTTTGCAGGTCCAACTATGTCACCACCACTCCTTCCCCTACTCAATAAACTTAAGTGACCCTGTATCACCTCCACAAATAACTCTAAATCCACTGTTTAGTGTTCAGGGATCTTCATAAGCAACCCCCCACCAAATTTTAGTTTGCCTTTCACCTCTCCTTCTACCCCTACAGCCCCTAGTAATCTACTAACCAGTGACAATGGTCTCCTTTTTATTCATTGATCAAGACATTCAATCTCCTGACCTCTGGGAATTTTCACTGGCTATTCCCATGCCTGGAATGCTCTCCCTCCTCACCTCTGCCTCCTGGCTTCCCTGGCTTCCTTCAAGTCCTGGCTAAAACCTCACAAACAAGAAGCCTTTCTTATTCACACTTAATTCTCATGCCCACTGTTCTATTGATTATTTGCAATTTATTTTGCATATACTTTATCACAGTTGTTTATATATTGTCTCCCTCATTTAACCCTCAAGTCCTTGAGAGGAAGGACTATATTTTGCCATTCTTTGAAATCCCGGTACTTAGCTCGTTGCCTGGCACATAGTAGGTATATAATAAATATTTATTGAGTTACTGATTGACAAGTCTAGACATGTGGATTTTGTTGACTAAATAATTTAAAAAGTCTGAATGCTTCTTTTACCAATACAGGCAAGAAAATCATTTGAACATATAATTTTAGAGAAATGCTTGGAGCATTGAGAGACGTCAATGACTTGTCCACTGTCATGTATGTAGTTGGCATATTCCAGATGCAGGCCTTAAGTCCTAAAGTACTAGCCTGATGCTAATAAGAAAATATAGTCTTTCATTTACGGCAGGCGTGATGAGCCAAGAGTGATAAAAAGTCTAGAAGTTTTAGTGGACTTCTGACTTAAAATGAGTTAACAGTATGATATATCATCTCAGAAGTTAAAACAATCTTCAGATGAATTGAGAAGCATAACTTCAAACAATAAGAGAGCACTGGACCGTCTGTACTCTGTCCTAAGCAAATCTTTTTGTGTGTGTATGTTGTGTTCAGTTGTGGATGTAGAAATCAAGACTACTAATAACCTGAAGAGCGTATAAAGCAAGCCCATAAGCTTAGTGAAGGCCCTTTAATCCATATCCTGTGAGCATCCATTGAAGAAAGTGGAGATATTTAGCCTGGAGGAGACTCAGAGGAACATGATAAATGTCTTCTAGTATCTGAAAAACCATCAGGAATTAAATTTGTTTTGTTTGGCCCAAGAGGGAAGAACTAGGAGAAAGGCATGGACATTGAAAAGAGGCAAATTAATGTTTAGTGTTGGGAAAAGCTTCACAACAACTACCGCTGTCCAAAAGTGCAATGAGATGCCTTGAGAGGGGACCTCCTTGGAGGGTTTCAAGTAATGCTAGATGACTCCTTGCAAAGTACATTATAGTGGATGATTCTTTTGGGTGTGAGCTGAAAGAGTAAGCTTCTTAGGTCTCATCTAAATCTGAAAATCTGTGATTTTGGAAACATAGGCTTGAAGGTCAGCCATTTAGTCATAAAATTCAGTCTCCATTATCTAGTATATAATATTTTTATCCTAATCTTTCACTGGGCATATTACCTCTAAAAAAGCTTCAGCTCACCGATTCTACTAAGCATTGGGCTTTGCACTTTAAAATTGGAGCAGCTAGCAGATGGGACCCCATGTGTCTGAAACCCATTTTCTGAACTTGTGAATGCTTTTTTTGTTCCTAAAGGATTGCTATAATTATATATGCTATTTTGGTTACTTTTATGGGAGAAAAATCTCCAAGTTATGTCAAAAAGCTAGTTCTAATTTTATTTAGTTATTCATTAAAGTGACATCCATAGAAGTACCTGACTATTTAGTGTTTATGAAAGGATCTCAATATCCATAATTGAATTTTTCATGCTGAACTTAAGTGATAAGTCAGATGAACTTTAAGGACATGAAGGATATGACAACGTATAGAAGGCTTGTATAATATCAGGCTAATGGTGTTATGGAAACCTAATGTTGGTGGTCTCCGAACTATACAGATGGATGAATGTAAATGTAACATAAATATAAGATGAAAATATTAAAGATGCTTGGTATGTGGTTTTGTTTATGTTATAATTAACTAAAATGTTAAATAGTTTTATAGATTAAAATATGGATACCTTTTGTATTTAAAGTGTTTTCAGTTTATTTCTATCATAATTGAAAATTTTGAGCCAGATTCTCTTTTTTTCAAAGGAAATACAAATTTACCTCTGAAAAGTTTTAAGGACATAGGTGTTAAATAGTAATAAATCACCCATTCATTTGTTGATGAAACTTTAGTTCCACAGGTTCACCTAAGCTTAAACGCCTTGGAAAATATAGTCAGACTGGGGTCATTGTTTCTTATGTTATATAGACTTATTAAATTTCAAGAAGAACATGTAAGATGGGAGAGAAATAAACTAATTATGTACAAAGAATGGAAAAGTCATCAGTCTTTTGTCAAAAGGGAAGGAGACATATTCTATGTTCTTTCTATTTTTTGTCACTAAGTGAAACTCTAGCCTCTTCAAAGTATAGGTTTATCATATGGAGTTTGTCATTTTGTAGTTTTGTCATGCCTATTTTGAGTTTGTGAAAATGAATTTTAGAAGTTTATTTTTTCCTATTTTAACCTACCTTAATATAGTGACCTACTATTATTTGTCATAGTAATAATTTGTCATTTTTTAATATTTTGATAATAACATGAAAATGTTAAGGCATTACTACTACTACAACTACCACTATTACTATCATCTGGATTTACAAAGTGATTAGCACATATTATCTCATTTTTTCCTCATGATAGTCTAATTAGGGAGCTACTAAAGTACCATAATCCCTATTTTACAGATGTGAATACTGGGGTTCAGAGAGCTTGCAACTTTCTCACAGTCACTCAGCTAAGAAATATGGGAGTTGCGAAAACTGTCTGAATCTCGGACCCGTAGCCTTTCCACTGTTTGATTGTACATACAGACAGAATGTTTCTGTGTAGTATGGGATTAATAAAACACAGCACCTTCCCTAGCAGGACTCTCAAATTCATATGCATAGGAAAGAGGCCCAATGAGTCAAGGTCATGCATCTATTAAGTGTCAAAGCCAGGCCAGGAATTCAGCCTAGAATTCTAATGCTGTTTCTATTACAGGGGGACATAAAAGTAATCCACAAATGTATTCAGCTGTTTTTCTTTATATCTATGTTTGTATTACACCTGATGATATAATTCCTTTGCTGTTTTGTGTAAAGAAATCATTCATAGTGTTTTATACATATACATATATATGCATGCATATATATATATGTATTACAGTATATTTTATGATTGAACACAATTTTAGAATACACATTTTGGCTTGACTTGTGATTTCATTGGTACAAAAATTATGAAGAAACTTACCCAAGGAATGCAGATTATCAGTTGTTCACTGTCTTAAAGAATTGGCTGAAGGTCTAGAAAGGTCAGTTGTGAAAGTGTCAGAGATGGAAGTTGAATTCAGGTCTTTCTGACGTTGAGTCTAACTCACTATGTTTTACCTTAAATACTTACGACTCTGTGTGTGTGTGTGTGTGTGTGTGTGTGTGTGTGTGTGTGTGTGTGTGTGTGTGTGTGTGTGTGTGTGTGTGTGTGTGTGGTGGGGGAAAATCAGGTGTATGAAATTACTGCTTTATTTTAAACCCCTTTGTTAATTTAAAACAGAAGTCCTATGAACTCTGAATGAGGTCATTACTTCCAGGAAGAGTTCATATACAAGTGCTGGAGGATGTTACAGCCTATGTAGCTCTCACAATGTCTTGGATACAAGGAAAGAATTTTGAAACAAACAAACAAAAAAATGGGTGCTTCTTCTTCTTTGCTTTCCACTCCTAAATTTGAGTTAGTTAAGAAGCTTGCCTAAAGAAAATGCCTCTAAGCCTAGTATAAAATAAAAATTATTATTTAGCATCCCTAACACGGATTAGGAATGAGAACAATACTCTGCAAGATTAGGAACTGAAGGGAATATTAAATAGCTCCCACCATCCATTCTGTGTCCCTTTATTATTTTCGTTTTTATACTGTCAACTTCCATAATGTCAAACATTGCTATTGTTGAGTAATTTTTCAGTCATGTCTGACTATTTGTCACTCTATTTGGAGTATTCTTGGCAAGTATGGTAGAATAGTTTGCCATTTCCTTCTTCAGTTCATTTTACAGAAGAGGACCTAAGGAAAACAGGGTTAAGTGACTTGCCCAGGGTCACATAGATAGTATGTGTCTGAGGCTGGATTTGAACTCATGTGTAGAAGTCTTTCTGACTCCAAGCCCAGCACTTTTATCTATTCTGCCACTTAGCTGTCCCAATGCATATATATCTATATTCAAAGGCATTCCAAATACACATATAACTGAGTTCAAATCCCACCTCAGATATTTATTATGTGATCATGGACAAAACCACTTAATTTCTCTGTACCTCCATTTCTCCATCTATAAAATGTAGATTAGGACAACATTACACAAGGTCCCTTCCAATTCTAAATCAATGATCCTGTAACTTTCTTTTCTTTTGTAGAATTACCTCTAGTTTATTAAAGACAACTAGGTCCAGAACTATCAAACTGGCAGACAGAACACAAGATTCTTGAGTATAGCCCAAAACAGATTAAAATTTGATTGGAAAATGTTTAACAAAAATAAATAAAACGTCGATAAAAATAGGTGTTAATTTATGGTTATCTAAGTAAATATGTGGCCTGAAGGGATCTGCTTCCAACTGAATTTGATGCTATTAACAGGTAATAATAGCAGCTAGCATTTATGCAGTGATTTATGTGTTGCAAAGTACCTTACATATGTTATCTCATTTGTTCCATTTGTAATAATCCTATGAGGTAGATGCGATTATTATCACAATTTTACATATGGGGAAACTATTGTAAAGAGACGTTAGGTGACTTGCTCACAATTACATGACTAGTAAGTATCTGAGGCAAGATTTGAACACGAGTCTTCCTGATTCCAAGTCTACAACTATCTTCCCTGTCCCACCTCCCTTCCTCTGGAATCAGGAAGATCTGAGATCAAATCTCCCCTGACACACTTACTAGTTGTGGATTGTGGGCATATCATCTGGTTTCATCTGGTCTTGGCTTCTTCATCTCTAAAACTGGGATAAGAATAACATCTATTTTCAGGTTTAGCATGAGAATCAAATGAGATAATATATGCAAAGCACTTTGCAAAATCTTACAGAATCATATATATGTTAGGGATCACCATTATAATTTAGGATATATTTGTTTACACCAATACCAATAATAAAAAATGAACTGTAATTTTTCCTTATGTAAAATGAGTGAATTAATTTTGATCTGACCAGAGGCATCTTCAATATTGATCAGATACATATTCTTTATTAGATGTATATAATATCATATATCACCATATATGAGTATACTGATGACATGCATAGTATTATTAATCACCACAGGCAATGCCTTGGAAGAGGTGTCAAGCATTTTTAAAAATAACATTTTATTTTCCCCCAATTACATGGTAAAATCAATTTTAAGCATTTTTTAAAGTTTTGAGTTACAAATTCTATCCCCCATTCCTTCTCTTCCCTCCCTGCTCACTGAGATGGTAAAAAGTCTTATATAGTTGATGCATGTGCAGTTATGCAAAATATTTCCATATTAGTCATTTTTTACAATACTTGAAAAGAAAAAAACTAAAAAGAAAAAAGAAAAAAAGAAAGGAAGAGAAAATAGTATGCTTCAGTCTCTTTTTTGGACAATACTAGTTCTTTCTCTGGAGGCAGATAGTATGCTTCATCATGAGTCCTTTGGAATTGTCAGGGATCATTTTATTGCTGGGAATAGCTAAGTCATTCACAACTCATCCTACGATATTGCTGTCACTGTATACAATGGTCTTCTGGTTCTTCTTACTTTACTTTGCATCATTTCATGATCAAGTCTTTTTCTGAAGCTCTTTCTTTCACTTCCTTTTTCGGCATGATTATTGTTATTCAATCATGTCTCACACTTTGTGACCCCATGGACAATAATATGTCAGTACTGTCCATGGGATTTTCTTATCAAGGATACTGGAGTGTTTTGGCTTTTATTTCACCAATGGATTAAGGAAAAAAGAGGTTAAGTGACTTTCATAGGGTCATATAGCTCATAGGTTTCTGAGGCTGAATTTGAAATCAGGTCTTCCTGAGTTCAATCTAGTACTCTATCTGCTGAACCACCTACCTGTCTGTGTATCATTTTAGTATGATACAGAATTATTCAAATAACTATAAGCTACTGTATCAATACTCCCAATTGGGCCTGATTCCTTCCTTAGTCATTTTAAAACGAATCTAGTGAAATAAAAAAATAATTTCTTGCAAGATGTGTGCAGAGGTAGATATTTTTTTTTAAAGCAAGCTTGTTCCATTTCAATAAAACATTAATTTCAGAATGATATATGAAGCAAAATTTCTTTGAAATGATATGATTTTAAAAAATAGATTTGAAAGCAAATTGATGCAATATTTGTTTCTGCTTTAATACCATGTGGCCAAGTTGATTTTAAACTGCATTTAAACAGTTTAAAAATTATTAACTCCCAAATTTAGTAATCTGCATTGTATATTTCTTGAATGGAGGTTTATGAGCACTGGTATACATCTTTTTGTGTCACATAGCATGCATTGTATTCAAATCTTAGGGATTCAGTGTTTGAAACAAGACTAGAGGAAAGGATTATTACTTATACCAAATCAAATGAATGACTTTGAAGAGAAATCACAAACAGAGCATCTCTGTCATTATACATTGTGGGGTGAAGTCTTACAAAAATTACTTCTCTTTGAAAGTTCTACAAAGCATAAAAACTCATGATAATAGACAAACAAATTATATGATTTTGTAATATCTCCCCTGTGCTGTTTTTCCTTTCTTTGTTTAGGACTATATTGACTGTTCCTTTACTGGGCTAATATCAATTTTCTCCTTGTAACATGAAAGGAAGTCATGAAAAACCATGAGAAATTATAGCATTATTCAGTTGTAATGTGTATTGCCATTTAAATCTGTCATTTTATGTACCTGAGTCATGTACATAGTCATTGGAAAATAAGGGGAGGAAAAATCAGAGGCTTTTTTTTTTTTAACATGTCCTAAATCATTGTCTCTGTCTCCTTGTTAGAGACTCATTCCTTAGTGCCTCCCTCTACTGTTTTGTTTGTCTAGAATGACCATGCAGAGCTCAGACAGGTTGATGAGTGCATGGCATAGTTGGCCTCATCTGTCTCTCTTGTGACCTACCTGCCAAGACTGAACTTGACAAAGGCTAGTGACACTAATAACATATCTAAGGTTCTCACCTAGTCTTCTTACTCTTGAGAAGTTTACAGGGGCAGACATAACTGGGAGCAGACAGGTCATTTGTCCTATTAGCACAGTATTTGCTTTTATGCAAAAAGATATGATTTCTACATTATGTGGTTTTATATAGAAACATCTTTGGATTTTTAAAGGCTCTACATGAGCTCCCGGTAACCTGGAAAAGAAAATTTGCCACAGAATAAAGTCACTTATTTGAATAATCTGAGTGTAGCAATTAGACTAGGGACTTTGTGCTTATTTCAAGAGATTTTTGTAATACTTCTGTCTCCTAAAGTAATTGAAATCATGGTTCAAACAGCAATTATCTTGAGATTTTAATATTGAAGTTATATGGTGAAGGCTTAAGACAAACAGGGTAGTCTGTTATGAATAAAATACAACGTGTTATATCTCAGTCCCTGGACACTTTTATTGATAAGTCATCATGTTAATAACTAAAGACAACAGTTTTATCATAGACAAATATTCAAAAGAGCTGTGATTTCTGGGCTGGGGTAATGTCTGTAGACTCATTCTGCCAAAACAGAGACTACAAGTCATTTGTAATTTAGTAGGTCAATCCTGGGGAATTGTCTAGGGAATATAGAAATTAAGTGATTTACAGAGTCATATAGTTAATGTCAGAAGTACAATTTGTACTCAGATCTTCCTGATTCCAAACCTACCCTACTATAGCATAATATAGTACATAGAGTGTTAGTTTAGACCAGGAAGATACAGGTTTGAATCTTGGTAAAAACACTTACTGGCTGAATGGCCTGGGTAAATCTGTAACTATTGTGAACTTGTTCCCTTATCTGTAAAATAGATAAGAAGGCATCACCTTCACAGCTTTGGTGTGGGGAACAAATGAGTTAGGATATGTATTGCAGTTTTGTAAACCTTAACAAATATAGATAAATGTCAATTGCGATGTTGTGTATCCTTTGAATATCTTATTAGCCTCAAAACCTTTTCTCTTGTCAGGAATAGGACTTGACCATTTGATTATGTGTATACATTCTTTACCACAGAACAGTGAGAATGACTTATAAAAGTTCTTAGAGAAAATCACTTTATTTTACAGAAATATCTGCACATTTTAAATTTAAAAGATATAACACTCCTATTAGCAAATGGAAGCTCCATCTTTTTTTGCTCGTTTTTTTTTTTTTCCAGTAAAGATACTTCCCAAATCCAGGAGTCATTCTCTATTTAGACAGAGTAGTTTAATGCATCTTCAATGTGCTAATCTCTAGTGACAGACAGTAGAAAGTTTAAATAAGCAACTTTTTTTGCAATGATTTCCAGGGTCTCCAACTGTGGGTGACACATTTTACAATGCATTCTGCTGTAATTATAAAGAAGGTGCTTAACCCTCTCTGTGCTCATAATTTATCCACTTCAATGGATAGCCATACTAATTTTCTTTCTGCATAATTTCCATATAATTATGTTTATGTTTATTTTACACCAATATTTGTAATTAAATGCTTACTTATAAGCACATGATTCTAGTGAACATACATTCAGTAAAATATAGGGAGCTCTGTATTTGGTTAGTCTTTCAATGATAAATATGGCTCCATTTGATGAGAAACAAAAAAAGTAAAAAAGAAGAAAAAAGGAAATTTTAAAAAAATGTCTTCTTGTAAATGCTTAATCCCATTAATTTTTTAACGTTTGTGGAGCATCAAATACAATAGATCTATAACAAATAATAGAATCTTTATTCTCATGCCACACTAGAAGAATGCCCAATGCTTTTCTTGATTTCTTATTTTATCTTCATTTTGGCCAGAAACATGTAGTAGTTACCAGATTTAAGTCATGTCTTGGTAAAGAGAAAGCTAATGAGTGACAATTTTCCTATGATGCCATCGAAAAGGAGAAATTTTTCAGGGAGATACATTAATAAATTAATTACAGTTTCCATGATTTATCAAATAAAATATCAGGTTTTTCTATAGGTAATTAAGTTACATTAGCTGAATTTTCCCATCTATTTTGGGAAAATGCATTCCCTGTTCACTAAGAGAAGTGAAGGATTTTTTTTTTTTGTATCCTCTATCTACATTTATTTTATCAACTTTCTTCTGCCCAGGTAAAGCCAGAATGATCTGGTCGCACTGAGAACCACAATTTGATATTTTCAGTTTTAACAACTCATATCACCTGTTGAATAAGGCTTATGCTCTAATGAATGGCAGGAGTGTGAACTTATCTCTGAGTGTTTATAGATATGTGCTCATATTGATTGGTTACAGCAGTTGATTCTGATATCATTATCACAGAATGTTGTGATGTCAGAGATTTGAAGGAAACTGGATTCCCTGCTTGGATCTTCTGGACAACAATTTCCAACTTGTCTTTACAGAGGTACTCATTCTAATTCCTTCAACTCACTCAACTGTCTCCTCAAGATACATGAGCATTCAGTATATTACTGAAAGGCTTACTCTCAATTTACATTGTGTACAAATAGGATATTCAGTGTGACCACCAAAATGCCTATCCTAACCTAGGACTAGTTCATCTCCTTTTCCAGTCATATTTTTTGACAGTATAATATTAGCCCTCTCTCCTGTTTGGCTTCAGTGGCTTACTTAGCTAGATTGCATTAGTGTTTCATCAAGTGTATTCTCTGTCTTATTATTTGTATTATTCTTTTGTAAATTTAAATTAAAGGATCTATTTACTTCTTTATAGGATATATACCTCTCAATCCTCTGCCACAGATGCTCACAGGTAAATTGTAATTATTTTCATGGAAATCTCTTTACAAATGTTTATCATAATCTCTGCAATATTAGATGACCAAGAATGTAATGAAATATATTTTTTTCTTTTGGCCTTTGGACAAAAAACAAAACCAACTCTTTGTCTCTCTGATGAGATCTTGTAAATAATTATTTTGCTCCAGCTTTATTTTTTTTTTTCAGTTTTTTTTTTATACTGAAAATGTCATTGATTTAATTCCTCCAGCAGTATATTCATTTGTTGGTTACTGGGCAAGGACCTCACATTTAGAGTGGGACCACTTTGTTAAAGTTTATTAATGATTCAGAATTGAGATTCATCTAACTTTTTCTTCCACTCTTCCCCCAGAGTCCCTGTAGAAGAGAAAGGGAACACATAGGATAAAGGGCCATCTTGTAGTTTTCTGTTTTATGATTTTCTGTATCAAAGAACTAACCACTAAGTGACCTGCCTCATGGTTATAAATCTCTCACTAATAAACTATGCTCAAAGCAGACATGATCTGTTGCTGAGGATAGACTGAAAACTTCTCAAGAAGGGTAGAACTTGCTGATGTTCTGCTATCATGAACCCACTTCCATTCTATGAAGTACCAGAAGATTTTGCATAATTTCAAAACACATGGAGGTCCTTTAAAAAATACAAAATTATGTAATTTCAGAAGTAGTGGCAATAGTGTCATTACATCCTGGAGATTCTGGCATACTATTGGGCAAATGCACAACTTAGCAGTACTCACAAATGAGCACATGACAAATTTACAAAGGCAACTCATAAGGGAGCTAAATTGGCACAGGCTCATCAGGAGTTGGATGGACATTAGGTGATTAATTTTTGCTCATGGCAAAACACAAATACAAAATGACCTCCAGACTCATTTGGTTCCCTCTGCTTCTGTGGTGATGGTGGTAAAGTGATGGCAACGATGACTTTGGGTAGAAGGGATCACAGAAATTTAAGCAATTGCTATTAATTTAACTGTTAAAATTCTACCTATGAGATTCCATGTAGTGGCTGGCCAGTGAAGGATATTCTAATGCAGGAAATGAATTATTGCAATCTTGTCTTTCTTACTAAAATGAAACCATATGAAGGAAGGAAGTTACAAAAGACAAGTAAATAAAGGCTGTTAAGTAGTAGAGTTTGATAGTATAGAGTTCTATATCTGGATTCAGGAATAATTAAGTTCAAATTTAATCTCAGTAATTTATTAACTCTGTGACCCCAAACAAGTTATTTAGCCTCTGTCTGCCTAAGTTTCCTCAACCATAAAGTGAAGATTATAATAGTACCTACCCCTCAGGGTGGTTGTGAGGATCAAATGAAATTAGATTTGTAAATTACTTAGCACAGTTTCTGGTACAAAGTAGGTGCTTGATAAATACTTGTTACTTTCTATCCTGATCTATCTATCTATCTATCTATCTATCTATCTATCTATCTACCTACCTATCCATCCATCCATCTATCTATAATCTATCTATCTGTCTATCTATCTATCCATTCATCTACCCTTCTATCATCATCCAACTTCCACACAAAAAGTGGCATAGGAAGAGGGAGAAACAGAAAAAAAAAAGACCAATTGCTATTGCTTATAGAAGGAAATGTCCTTCTATATGTTATGAACACATTTTTAAAAAGAGGATATTTTGGCAAAATTAAAACAAAATAGAGAATCAAAAATAAGATTGCATGGCAAGCAATTAAAAGAGCTTCAGCCTCTTCTCATTAAGCAAATTATTGACAATGAAAAATTGTGAATAGTATAAAAGATGTCATCAACAGAGACTATCATTTTCTATGAAAGATTAATATATTCAAATACATTGCTACAAGTAGTGTAAGACAGCCTATAAATGACTGTGCCCAGTAAAGCCTTGATTTCTTTGTCAATTTGGGATATATGGCAGCAAATATAACATTGATGTACAATATAAACCATTTACAAAATCTCATGAAGAAAGAGTATAGAAAGAGTATGAGTACTATTTTCTCAAAAAAAAATGATAAGCAATGGAAGGAGAAAAATAGTTTACAAGAAGTTTGGCAACAGACCCAAATAAACAAAATTATTTAAGTATTTAAGAATGAAATTGGAAGATGGATCAGGTACTACAAAATTAAAATGCGCAATATCTTTGAATATTTTCATTATACACTACTTTCTCCATTAATGATCTTGGACCCATCTCACTGGAACTCTAGCATCAAACTTTCCTATGTTTTATAACAAGTAGAAATATTACTAGAAAAGATATACAGAAAGAAAGAAAAAACTATACTAGGCTAAGTATATTCAGAAGAGGTTTGTAAAGACTATGACAGTATTTTGAGGTTACTAAGGAACCTTTCTCCAAAAACACTCCTCTGGACAAGATGCTTCTTGAAGAGAGAAAACTCATTACCTCTAATCCTATTACCATGCTTCTAATTTAAGCCTAACACCAGCTCCCTCAGGCCACTCTCCCCTCTAATTGGAGGACTGGGGGATATAGATTGTTAAACTCCTCCCAATGCATTCCTTTATATAAGGCAAAAACTGGACTTTTGGAGTAACTCTACTTAGCTCTGTTGCACTACTTGGTTTCAATTCCATGGAAAAATATTCCCATGTTCTGGGCACCCCCGCTTCTCTTCACTTTCTTGCTTTCTTTTTGTGTGTTTTCTCCATCCCCTATGAGATTGTAAACTCTTTGAGGATAGGAACTGTCTTTTTATGAATTATATCCCTAACATTTAGCACAATGCCTAGAACATTAGATTGAATTTTGACAGTTTGGATTTTGAAACAGAAAGGAACAAAGGGAAAGTGGATAGTTTGTTCCATACTTTAGACAGTAGCACAAAATATATTTTTCTCCACTGTGGCTTAAAGAAGGAATAAAATGTAGGAAGTCTAGTTAGAAAGAGACTTCCTTAACTTCAAACTGAAACTTGAGAAGGATGAAAAAAATTATTCAGGTAAGACCTTTAAATCATTCTCTATCTTGAAGAGAGTGATATACTTTATTTGGAAAAGAGGAGAGGAGTAGTTCATAAGGGGAAATTATTGTCTAGTAACATGAGCTATATTTGATTCTCACAACAGTCTTATGAGATAGGAACAGCAGTCATTGTTATCATTATGTTAGGGATGAGGTAGCTGAGGCTCAAAGGGATTACAGGGTGATTTTTGCAATATCACACAATAAATATGGAGTGGAATATAAACCATAGATTCAATTCACTCAGTTTTAGAAATGTTGAAATTTAGACATACCCTAAATATAGGCATAGTGGAATACCCTAGAAGAGAAAATGATAAGAATCCAACCATAGAAAACTATTATGGGAATAGAAATGATCAGGGTTCATCTTCAGAGGAGGATATTGAAGTACATACCCCCCCCCTCCAAAGAGTAATATGAAATGGTTACCTACCTAAAAAGAATTCATAGAAGATCTCTAAAAAGATTTTAAAATACAAATAACAGAGAGGGAGGAAAAAGTAAAAAAAAAAAAAAAAAAAAAAGAATCATCCAAGGAAAACAAGAAGATTATGAAAGGAAAATCAACCAATTAGAAAAGATGAAGAATCTTAAGGAAGAAAATGATACTTTGAAAACTATAATTAGGTTGGGTAAGGTGAAGCCAGAAAAATTATGAGATAAATAACTAAACAAAATATGAATAATGAAAAAAATAGAAGAAAAAGTGAAACATCTTATAAGAAAAACAACAGATTTGGAGAACAGATCAAGAAGAGAAAACATAAAAATAATTGCATTAACTGTAAGTTATGATCAAAAAAAGAATTTGATACAATAATACATGAAATAATTTTAAAAAATTGTCCTGAAGCATTTGGACAAAGGGGGAAAGTAGAAGTAGAAAAAGTCTAGCAGTCACCACTTAAAAGAGATCCTATGAAGAAAACTCATAAAAATACCATAGTCAAATTCTGAAACCAGCTTAATGATAAAATATTGAGATCAATAAGAATAAAATAATTTAAATTTCATGGTGCCACAATTAGAATCACATAAGACCTAGCAGTGGAGACATTAAAGAACTACAGGTCTTGGAACACTATATATGGAAGATCAAAAGAACTGGGACTCTGGTCAAAAATATCATACCCAACAAAGTTAGGCATCATCCTGAATATATTTTGATGGGAATGAGAGGATAGGGGAGGGATACTTGAAGGGTGGTTTGCAAATAACAGGAAGGCAATGTAGAGGGTACAAATAAGGTAAAAGAGTCAGGAAGGTTAGGAAACAAGAGAAATGCACAAACATAAAAAAACAAAGATCATGAGTAGAATTTGTTTGGGAAAGCATATGTCTATATATGTATGTACATATGTATGTATATATATATATACATATATATATGTATATATATATATATGTATATATATATATGTATGTGTGTGTGTGTGTGTGTGTGTATGTCTATAGCTATAGAGCAGTGGTTCTCAACCTGTGGGTCGCAACCTCTTTGGGCGTTGAACGACCCTTTCACAGGAGTTACAGGGGTTGCCTCAGACCATTGGAAAACACATATTTCCAATGGTCTTAGGAACCAAGACACTGCTCCTCTATCCGTCTCCAGGCAGGTCCGCCCACATGCAGATATGCCCACTTAAGAGTATTAAAGGGTTGCAGCATTAGGAAGGTTGAGAACCACTGCTAGAGAGAAACATATCCACAATCAATTGTAGCCTGGAGTGGAGGGAGAACAAATTAAAATAATTCACAGCAGAGAACAAAAGAAAACTTACAAAGAAACAAAGAAAAGATGGACAGTTCCCAACATAACATGTATAATTTATAATACAGATTTTCTTGAAATGAAAATTTGTTTTCACATATTTTGAATTCTCTCATGTTCTGCTATGCTCATGACATGATTTTCTCCCTTTCAAACTTTGCATTTAACTTCCAATATTTAAGTTTATGATATTTTTTTTTCCTTTTCTCCATTTTGTATTTGTGTTCTGGCATTTGAGTTTAAAATTAAAAAGAAATAAAAAGATTGATATTAAAAATATGGGTTCAATCATTCAACATTAAACAATTATTAAACCCCTAATAGGCATGCTAATGGAGGGAGGGGGAGTAAGATAGATTAAATAAATATATTTTACTTATAGTCAAATAAAAAGATAAGTCATATAAAGAGATAAATAAAATTTCAAATTGGAAATATGATCACCATATTTAAGGTACAATGCCATATAATTAGATAAAGTGGAAACTACTTGTATCTAAGGGAATTTGAAGTTAAATACATGATGACACATTAAAACTAGATGGTAAAATTGTAGGTAAGTAGATTACTTACCTACTTGGGATTACTTACCTACTAAAGGTGTGGGGAGAGGAAAATCTAGCTTTATGCAGGGGCAAAAAAAAAAGCAGAATATATGAGAAATGGTTGAAAGAATTGGAAAGATTTCATTTGAAGAAGAAAAGACTTAAAGGGGCATGATAGAAGTGTTTATTGGTATTCGTATATAAGTAGGACTAACAAATATAAGGTGAAGCATATTATTTGTATTACTCAAGAGGGTAGAACTTAAAATTAATGGATAGAAAATTCTATCAATCTAAGTTGAGGGGAAGCAAATTTTAGATCAATATACTGAACAACTTTCTTAAAATTATTGCTTTCTTGCCATATAAAGAACTGTATTTTGAAGTAATGAATACTGAAATACCTCAAGGGTCACTTCCAAATCCTTAATCATAATAATTGATGATACTGATCTATTATATGAAACAACTGCTGTTGGTTTATTCAAATTATGAAGTAAGGAAATGAAGATGTCATTTTTATTATGCAAACGACACTATAGTTTTTATTTTTAATGATTTTATAGAACATAAAGATAATAGGATTTTTCTTCCTTTCTCATTCACTTCCTTCCTTCCTTTCTTCCTTCCTTCCTTCCTTTTTTCCTTCCTTCCTTCCTTCCTTCTTCCTTCCTTCTTCCTTCCTTCTTCCTTCCTTCCTTCCTTCCTTCCATCCTTTCTTCTTTTCTTCCTTGTTCCTTCCTTCCTTCCATGCTTCAGGGCCTAACATATAATAAACAAACAATAAATGCTTGTTGTTTAATTAATTTCAGTGCATTTTATTGTTGTTTCCATCTTTTTATTTTATATTTGTGGAACACCCAAAGAATTTACCACAGAGTCATATATTATATTTGCTCTGGGAGCAAGATGGCAAGATAAATGAAATAAACAATCTAGAACATTTCTAAACCATATTGCTTCATGTTATCTGAACCAAAGCATTTTCTTCCTTCTTTGCCCTAAAAGTCCATAGAGAGCTGAGCCGGAGTTAAAGTTGAAGCAGAGTTTGAAGTTAACCTGATGGAGTCTACTGGCAGCTAACCATAAAACTACCTTCTCCCCCCAAAAGAAATGTCCTTCACTATTAGGTTAGAGAAAAAAGTTTTCTTTTCTTTCTTTCTTTCTTTAAAAACATTTATGGGGGGGGGGGG
>CM053591.1:124743717-124761858 GCA_028646515.1 Pseudochirops corinnae
GGGGGAGGGGTGACACACTGGGATGGCTGTTTTGGGGTGGTGAGTGGGGGAAAGAGGGGGGAAAATATGTAACTCAAAATCTTGTGGAAATGAATGATGCAAACTAAAATAAAATTAAAAAAAAATAAAAAAAATAAAAACATTTATGGAGCAGAACTGAGGTCTCTTTTTTGAACCCTGATACTTAAGACAATATGAAGTGGTTAACTTTATCCTCAAATATATTTCTACTGACATGTAGATATGTACATAGAGAGTACGTGGGGAAGCTATTACTGAAACGCAAGCTATTGTATTCTGAAGTATAATAAGAATAACAATAATGATAAGAATAATGATGATGATGATGGTCATCATGATGGTGATGAAGATAATGATGATCTTCTCAGGACTGTGACCAGTTACACAAGTTAAATATTTTACATATAATAGTTCAGCGTGAAGAGAGGATATTTATCTTTAGCTTAGATTTTGGAAAGAGGAAGAGTTACAAAGTAAATTATTAGTAAGAACAAGGGAAATATTTTGCCTGCTCAAGAAGAAAAGTCAATTGCTCTTTCAGTTTTCATTCTAAGTACTATTTAGAAATGAGAATATCATTTTGCTATGGATAAATATTTTCCAAAAAACAGAAGCAGACTCCCACTTAGATAATATATGTTAGCCTTGTTATTGTATGCACATGAAAATAATGCAATTGCATTTTTGTAGGCACTTTTATAATTCCAGTCATTCACTCTATTAGGTCACCTTCAAAGGAGTTTTTAAAAAATTTTAGTGCCAAACCAAATGTTCCCAAAATTTAGATTTAAATTTATTGCTCAGTCATTTATTCATTGTCCCCTATTTCTTTCCTCATTTTAAACCACACACACACACACACACACACACACACACACACACTCACTCACATAATTTTCACACACATTACTATATCCCCATATACTCTATTATTAAGCATACAGTGCAATGCCTGTCCCAGGACCCAGGAAGAGAGTGGGACTGTATATTAAGCAACAAGAATTTTTGGAAGACCTTGCTTTGTTTTTAGACTTCAGGTTGGAGAGTAATGCAGTATAATATTTTATATACTGGGATAGCAAGAAGAGTTTAAACAAATGCTTTGTTGGAATCCAAAAAAGCTCTGTAGAGGGAGTATAAAATATAATTTAATTGATAGAAAATGGAAATGTGTTTCAGGTAGAAGAAGAAAAGTAAAAAGATGAAGGTCACTTTACTAAGAGAAGTGACTAAAGTCTCACTGTAATCACTCTGGGAATTTATATTTATATATTTACCTGTCTCCTCCATTAGGTGTCCTTCCTTGCTGGTAGGGATTGTTTCAGTTTTTGTACTTGCATCTGCAGTATCTAACACAGTGCCTGACAAAGAAGTAAGCACTTTATTAATATCTGTTTGATTGACTGTGGTGAGGAAGTAACCAGGGCTCTTTGAAACTAAACTCTGACGAGTCTTGACAAACTGGAAAGTTTTTGAATATGGGCCATATGGTAAACTGTATGATTGTTGTTTGAGTACCATCCTTGTTAAATTTGGAATGGCTCATAACCAGAACTGGTAAAAGAGTAGGGAACATTTCCATCATAGCAATTTTTAAAGACTATTTTAGACGGGTCCCATTACTGAATAGAGAAGTACTTCCATTAATGAAATCATAGCTTCTTGAAGTATAGAGGTAATTTGCAGTGATAGGAAATTAAGGCAGAAAACAAAGCAGCCACCAAAAACAATAATAGAAATTCAGCCAAATATGAAGGTTTTTGATTTTAGTTGAAAAAGAAATCTACAAAAGGAAGATGATTCTGGCAGAAAAGTGGTTAATCAAATGGAATGGAGGCTTCAGCATTCTAGTTAGTAAATAAACAAGATGGAGAGTTATGTTTGAAGTGGTGATAAGAAGGATGGGATACACTTTCAAGATGCTGTAACAGTAGTGGTGTTTAATGGTAGCTAAGATTTATTTGCTTTTCTTCTTCATCTTTTACCCTTAGCAATACTGCTGTGGCATGCTAAATAATAAATGTTCCTATAGTGATAACTACCACGATACGGAATAATCTCTCAAGGGTAAATGTAAATTCCAGAAGTTGGATTATATAAAGCAGGCCAGACCAACCATAAAAAAGGATATGGTAGGAAACTGAAACCAGAACTTCCCCCTCTGGCAATGTTTGCAGAGTCCATGACTTTGGAATCTTTTGCTGTAGAAAATGTGAGATGATGAAATGATCAGAGGGCAACACATGGGGACGGGTCCCTCGGCTCATATCATTCACAGAGTATTATATTTTATGACCCCTTAAGAGTGGAAGGAAGGAAATAATACACATTCCTATGGATATAATATTTTCTGTCCTAGAGATTTTGAAAATGGGCTTTATTTATGTGAATTTATTAACCTTTCTAACACTCTTGTGAGAGAAGTATTGGGTGAATATTACCATGCTTGATTTCCTGAGCTAAACAGTAGAGACCTAGGAGACAGAAATCTGCAGAGGGATGGTTGTGGGTTTATTCAAGTAGGGCGATAGGATTCCCTGTGACATCAGTGGACAGTGTGTGTGTGTGTGTGTGTGTGTGTGTGTGTGTGTGTGTGTGTATGTGTCTGTGTCTGTGTCTGTGTGTGTCTGTGTGTGTCTGTGTGTGTCTGTGTTTGTCTGGGCAGGCATGCATGTGTCGATGCACACTCCTGCATGCATGTAGGTTTATATTATTAAGCAAACTCAAATGAATATTTGTTCCATGTTAAACTCAAACGGGAGAATAGAGCTGGTTATCTCATCTTGAAGAAAACATAGAAAATGAGGTAGTGTAAGAATTTGAAGATTTTTTTTCCCTAAGTTCGCTCTGCCAATTTATATTGTAACATTTTATTTCATGAACCTTATATCTGTTTTGAGGCTCAAAAGACTGCTAACACTCTGGTCAGTCTGTGCCTAGATAATGTTCATTTGCTCTCAGCTCCTATATAAATTCAACTGAAAGTCAATAAACTCTTTGATAAATGGAGTCCAAATGTCACTGAAGTTTTTTAACTAGTCTAGAACCTGCTCAGGATAACATTGTATTTTTGTGTAGTAGGAAGTAAGGGGAAAAAGAAAAGACTTCTTCTCAATAATTTTCCACAGGATGAGAAAGTAGGAGGTAAGTTAGTAATTGCATTACAGCTTCAGGAAATTGCTGTTTGACATGAAAGCAGACCACTAAATGATTGAACATCGGGGACAAGAACTTAGCACTTATAGGATCTATCCTGTGAAAAGTTAAGTGCAGATTTCGAGGCTTGTAGAATTTTGATAAGACTGAATACCTAAGTGATTAGGAAGGATTTTCATATGATTCAGAGTGTATTTGACTTGTGTATGATAGTACCTTTTTATAGTGGGATGGGGGTTCTGGGGCTTGGACTGAGAGATGTGTGCTTTTTATTTATTTTTTTATTTTTTAATAGAGGCAGATGGCCAGTAAGAAGACAAATGACCAGGCTTTAAGAGATTCAAGAAAGGGGTGATCCATCTTAGCATGCCACCATAAAAACAGATTCTAGAAAACAGTTCTGATTTTGCTCTTCAAATAATCTTCAAATAGCTAATAAAATTGTTTTTCATGATTTGTAGTGTCATTTGTGTTTATGATGCTACAGTCGCCATGTCTTATAAAACATAATTGAAATACATATGTGTAATTTATGTGTAACAATGAATATATTTTATTCATGTGAGGGAAGAGAAGCTGTGTTCTATATATGCTACAATGAAATGTTTAGTGCATAGTCGGTAGTAAGCTGTGGCATAGGATACCCTTAGACTGTATAATTCCATGTACCAAATCTAAGTCATGATAGCTTTAGAAGTAAGTATAATAAGTGAGCTTTACTTTTTCCCCGCATTAAACAGAAATTTTAATGGAAGTGTCAGATGTCAAATTTGATTGGAATTTCCCTCTCTTTCTCTCTCTCTCTCTCTCTCTCTCTCTCTCTCTCTCTCTCTCTATCTCTATGGACCTTAGATGATAAAAAAAAATGTCCTTTGGTGATTGAAAGGTGCTTTTATGGTAAGGACTGGGCCATGTCCCCAGGATTTCATGTCAGGTAATGGAAAGTAAAATATATATTCAAACTTTTGTAAATTGTTACTATATATGGGGGGGAGGGGCAGAAGAGTAAAGATAAGTGGAAGAAAGTTTCTTGTTTAGAATCTAGTTCCAAGTTTTCAGGCTCTAAAAATGTTTTGGGTCATCTCCTAGGATTCATAATAACTATGTAAACCCTCCTTATACATCAAAGATTATAAATTTTTTTTTTTGTTGGCAGAACAAACATAATTTTAAACAATCCCAACTGACCTAGAGAATGAAAGTTTTTTATATCCCTTTGTCAAAGAAAAAATTCCTTTCACCACTAAAGAAAATAATCCGTAGGAATTAATAGTTTTAAGATCAATTTCAGAATGTGCTCATAAAAAATAATAAACAAAACCTCAAAAAAAGACAATGGAAAATATTACATTTACTTGTCTTTCATTTGCACTAAGGAAAGAAATATTTTTATATTCTTTCCCAGGCAATGAAATTGCAGACAATAAGCTAAGAAGAACTATTACCCTTAACATGTGCTTGACATTTCTTCTTACTGGAAAACATGCCACAGAACTGAAACACTTTTTGATCCAGACTGGACTTTATTGTTAAGTGGGTCCATGGGGAGGGAAAATTGTTCAAGTGATGTTGAAGGGAACAGATTTTGCCTTTCATAAAGTTATGATGAAAAATTTTACAAGTAAGGGCAGAGGAAATCATTATGTTATGAAATTAATATCTAATTTTAAATTTTTTTTTTAAATATGTGGGGGACTGTAGTTAAAAACAAATCATAGCAACATTAGTAAATGAGAAGTGTTTTACTAATTGGTATCCTGGTAAGTATTTTTAATAACAAATAGCTAATGTATGTGGATAAGTAGGTAAGTAGTCATGTCTGCAAGTATCTATAAAATGCTTATTATGTTCTAGGCATGTGCTAAACTCTAGGAATACAAAAACAAAATAAAAAAAAAAAGATGGCTCTTGCCCTCAAAGCACTCACATCCCAATCACAGTAGAGACCACATAAAAGGGGGCTAAAAAGCAGGCAGAATCAAGGTAGTGATGGTGATGACAGTGGTGGAATAGTAGCAAAGTTCAAAAAGCCAGAAGTAAAGCAATGGGAGGATAGAAGTATGCATTACCATCTTGGGCCTTTCCTCAAGGTGGGAGTTCTTGGATGGATTCACCAGTGGGAGAATAGGAGTTCAGTTTTGGAGGTACCTTTCTGGGGTAGAAGGCAGCAGAGGCAAGGTGGCTTTCAGAAACAGTGCTGGGAAAGGAGTGAAAATAGGAACAACAAATAAGTAACAGAAACTTCATGGAATTGCTAGGTGTTAGTTTCAGCCACAATTGTATTGTTTGAGGAATCATAATTTTCACTTGATGACAGAGGATACTGCCAATATTCCTTAAGACTGTTACATTTTCAGTACTAATTCAGTACTAATGCTGAAATTTCTGAGCTCTGACTATGGTTTAATACAATTTTAAACAATACAAAAGAAAATTCCACTTCCCTCTTCCTCAGTGTCTGTAGATATTAATGGAGAAAGTAGCACTCTGTGATAATGCTGGTCTCAGGGGATAAGGGCAGCACTTGGGTTAGAGATGTGTCTGTCATAATGAGAAAGATGTTCTGCATATTACTGTATACCCAGGGGATGTGCAGTGATCCCAACATAATCAAATTCTTACTATAGAAATACTCCATAATAGGGTTTTTATGTAGCTATCAATGTCTCTTGTATGCTAACATGGAAGTTATACTTTTAAGGTCTTTTTAAAATGTTATTTATTTTTAGTGATATATTTGTGAAACAGAAACAATACATTTCACCTTTTGCTTTTGGCTCCCATGTGCATACAAAGAAAAACTCAAGAAAAAGAGGTTAATTACTTCCAGAAAAGCATCATATTAACAATTCTGGAAAATCTGAATGGCAAACAATTATCCAAATTATGTAATTTTTAAGTATTCTTGATGGTGGAACACAACATGTCAAAGCTATGTATTCTCAGAGGTGATGTACAAAGGACAGAGGAGACCCCTATAAGTTCTATTGAAGGTATCAAATGTCTTAATATTAAGTCTGCTATTCAATTAAGGCTGCTAACTTTGAGGATGTTTCTTACCAGTTTAGTTTATAAAGCATGAAGTTTACAAAGCCAAAGCAAGTTATGAAAACTATATGAAATAATTGAGGGGCTGTAACTGAACCCTGGTGGAGGAATGTCTAATTTTGATCACTGATTTTTTTAAAACATTGGAGTAAGAAAAGAAGATAGGTAAAAATTTATTTTTGAAAAAAAATAGATTATAGTCTCTTCTAAATTTATTATCATTTTCAAAATACATGTTTTGGGTTTTTTTGTGAATTACTTTTAACTTTGGAGAAAATATACTTATTCTTATTACTGCTAATCTTTCTGTATCACACAGGGTTGTTTACTGGAATAATTAATTCCCTAATTGAATTTTTAACACAACTGAAGTAAGGGAAAAGATTATTAGATAAATATTGTAAAATATAAAGACACTTTAATTTTCCCCATTGTTACTGTTTTCTCTGAACTTATTGTTTTTAATATAATTTCCTATCTGGTATCAGTTGGAGTTATAGGATGGGCCAATTAAAAGAGTCATCTTTAATGCAGTATGGCTTAAATTTAGTCTCTTAATGGTTTGTTCTCTTTAATAACTTCTAAGTATGGGAAATTCTTACCAATTCCTGGAGTATATGTTTTAAAGATCTTTGTAAATAGAGTAATATAAAGTTTTTTTTTTTTTCTGTATTGCTAATACTCTCTTTCTACCTTCTTTTAGCTTTTTGGCCGTTTACTACATCCTTATTCACTTCTCTTTAAGGTGCCATGATTAAAGGAATGCATTCACATTTAAAAAAACTGCCTACAACAGGCTAAATGAAAATATACCCTAAACATCCAGCAATGAACCATCTCCATGCTGTGTGGGAAGACAGCACAGCATTAGTCAATATTTGAAACTGAATTGTGAATCCACAAAGAATGAGGGCACATTAAAATACCAATCTTGTGCTTTCAGTGGTTAGTAAAATCCTTAAGTAGTAACTAGCTCTGTGTACTCTTAAATTCAGTCTTTGATAGCTAAGTAAGTGCTTTGGGAGTTTAATTCATGCTTTCATTCTCTTAGAGGACTATTTAGTGCAATGAACTTCATAGGAGCAGATAGGTGGCATGGTCAGGAAGACTCTTCCTCAGTTCAAACCTTGACTCACACATTTACTAGCTCTGTGACCCTGGGCAAGTCATCTAACCTTTTTTGCCTCAGTTCCTCATCTGTGAAATGAATGGAAGAAGGAAATGGCAAAGTACTCCAGCATATTTGTTAAAAGAACCCTAAATTTCATAGATAACTTTATATCAAGAGGACTAGATTATACCTTGAGGACATTTGCATCACACTAAATGGGCCCTCAGGGGCCTGGAGAGTAAGTCCAGTTCCTCAAACACCCAACAAAGGAGCTAAAGATAGTATGATAATTTATTCTTAGCTTTAAATAGGCTTGTAGACAAGTCAGCCTGGTTCGATGCTATGCTGCCTTCTAAATAACTTTCTCGACCTATTTTGCCATCTCTCTTTGTCAACTACTTCCTTTTCATGATTGATAATGTAGTTTTTGTGGTTATGGCCCAAACTCCCATACACCTCAGATACAAATTAATTGTCTTTGTCAATTGTTTTTATTTAATCAGACTAATATGCTTTCTTTTGATTTTTGGTGTTTGTTTCTTTCCACAATATCACCCTGCCCCATGAAGATAAAGGAGAAAATGAAGAAAATATGTGCTTGTGTCATTGTGTAGGGGGCATCAAGAACATGAAAGAAAATAGAATGAATTGTATGAATATATTGTTCATAGAAGCTTTGAACCATAATGTATATGATCAGCCACACTGGAGCTAAAAATAATATGATCAATGTTGGAAAAATCTGGGAAGGGATTTAGAACTATGTGTGGATATATCTCCTCCCTTCTGAAACTGTCTCTGTTTTGGTTGTTCTCCCTAGACTTTAGAATTAGTGTTGTAATGTAATAAGTCCCATACTTGACATCTATTCTGGCTAAGGGATGGTGGAAATGACAGCCCACATACACATAGTTCAAAGCCCAGGAGATTTCACATACCTGCAACAAAGTATGGGAAACCTGGAAAGACAGAAATGCATGTATTATCAGTCCAGAACCTCAGCCTTAGTTGCTAATTTCCATACTGTTCTTCACTTCTACTTTAGTGAATCTAAGAGAAAAAAATCCAATGTAAAAACATATGATTTCAGAGTTTTAGGAGTAAGGAAGCCAATTCTTCCTGTTTAATACTTGCAAGATAATGCATTATCTTTTAGTTATGCATTTTATGTTTTATGATATTGTATATGCTTGATTTTATTTTTTGGATCATAGCATGTACATGCTGGATAATTATATGAATCAATTAAAATGAAAACATGAAAAATAAAATCTGTGTTATCTTCCAAGATTGGAATGCTATGGCTAATATAATCCTAGCTGAGAGAAATTATTAAATGGAGTATACAGTGTATTCATTGACCATCTTTCAATCATTTGAATTTCAATCACTGAGGATACAAGTAATAATAAAGCTGTATATTTGATTATAATTTTTCTTTAATTCAGAATGCACTCCTTCATGTTGTAGAGCCTTATCATTATTCATTCAATAGCCATTCATAAATCCCTACTCTGTGTAAGGTATTCTCATCATTTTGAACGAAATGTAATTATCATTACAATGACAGTGCAGGAAATTCCAGTTAATAGTTTTCCATTTGACCAAATGATAGATAACAGAAAGTTGACTTTGATTCATCTTGTTGAAAATATTTAGGAAAGGTTCTTTATCTTTCTAAATCATCAGGGGGAAAAAAAAGGCCTGTGAAAGATAAGTTGCATATTGATACATTTGTGATTTTACCAATATGACTGTTCTATCAAATGATGCTAATCAAATTTCAGCCAGCCAGCTTATCTGGGGTAATTCTAGCCCACATCCTTCTTTAACTTTAACAAGGAATCCACCTGAAATACTAGAGAAAGTTCCCTCCAGATATGATGATATTACATGGAATCTAAGAGTTTGTGAGGTTTTCATAAATTATCCCTTTATGTCCTTATAAAAATATGTTTCCATTAATGTGTTCAGTTAAAAATTCTCACATATTAATGATACTTGTTGAAATTTCATGGTGATGACATCACACACATAATCAGAAAGACAGAGACAGAGAGTCAGAGAGAGAGAGAGAGAGAGAGGAGAGAGAATTTTATGTAAGAAATATATTCCCAAAATAGTATGTATAAACTATTCTGTACATAGGCATTTAAAAACCTCTACATTGAATATTTTTTTGCATTTTGTTATTATATAGTTTCAGTCATGTCTGACTCTTCATGACTCCATTTTGGGTTTTCTTGACAAAGTTACTATAGTGGTTTGCCATATCCTGCTTCAGCTCATTTTATATATGGCGAAACTGAGACAAATAGGGTCACATAGCTACAAAATATCTGAGGCTAAATTTGAACCCAAGAAGATTATTCAGGTCAAGAACTCTATGTAATACACCACTGAGCTGCCCTTTTTACTTCTTACTCACAATAAATCATTCAAAAATCTAGGTTTTATTACTTGGGGGTGGGAGTAGGATAAACCTCTATATTTTTCTTCTTCAAAGAGAAATATTCATTTACTAATGCTAGTAGCTTATGTCCCTTAACCATTTTACGATAAATTAACAGTATCAAATCTTTGATGCCACTATAGTAATATACTTTTTTAATTCTTTAAGGGTTGGGAAAATTTCTTGCCTGTCATTGTTTTCCCAGTAAATTTCAAGTGTCTTAATAAATAAAAAATACAATGTGTGTGTGTGTGTGTGTATGTGTGTGTCTCTGTGTGTTTCTCTGTGTGTATGTGTGAGTGTGTGTGTGTGAGTGTGCTGGATAAAATAAAAAGTGTCCTGAAAAAGCTATAATATAACTTCTCCAAACACCTATTATATGAAGAGAAAATAGCAAACTCAAAGAAAATGGAGTTTACTGTGTTCCTAGCCTAAGATTTTTTTTTTTAAATCACAGAATTAAAAAAAAAAAAACTTAAAAAATTTTACCCTTTTTGCATGTAAGGGCAAAGATGATACTATTGCATACCACTTTTGAAAGAGAAAAAAGAGTAAAAATGTTTCTTCCTTGGGAAGAAAAAAATGTAACCACTTCCTGAAACAAGGAAAGTAAGTGATGATGTATTGCTTTGCAAAGAAATTAGCAAAATGATATTGATTTTTAGTGAAAGCAAATTAGAAGAATGGATGAAACTTAAGGGAAGTCATTTCAGGCTATACCTGACTTGTTTACACAAACTTGACTGAAAAATAGCAGGTGGACAAAAATAAGAACAGTAACTTCAACCATCATCATTTTTTAGAGAAGCCTAACCAAAGGAGAACAGAAGTAACAGTGAGGACAATGAAAAAGTACAACAATCATTTCATCAAGTAAGCACACAAATATCTTGGTTAACAGAAGACATAGAAGGGATGAGCAACTCTCATACTCTCATTTTTAGAACAAGTTAAGAGTTGTCATAACAGAAGCCTATATGTATTCTTTTGTCTCACCAAGTATGAAAAGAATTCAAGGAGACACTAAGTTTGACAGAGAAATGGTATAAGAGTTAGTTATCAGCATCATTTGGAGGAGAATTTTTACATTTAACTGGAAATAAATATAAAATATTATTGCTATTATAAGTGCTTATTTTCATGGGCAAGTGTATGAGACAACCCACATCTAAATATTTCTTCCAATCTGGTGGTTGTGTCATTTTCAATTGTGTCTGAATCTTTTTTTTTTTTTTTTTTACCCCATATGGAGTTTACTTGGCAGAGATACTGAAGTGGTTTGCCATTTCCTTCTCCAGCCCATTTTGCAGATGAACAAGTTGAGGGAAACAGGTTTAAGTGATTTAACCAGGGTCACATAATTAGTAAATGTCTGAGGCTGAATTTAACTGATGAAGATGAGTCTTCCTGATTCCAAATCCAGTGCTTCATACACTTGCCATGTAGCTGTCCCATTCTACCAAATGTATTTAATTCTTCAGTGGATATCATCAATATTGATACTCCTTCCAATGGTACAGATTATAACAAATCCTCATTTTTTAAGTCATGCCTTTGTGTGAGTTTTCTTGTAAATTATCCAAAGGATAATCTGCCAAAAATCCCAGGGGTCTTCTTCTGGGGGTCTTCATATCACATGATTGTCAATGGAGCATACCAACTCTTAATCAGTTTTAACTTGCTTTCATCACATGACTAGCTCATCTTTTATGGTAATATGTATCTCCTGTATAACATAATTTGTATCACTCTCTGTAAAAAAATAGTCATAATTGATAACATATTTCAGCCTATTTACTCCAATCATCCACCTTTCCATTGTCCTTTGGGTGACACATAAACTTAATTTTATTTTGGCCTTTGTATATCATGAATTTTGGACATTTTGGAGAATTTTTGGAAGAGCATTGATATTATGAATGTATGTCTCTAGGAGAGGTGTTGGTGTCCCAAAATCAATCCAGTCCACCTTTCCTGTAAATGATGTATCCATTGCAATGTCAGAAGAAGAAATATGTATGAATGATGTGGCAGGTAGAATATGAAAGGATTGAGGAAACAAAGTTTCCAGTTTCTGAATAAATTGATTTATTAAGCAATGCATACCAATTGCATGACAAATCAGAACCAGGTCATCTTCAGCTTGGCACTGGACTCAAAATACAGGGGGAGGCAGATTTTTGTGTATTAAAAACAATTAATCAAATGAGACCAGTTAATTAGAAGAAAGCAATGGGGTATAAAACAGAATACAAAACTAGATAATTTTCTTTCTAATTGAAGAAAGAATTAGGGATTTTCCGAGTTGGGAGGAGAAGAACAAACAGGTACAATTCCCTAAAATCAGAAAGAAAAAGTTGTCCCTCTCCCCTTAAGTATCTGTGTTCAATCAAAGGAACATAAAAACAATAACTTATTGTTATGACCCCAATATGGGCCCAGTTTTCAGATAAGACATATGGGTTGCCTTAGATGTATAATTGTGAGAAAATTCCTTTTGTCAATCTTCAAAATTGACTGAATCTCTGGTCAGCTGTAATGCCATGCATGAGCAGCTTTCCAGAAGAGTGCTACTGTGAACAGTTTTTAAGGTTCTGATTACACAGTATTGTGAACACTCTATTTATTCCATAACAAATAAAAAAAAAAACATTCTCAGAAAATCACAATATAGTGTTCACAACAGCTTATCATTAAAATGTCCACATAGTTTTCACCAAAATGGTCACAATAGTTAGAACAAAGAGCAAAAGAACAATCATCTAGTGTCCCTAAGGAGGTTTGCCTCCTTACTCAGTCATTCAGTCATCACAAAATACAATAGCCAGTCTTCCACTCATGGGGCAACTAAGTTAACTTAATCAGTCACTTATCTAGCAATCAGTTACTAAGTATCAGGACCTTAATCACTAAATACAATCATTAGAAAATACACAAACCCTACACTAGTTAACTCAATCAGTCAATTATTCAGATTCACAATTACTAAGTATCATTAATCACTAAGCACAATCATTAGAAAATGCACCAACTCTCCACCCCTAGGTCTCTAGTAAACTTCAATTTCATCACAGCATTCAATACCCAAGGAGAAATCTTTTCTTCATCTTGAGCAGAGGCAAGTTCTCAGCAATCTATATTCCTGGGGAGACACAGTTTAATAAAGCCATGATATTCATTGGCAGTGTCCTAATCAATTCACTCTCTGCCTGAGGAACAGTCTCAGGACCCCTGAAAACATCAGGAAGACCCTCTTTCAGAATTTCTGTAAACATACAACAAGAAAATCCTTCTTCAGGGCTTCTGAGCCAACAGCAACATTCCAGGACCTCTGCAACAACAGTACTGTCCTTCACCAGCAGATGAGTCTGGCAAAACAACACCAAAACAGACAGGCAGAATACTGGCACCACAGCCATGCTTCTTCAGTTCTCCGGCAGTTCAGCTGGCCCTAGGATCCAGAAGAAATCTCAGCTGGCTCCCAGATTCAAAAATCACTCCTAGATTTTTAAAATCAAAATCATTTTCTCCAACCTATGGGGGCTTTCCTCTTCAGTCTTCCCGATGGCAGCAGCTTCAGTCTCCATGTTTCTTGTCTGAAAAAAATTCTGACTCAGTTTTCAGTCCAACAGTAGCAGCCCAGCTTCCCAATGCTCACTGAGAGAAATTCTCTCTCTCTCTCTCTCTCTCTCTCTCTCTCTCTCTCTCTCTCTCTCTCTCTCTCTCTCTTTCTCAAAGAACATCTTCTTCCCCCAGGATCTTGTCAGGAGAAAATTCTGACTTTCTCTCTCTGGGGCTTTTCCTATATGTACACACACAGCATTGGCTTCCTGTTTCAGCCAACCCCTTCCTTTCATGTCAGCAACAGGAGACAGAGTTCACACCTTCTATTTCTTTCACAGAGGTTTGATTAGTTACTAAGGGGTAAGTACCTGCTTACTTGACATAACAAAAAGGGGTCTTCAAATTTAAATTAATTGCCATTACATCAGCATAACCTAAATCCTGAGGTAATGGTCTCTAAGTAACAGGTAGAAGTGATTAGCTTCCTGGCCATATAGGACTGGTTTCAAACAATGCTATAGAAATTTTCTCACAGCTCACATAATTGAATAAAGTTTTCTCATGAACACAAATTAGACTAGATCCATTGCTGAATAGAAAGGGAACCAAATGAGATCCTGAATTGAGTCACAAAATGGAATTAGTGTGGTTCACTCAATTCACCTATTTCTGTCAATGAGACAAATATTTGTTTCTTCCCAATAGTATATCTTGGTCTCAACAGTGGGTATTCTCATCCACTTAGCTTTTTTTTTTTTTCAACTTTGAATAGTTACATTGAAGTTTTCTCTCTTGGTGACCTAATTATCTACCATTGGTTTATTTATTATCTATATGTCAGTAGAGGTAATATAAACAGCTTAGTCACTTCTCTGAATTTCAGTTCCACATCACCAACTACCAATTAGTCAATTAGTCAAAATTAGTAAATTTTATTAGTCAATTAATCAACTGGATATCACAGAGACATTTTAAGATCAACAGGTACAAAAGAGAAATCATGATATTTTCCATAAAACACATCACACATCTAAACCACCCTATTACTTTTGAAAAAAACCACAATTTTTCTAGACTTTCAGGTTTGAAACTTGGCATTTTCCATAGCACTTTATTCTCACATTCCTCAAATGTCCAATCGATACAAATCTTGCAGTTACTACCTCTATAGCATCTCTCTCATCTGACTTAGAAATCATAATGTCATAACATTAGACCATGACCTCTTAATATGTCATTTGAGATGATTGCAACAGCCTCCTAATTTGTCTCCCAGCCTCAAGTCTCTCCCCACTCTAATTAATCTTCCACATAACTACTGAACTGATTTTTTAAAGCACTTATCTTAACATATTTCCCCCTTATTCAATATACTACAGTGGTTTCCTAATGACTTAAAAAAATAAAATATAAACTTTGTGTAGCTTTTAAAACATTTCCCAAGTTACTCTTAACCTATAATTTCGCCTTTATTTAATATTACTCCTCCTCCTACATGGTCCAGTCCTAGATCCAAATTGTAGATATAATAGACTAAGTGGCATAGTTTTTACACACTTAGTCATAAATAAACTAGTTTTGGCCCTTTGGGCAAGAGTTACAAAATAAATGGATTAGGCATCAAGGTCTTTCAGTGGAATGCTAGACTTGGAGTAAAGAAAACTTGAGTTTAAATCTTTCCTCAGACACTTACTAACTGTATGTTCCCTGACAAGTTATTTAACCTTTTCTCAATTGAGTTTTCTCACATACAAAATGGGGATTTTATAGATTTTAATTGTCAAGGTTCTTGTGAAGGTCAACTATGATAACATATGTAAAGTAATATAAAAGCCTTAAAGCACTATTTAAGTGCTATTATTATTCATTGGTATTATTACTATTATTATTATTTTTAATACTGTTAGTTATATTATCCTCCAGTTGAGAGTAGTAAGTCAGTGGAGGGAAGCAGATGGTGAAGTGGCCTGGGTGAATGATGGGATGGCTGGGTGGGATAGTAGCTCAAATTGGATTTAGAAGGTTCTGCAACATTTTGATGTTATTGCATTAGGGACAATTTAATTTGTTATCCTTTCTATCTAGAGTGCCTCTCAGAATTATGCCCTTCCTCCATTTATATTTCATTTAGTTCAATTACTCTTCTATTTGTTCTTGATGGTGATACTTCTCCATATAGCATATTCATGACAAAAACATTTAATCCTACATACAATGGATGATGATTTTGTGATTCCATATGGGATTTATGAATTTACAACTATTGGTAGAGAAGACAGTATATAGACGAAATCTTGACTTCTATTTTTTCTTTCTTTATTCCAGTTCTTAGTTTCATTCTTGAATTCCTTTGGGCTGATTTTGCTTATATGAGTCACTTGTCAAGTCTTCAGTAAGTTTGAATTTTCCTCTAGCACTTTTTTTTTTACCAATTCATCAATAATTATAATCTCCTCCATGACATTTTATAATCGACATTATTTTTAACTGGCATTACCATTGCCTACCTTATCTCTGTGGTTTACAAAATCAAAAGTCATGCCATTATAATTAATATAGTTTTGATCTTGCAATTAGGAAAACCTGGCTCCACATTTTACCTCAGACACTAGCTTCTTTATATTCTATAAGCATTTGTTCCTTCTCATTTTTTTTACTCTTCATCTTTTATTATAGCTTATTTTACATATTATTTGTCTAATACTACCAGTGCCCTGAAGTTAGCAAGCATTAAAGTATGTACTAATTTGATAGCACTTTACTTTAATTTTTGCACATGCTTTTATTACTTCATTCTCTGAAACATATATTGGCATATAAGTTGATATCATTTTCATGGTAGTCTTTTTGAGAGTGATTTTAATTTATTCTTGCTTGTGTGAAAACAAAGTATTCCCTGAAACGGCATTTTTTTGTTCTCTCTGATCACATGGGAAAATAAATATGCAGTAGATCTTGTATTCGTTTACCCAATGAGAAATTGTGAGCCAACCTTCCATTTGCCTGAAACATTGATTCTAGTTATGTTTGCAGAATGGGTGTTAAAATCTATATGATTCAGCTCCTTTAACATTATATCCACACAACTAACATTATGTCCATTATATCCTCTAGACAAGGTTCCTACATTTCCAGTACTAATAGCTAAATTCATATTATAGACTGTCTAAAACCTCAGGATTTTGAGTACTCTCTATCTTCTTTTCTACCACTCTTTTTCTGTCACTGAAAAAGCATAAGGAGGATGCTAAGAACTGAATACAATATTATATTTTTGTATACTTTATGTACTACCATAAATTTATCACGTTAGGTCTCCAGTAGGGCCAGACTGATGATATACTTCTCTGTACTTTGCTATGCTGTGCCTTGAAAAACCTACATAGATAGATTTGTGGACCATACTGAAAGCCTTACCTGACTTCTCTAGGTTTTTTTTTTTAAATCCAGGGACTATGAAAACATAAGACATTGAAATATTATTTTGTTAAAGAAGGTAAATAAATCCATAAAATTCTACATGATACTAATACAAAATTGGATAAATTATCAGTAATATAAGTAAAATGTAATTACAACTAACAAAATATTTGAAATATTTGAAAATTCCTACCAAAAATGCAGAACTTATATAAATGAAAATAAATATTAAATGTATAAAATAAAATAAAATGAATTATGGGGTGCTTCAATGTTAATGGCTACATTATATTACTGTGGAGAAGATAATGATAATACCCACAATATTTAGTACTATGTAGAAGACCATCCAATATTTAATACTATCCAATATTTAATACTATATAGAGTAAATTCCCAAAATGATACTTTTCAGAATTAGAGAAGATAGTACAAAAATTAGATGGAATAAGAAGTTAAAAATATTAAATGTAAGTATGAAAAAGTAGGAAGTAAGGAATTATGATATCAACAGATAAAAATTGTTAAGACATTGTCATTCCTATTTTACATTGAATAAAAATTATCAAAAATATTACTAATAAATTTAAAATGCTAGCTAGACTGAAGACATAGATATGACAAGCAGGATTTATAAGTAAATGCAGGTAGTCATGTGATGATTGGTGAACTGAGGAACACAAATTAATTATTCAGTAAATGCTGTTAGAAAAACTGTATGTTACAATAGCATTGTTCTCAAGATGTCACATCAGGTTATGAATGTATAACCAAACTGAAACAATCACAACAAAGAATTTAATCATTTTTAAAAAGTATAAAAGAGTATGATCTTTCAAGTCTATGAATAAAGGCAGAGTTCTTAACTAATCCTGGTATAGAAAATCAAAAAGATAAAATTAATTATTTCACTTACCTATTAAAAAAAAACTATACAAATGAAAGCAACACAGTAAAGAATTCGAAATTTTAAGTGCTAAAGAAAAAATGTTCACTTAAAAATTGTTGATATTCTATACATGTAGTGCTTTTCTCCACCTTTGTACACATAACATAGGGAAGAACATTTTAGAGCCCTTTGCTTATCATATCAGCTTGTAGAAACTGTATAGTGGTCCTTCTGTTTGATTCTGGACTTAATTCATTGTTCTTTAGCAATGCTTGTCAAGAATTTATGTGCTACTTTCTGAAGAAGAAGTAAATTACTTAAACAACCCCATTTCAGAAAAAGAAATTGAGCAAGCTATCAGAGAACTCCCTAGGAAAAAATCCCCAGGGCCAGATGGATTTACTAGCAAATTCTATCAAACATTTAAACACCAATTGAACCCAATACTCTACAAACTATTTGGGAAAATTGGTGAGGAAG
>CM053591.1:124762358-124772867 GCA_028646515.1 Pseudochirops corinnae
AAACTAAGAGTAAGCATTCACTGTAAGGGAACTAAACTTAAAGCCTTTCAAATAAGGTAATCAAGAGTATACAGTATCATAACTATTGTTAAACATTCTATTAAAAATACTAGCTATACCAATAAGACAAGAAAAAAGAAATTGAAAGAATAATAGCAGTAAGTAAGGAAATAAAACTACCACTCTTTGCAGAATTTGCATTTGCAGTCCTAAATAAACTTAAAGAATCAACTACAAAAATTAGTTGAAATAATTAATGACTTTAGCAAAATTGCAGGATATAAAATATATCCACATAAATCATCAGAGTTTTTATATATTATCAGTATCAGTAGGAGATAGAGAAATGCTATTTAAAATAACTACAGAGAGTATAAAATACTTGGGAATCTAGCTGCTACAAGATGCCATGGGAACTATATGAGCACAATTAAAAAATACTTTTCACACAAATAAAGATAGATCTAAACAACTGGAGAAATATTAATTTCTCTTGGTAGGTTAAGCCACTAAAATCAAAATGACAATTCTACCTAAATTAGTTTACTTATTCAGTGGCATATCAGTCAAACTACCAAATAATTATTGTATATAGCAAGGGAAAAACACAATAAAAAAAATCATCTGGATGACCAAATGGTTAAGAATATTAAGGGATTTGATTAAACAAAACATAAAGAAGATAACCTAGCAGTGCCAAATTTCAAACTATACTACAAAGAAATAATCATCAATCAGTCTGGTACTAGATAAGAAATAATCCTGCATCAATGGAATAGATTAGGCATACAATATAGAGAATTTTCTTACATAGCAACCTAATATTTGATAAACCTAAAGTTCTTGATTTTGGGGGCAAGAAGTAACTATTCAACTAAAATTGTTGTGAAAACTGGAAAGTAATTTCAAAGAAATAGGTTGTATACCAACATCTCACACTATATATCTAGATAAACTTAAAATGAGATGTGATTTAGACATAAAATGATATCATGAACAAATTAGGGGAACATGCAAGAAATTACCTTTTATATCTATGAACAGGGGAAGATTTTATGACCAAACAAGAGATAGAGAGGTTCACAGGAGAGTAAATGAATAATGTTATTAGAAGAAATAGAAAAAAGGTTTTAATACTACCAAAGTCAATTCAGCCAAAATTAGAAATAAAGCAAGAAACTGGGGTAAAATTACAGTAAGTTTCTCTGAAATAAGTTTCATTGCTCAAATATATAGGAAAGTGAATCAAATTTAAGAAAATAAGAGCCATTCTATGATTGATAAGAGGTGAAAACCTATTAAAAGGTGAGATTAAGAAGATAACAAAGCTCTCAATAGTAATATAAAAATGCTCTTCATCACTAATAATTGGAAAAATGCAAATGAAAACAACTCTGAGGCACCACCTCACACTTCTGAGGTTAAACAGAAGAGGAAACTGACAAATGCTGGAGATGATATGGAATAATACATAACTCTTATGCATTGTTGGCGAAGTTGTGAACTGACCAAGAACATTTGGGAACAATGTCCAAGGAAATATCAATCTGTGTATACCCTTTGACCTAGCAATACCACTGTATGGTCTGTATCCTAAACAGATAAAAGAACCCATATTTAAATATATGTATCAGAGTTCTTGGTGGTGACAATTAAAAACTGAGCAGTTGTCTATAAACTGGAGAGTAGATAAAAAAAAGATGTGATATATTATTTTGATGGTATAATATTGTGTAGGAAATAATGATGAAGAGGATTCTTTTAGGAAAAAATCTAGAAAGCTGTGTGAACTGACACAAAGAGAAGTGAGCACAATCAGGACAACACAGTGACAGCAATATTTTAACAATCAACTTTGAAAGACTTAGCTACTCTGTTCAATATGATGATTCATGACAATGATCTGTGACAATTCAAAAGAATTCAAGATGAAAAATGTTAACTGTATCCAGAGAGACAATTAATGACCTCTGAGTGCAGATTGAAGCATGTTGATTTTCACATTTTTCCTTAGGTTTTGTTTTTGTTTTTACAATATGGCTAATATGGAAATGTGTTTTGCATCACTTCATATATATCATAGGTATCATACTACTAACCTTCTCAATAGGTGACAGAGGAGCTAGAGGGAGCTAAAGGACTTGAAAATGAAAAACATAAGAAGTGAATATAAAAAGAAATATCTATAATGTGTAAAAATTAATAACAATAACAATAATAGTAGCTAGCATTCCTATAATGCCCAACTATTTTGCAGATCCTGTGCTAACACTCTACATATGTTATTTC
Source organism: Pseudochirops corinnae (assembly GCA_028646515.1). Lineage (NCBI taxonomy): Eukaryota > Metazoa > Chordata > Mammalia > Diprotodontia > Pseudocheiridae > Pseudochirops > Pseudochirops corinnae. The sequence continues at coordinate 124,764,648 of CM053591.1, forward strand.
ATTTGATCATCAGGATAACCCTGGGAGATAGGTTTTTCTTATTATTCCTATTTTATAGGTAAAGAAACTGAGGCAAACAGAGATTAAGTGAATTGCCCAAGGTTGCACAGCTAGTAAGTAACTACAATTGGATTTGAACTCATGTCTTCTTGGATCTAGATCCAGCTCTTTATCCACTGGTTTGTAATCTGCCTTGGTGAAAGGAGTGGACACCCTGGTAAAATCAAAAGATCTTAATATTATCATAGGTGTGGTGCTCTATACCATGTGGGTCCTGGAATACATATAATGACAAATAAAATGGAGTCCTACTATTGATATCATTTAGTCCAAACCTCAGGTGGTTTTAAGGCACTGGATCAAAACCCCAGCAATAGTTAGGAAAATGACTACCAATATAAACTATGGCTTCTCACTGTTGGACCAGGCTCTTTTTCCAAAGCACTTTCTTCTATACTATTACAATAAGAAAATGTATTTCTGTGTGTTGTAGTATGAGGGTTGCAGATGCATTTCTAAGAATTTTAGTTCTTTCCAAAGTATTTCACTTCTCTTCTGAAGCCTTTTTTCCTTGAATCTAGGAAGTATCCATACATTGCCTGGAGAGGCTGTGAAGGTAGAACACAGAAATTTCTTCGATAATTAGCAAGCTCCTCTTTCTCTACTAATGGGTCCCAACATTTTTTTCCCCTCTTTGTTTTGCTTAACTCTGTATGGTAGCTTATATTATCCAACACATAATAAGCAAAATACATATCATTAAAGACTTCAAATAACCTCAAAAGTAAAACAAACCACAATATATTTGGTAAAATTCCCATAAGAAAAGTTAAATTCTTTGGCTCTTTTGTTATGCCATCAAGTAGCAATTAATTTTCGACAATCCTCATTCTTTCTCATTTTGAACATTTCAACAATCATCCCCAATTCTGAAAAATGATCATTTTCAAAGCTAATTATTCCAGCAAGCTCTTCCATTTCATCATTGTTCAAAAGCTATCACTCCTTACTCACCTATTTTATCTCATTATCAACTGATTCTCTTCTTCCTAATAATTTGACAGTCTATAGATGACAACTTTGTCTCTTATTCTTCAATCAGGATGCTGCCTGTCTCATGTCAAATTCTCACATTTGAGAATAAAGACTTAATCATTTGTTTTGACCAAAACTCATTGTTGTTTCTAACATAATTCCATTTGCTCCTCTTAAAGTGTCTGTGTTCATGTGTGTGTGTGAGCATGCATGTATGTAGATAACATTTCATTCACAGTATTTGAACCTTTGACACCTAACACAGTAACCAGCTCCTGTTACATGATTAATGAATACTTATTGATTGATTGATACAAATAACAGTGGTGGTGCATTAGAAAGAGCAACAGGTTTATAGTCACAGTACCTGGGTAAAAATCTAGTCTCTGCCTTTGACTCCCTGACTGACTCTGGGACCCTGGTCATTGATCTCTCTAAATTTCACTTAGACATGAAGGGTTGCAAATGTGATCAGTTGAGGTATGAACCATACTGATGAAATTATGAATTCTTAAAGTACTAAAATATGTATATCTATACATTATTTCTAAAACTGAGGAGGCCCAGTCAACATTTTTGTGGATGACATAAATATTGATGATTTTAAAAATTAAAATCAACCTGTTATTTAGGAGAAGGAAGGGATTTTATAGAAGGAGAAAATCTGACATTTTATTTGGATTTAGCATTTTATTTAAACAGATTGTGGAGTCCTGAGACATAGGCTTTAAATTCTCCTAAACACTTTCTTATTTTCAAAGAGCAAGGATGTCCATGATTTTGGCAGATTATCATAATCAATAACACAGTTCCATCATGCAAGCAGTTGCAAAATTACATTTGTTCTATTTGCAATATGAAGTTAATTTTCTATGGAGAAGAAATGGATAAATTGGAATCACTAGAGCATTATAACATACATCCTAGGTTACCTTAGAAATTGGTAAATGTTGGTACAGTGGCATTAGTTCTTATTTTTAAAACTCAGAGGACAGGAGTCTCTGGTGACTTGAAAAGGACACATATAATGCCCATTTCTGTTACAATTCTTTTTTTAAGGGGAACAGGACCACCTTGCTAATTATGTGCTGGTCAGTTTAACTTTTGTACTGGGAAGGATACTAAAATAAGTCATGAAATGATCAATTTGCAATTACCTAAAAGAGTAAAAGTTACTGGGTTGAAATCAACATGACTTTGTGAGGAGCAAAGCCGGTCAGCCCAATTTAATTTACTTCTATAACAGAATGACATTCAATCTGGATAAAGGAATAGCAACAAAGTTTATTCAGACCAGTTAAGTTTGTGATTCTCCTGAATATCATATTTTCCTAACTCATAAGTGATGATGTAGTTTATATCCCATTTCATTTAATTAATTTCTGGAGATTCTCACCACAATTGTTATTGATTTCTTTTCATAAATTTGGAAGGATTTATTGAGAGGTTTCTCAAAGAGTTTGTTGAGTTCAGAAGTTGGCATGGATATTTTTACTGATGTTCTATGACATTCGCATAACTTGCTTTGCATTGGTTATCTAATGAAATAGCAAAAAAATAACCTTATTAAAATAAATGCAGCTTATGTGCCACTGTTAGTAGAACACTTACATAAAGAACTTATGTAGTTTATCCAAACCAAGTCAATGAGAATGTTGATGCTTTGTGACTTCAGAGCAGAAACAGACACAAAAATAAAATGGCAAAAAGGAACTTGCAAACTTTGATATGGAAATAGAAATGATAGAAACTAGAGAATTGAATTTAAGAAGTCTCTCAGAATTTATATATTAAAAAAAATTAAAGAAGACAGTGGGACAAGACATGAACCAAACATCATAAAAATTGGTCTCAGTCACTTTAATTGATGACAAACTTCAGTAAAAGTGACTACATCTGAGCAAATTTATGACCTTTAATATAACGCTTATTTCAGAAGTATGTATCTTTGTACAAATAGTAAGAGCTGAGATGAAAATGTGAATTGCAAGAAAAAAATAAGAAAGCACCAGATGCAATCATATCAACTCCAACATGATCTGTTTAAACAGTCTATAACAGAAAATAATAGACACAAGTAAAGACAATGATGCTATTACAATTTCTTTGTTAAGAAAAGCTTGGTGTATCCAAAGCATTTTTTTCTATGCAGAGGCCAAAAATAACCCAAACCCCAAAACCCCCCTAAAATCACCTCAGCCAGAAATCTTTGAAAAATCTTGCCATGTAAAGAAACATAATTGGGTATGAGAGGCAAAGGATAAGATCCTACTATGTCTGCTGCTTAAAACAAAAAAAGAAAAAAGAAAAAAGAAAGAAAACATTGGTGACATTGTTAAATGTAGCCCTTAATCTTCTTCATAAATGAGTGTCTCCCACAAATGTTATATTCATACAAATTTCTTTGACAGATGCAATTGCGGAAGTAATTTTATTTAATGATGTACATTTAGGGAGAAATAAAAATAAACTCACACACACACAAATAAATATTTTTATATTGTAAGAATAAATTGCTGGAGGAAATAGGAAATTATAAAATTCCATTGAAAAATCACAAAATGCAAATATTTATGTATGTATGCATGTGATACATATCTATGTATGTGATATACATGTATGTATATATACACACATATGAATGATTCAGTCTACCAAAACATAGTCAAAACATTCAATTAAGTACATTTAAAAAATTCTAAAAAATTGACGAATAATTAAAGGGATACCCCCTGCTGATTGCAATGACACATTAAAACAATAAAAATGAAAATGATACCTAAATTATTCAATACACTTAGTAACAAACCAATCAAATTATCAAAAAAATATTTTATAAAGACGGACAAAATAATGCATTCATTCCAAGAAAGAAAAGGTTTACAATCTCAAGGAAAATAATTAAAAAGCAGGAATGAACAGGAAAAAGTACTTCAAGAATTAAAGTATACTATAAAATATTAAAAATCACAAACACTGAATAACAGTTAAAAACAAAAAAAAGTCTCTGGTAAAGGCTAGACAAGAAAACAAACAAATAAAAATTGCAATTGAACTAAATAATGTAGTGTGTAATAGTACAGAATAAAAACTACTTGGGTAAGATCTCTCCATTTAACAAGAAGTCTTACAGAAAGTGGAAGAATGTTGGAAAACCAAATATATTTAGACCACTGTTTTATAAAATATGCAACAAAAAGCTCAGACTAGTTATATAACTTAAAACCTAAAGTTTACACTTAAAAAAAATTCTGAGCTTCACAACTGTGACTACAGAGAGCATTCTCAACCAAAGAAGGGATAGAGGAGGTCATAAATAAAGAATTAGATTGTTTCAATCATGTTTTTGCACAAACAAAATAAATGTTATAGTATATGGAGGGAGAAGGGAGAAAGGTAACTGAGAAGATATTTGCATCAAATACCTCTATAAATTTACTGATATCCAAGTAACACATCCATGTCTATGCAAAAGAACAAGAACATGTCCTAATAGATAATGAACAAATGGTTATCAAAAGAATTGCAAACCATCTAGTTCCAAATCCTTAATAAGATAAATGAATAATGATTAGTAGTAATAATTAGCTTTAACAAAAGGCAGGTATCATGCTAAATGCTTTATAAATGTTATCTCATTTGATCCTCAATAGCTTTGTGAGATAGATGCTATTATTATCCCTATTTCACAGCTGAGGAAAAGAGACTATATGACTTGCCTATGGTCACATGGGCAACAGCCTGATGTCTGAGGTCAGACATAAGATCAAGTATTCCCTACTCAAGACCCTGCACTGTCTACTATGTCATGAATGGAAAATCAAAATTGAAGATTCGCGTCACATCTTGCAAAATTGGAAATGATGACAGAAGATAAGAATAGATAACATTGGAGTGACTACAAGGAAGCAAAGGCACATGGATACACTCTTGATAGAATTATAAATTTATCAAAGTTATTGAAAGTAGTCTGAAATTATGCTTAATACTACTAAGAATTTCTACATCCTTTAATCCAGAAATTCCATTGCTAGGCATGTTCCCAAAGTCCTAAAAAAAACCAGAAGTATTTCCCATATTTCCTTTCCCCATTGCAGGAGTTAGGGGTGTGGTGCCCTCCATGATCTGGGAAATCCATGTAAAATGTTTTAGGGAAGAACTATAATTTTTTTTCTTTTTCTTTTATGGGGTGTTTGCAGTACCTTATTGTAAAATCTGGGTTAAGTATTTGGTCATAGGCTCTTCATTGTTTGCTGACCTTTGCATTTCATCTGTGACTTCCTAAAACCCCCCCCCCCCAAATTCACATGTAATTTCCTATGCCAACCTGTGATACATTCAAATTATGAGGAGGAAGGTTGCAATGTGGAAGAGATAACTATATATGTAATTAATCATAATGGTACTTTTTGTGGTAGCAAAGAAATAGGAAAAAATGTAGTGGATCATTAATAGAAAAATGACAACTTTTTTTTCTGTATGGATACAATGGAATATATTTAATTAATTTATTTACTTTTAGTTTACAACATTCAGTCTGACAATCCCTTGAGTTTCAAATTTTTCCCCCTCCCTCTCCCCACTCCATGGTGGCATGCAATCAAATATAGGATCTACAAATACTTTCACATTAAACGTTAGTCAGGTTGTAAAGAAGTATTATAACTAATGAAGTGAACAATGAGAAAGAGTAAACAAAACAAAACAAAAAGAGAAAGAAAGTAATTTGTTTCAGTCTGCAGATAAACTCTGTAGTTCTTTCTCTGGATGTGGATATCTCTTTACATCATGAGTTTTTTGGAGTTGTCTTATAACCTCACATAGCTGAGGGGAGCCCAGTCTATCAAAGTTAGTCATTACACATATGTTGTGTCTGTAATTGTGTACAGTTTTTTCCTGGTTCTGCTCTTCGCACTCAGCATCAGTTTATATAAATCCTCCAGGTCATTATGAAGTCTGTCTATGGCTCATTTCTTAGAGCACAATAGTATTCCATTACATTCATATACCACAATTTATTTAACCATTCCCCAACTGATGGACAACCCCTTGATTTCCAATTCTTTGCCTCCACAAAAAGAGCTGCTATAAATATTTTTGTACATATGGGTCCTTTTTCCCATTTCTATGATCTCATTGGTATACAACCCTAGAAGTGGTATTGCTAGGTCAATGTGTATGCACATATCTATAGCCCTTTGGGCATAGTGGAATACATTTAAAACTCATGTAACAGCATGCCAGAAGAATTCACGGAAGCATTGGAGGCATATATGAATAGATAGATACAAAGTGCAATGGTCAGAGTCAGGGAAAAACATATGCATAATAAACACAGTAATATCAACATGAAAAATAGGAAGACAAAAATAAAAACTGTAATTATAATAGTTAAGATTATTGCTAAAGAAAAATGAGAAATTCCATCTTCCTTTCTTCAGTAATGAGTGGACCATTTCATATACCGTAAAGTATGATAAATGTGTTAATTCTTTTTCCTTTTGTTCTCCTTACTTCTCTTTCTCCTCCTATTCCTCTTTCTATTCTTGTTTTTCTTCTTCTCCTCCTTCTCTCTCTCCTTTCTTCCTTCCTCTTCTTGTTTTTCTTCTTTCTTTTCTTTCTCATCAAAAGGAGATGGCTTACTGAATAAGGGAGGAGATAAGGATATATTAAAAAACGAATGGAATCTAGTAACTTAAGGCATCGATACAAAAGAGCAAGACATTAAGTAGCATGGAAAGACAGGAAGATATTATTGCCTGGGATGTTGGCCAGTGTTGTGGAAGATGTTTTCTCCTGAGTCCAAATAGTTTTTGGTGAGATTCTCCAGATGTTTTTGGTCATGATAGACATTACTCATTTCCATCCTTAAGAGTAGGGATGTTTTTCATTTTCATACTAATATATTTTTTTTTTGCATAATAGGTACTTAATAAATATTTGATGATTGTTTGATTAGTACATAAGAAATAGACCTTGTCATAAATACTGTAATAAAAAGGGTAAGACATGAGAAGAATATTGTGGGGATTGCAACATGGATTTCAGTGGATAATACATTTAGATAGTGTGTTAGTATGTATACTTTCAAAAGAAACTGAAGTTGGATTGGGAAATGGTCTCTTAGTTGAATAGGAGAAGGGGAGCAGGTTAGAATACATTTGGGAACATCTTTAGCTCTTCCAATGATCATAAGATCATAAGCAGTTCCTCTGCCTCAAAAGCCACTCTCAGAAAAAAAAAAAACTATTCTTCTCATGATGCTATGTATTCTGTATTATGGAACACCACAATTTTAGAAAAATAAAAATTGGAATTGTACTAAATAGCAATGCCAAGACAGACTACAACAATTTACCTGTGATCATTTATGACCACAGTATAGTGTAAATTTCATCATTAGGAACATTCATGAGTGGGAAAGATAGTGGGCTAGTGATGTAAAAATTGAAAGAGAATAAATAGAAAGCATAATAGATATTAAATATTGACAGAGGGAAAAGACCCTCCTCTTCTCTCTCTACTCTTTGCCTCTCCCTCACCACACACATTTTATATGGTTCCTCTATGAAAGATTTAAACAGACAAAACCAAGAATAGCATAGTATAAATCGCATGACAATGAAATGAGAGTAGCTTTGGTGAAGGGAATGAAAACAAGGGCCCTTTGAAGTAACAAGAACATTAGTTTCTTGCATTTATGGTAGTGCTTATTAAGTTTTTAGGAGATAACATATTGGATGAGTCAAAATTTCATGGATATAAGAGAAATGAGAAAGACAGATCAGGGATAATTTTGAAATTACACAGAACAACAACTGGAATTTAATGTGGAATTTTATCAGAATAGTAATGTGGAATTTAATCAGAATATAGTAGACAGTCCAAGATTTTATCCATAGAGATATTTCTCTTACTGATGCAAATCACAACCTATCCTTATATTCTCATCCTATTTACTTCCTTTTAATATTACCTATTGTCTCTAATTCTGTCATTTGGAGCAGTGTAATTTATGAAGTGAACAGGGTCAGCACTAGAAAGCTGTCATTGAAAAACTAAACTAATATTGAACTTTATTAGTTGGAATATAAAATGCAGGGCTATGAGTTTAATCAGCTTATTTTGCTCAGCAATGATTAGTCCTTAATTAAAATTTAGGCATAATTTCTTTAACGAAATCAG
>CM053591.1:124778853-124795102 GCA_028646515.1 Pseudochirops corinnae
CAACTTTGACTTCTGTAAGCCAATATTTAGTGAAACAATATTTTTTAAAGTATTTAAAAATAACCTGGTAACATATTTTGATAATTCAAGAATATATAAAGAAAAATATTAAAATATTCATTATTATTTTAAAAGTTATTAAGTTTACTTGAAAAAAGAAATAGAACACAAAGTATAAATTGATTTAAACTGTGTATCTGTGGTAGAAACATAGTCTAGTTCATTTTACCAAGAAACACCTTGGTCAAGCTCAAAAGCCGCCACATCAAAAAATGCTTGGTGGGAAAAAGCAGTTATAAGGACACTTAAAGTAAGGAATATTACATTAATCATAAAAACTGTAGCCTTCATTCTCCATAAGTTAAAAAAATGAGGAGAATATTACATTGAAAGGTACCTAAAATACAATCCAATAAAGCTTAACTTAATAATAAATAAAAGTAAATTTTTTTTTCCACAAAGGGTAAGAATTAAAATAATTCCTAGCAACCTTCAATCAATGAGTAGGGCATTTGCATAAAATAGTAACAAATTATTTTGTCTGTGATTGGTGAAGGACTATAAAAATAATTGTATATCAGTGTAATGGATTATCATTGAATTGTAACGAATTATGACTATGCAAAATCAAAGAAACTTGTGAAGGTACATTAACTAATTGAGATTAGTTAAAAATACTAAAAGAATAATATACATAATAACTGAAAAAAGTATCTGAAGACAAGAATTAAGTAAGGGATCTTTGATCAAATATAAAGACCAATACATTCCAAATATTTTGTGAAAAATAACTCCCTTCATTCCTTGAAGGAAATACAAATCACATGACTGATATTTCACTCAGCTCAGTAAGTCAAAATTCCTATACTCGATATTGTTACAGGAAGATAGTAGTGAATGTTTCTTTTTTTAATGGAGAAGTGTTTGTTTCAAAATAATGTGCATTGATATTAACAATTTTAAATTTAAAATGCATTGATGTAAGGCCTATCAAAGGGCATGATTGTTGAAACTGTGTTATTTTAAAATTGTTCTAGTATAAGTAGAATTCTAAACAAAAATTTCAATATGACTAAAGGTTTCTGGGCATTAGACATATATTTACAAGGAAGTAAATACTGTATCTTTTGTGAAGAAGGCAAATATCCAACAAAAAAAAAATCTTTAAACAAATATGTATATGTGTGTGTTTTTCCCATAGTTGTTTTATGTGAGTCATCCAAGAGCAATGGAAAGGCACAGATAGGGTGGGTAAGATCAAGAAGTAGCACATTGCAAACAAAATGTCCAAACAGAAGCCCAGCAGAGGGGATCACTGGGGATCTGAATAATAGGTTGGCAATTCATGCATAAAGCAACAAGTGATGGACATAATATGTGTTTAACTGTTATCCAGACAACATAAAAAGAAGACTAAGGAAGATGACCAAGATTTTGGGAAAATCACCTGTAGAGTATTATTAAGAGAGAAGAGACAAAAGTAAGATAGGATGGGAATGCAAACATGGATTTAGTGGTACATCATTAGAGGGAAACCCCACATAAATGAGATTATAGATCTGCAAAAGTATAAATCTTCCCTTTAGTCTCAATAACTTTCTCTCACCCATCATCATTTTGGTAGGTAGCCGCATGTCAACCTAGCAACAACATTGAAGTATGCAATCAAATTTTTTTTTCCAGTGCTAAGAGGAACCTAATTTTGGATTAAAATCTAAACCACTCATTTGCATTATAAAAAGGCTGATAGAATTTCAACCTGTGCTATTTTATTTATTTTAACAGGAAGGCTAGCATTTTTTTTTCTAGTTTTCATTGATCAATGAATAAAACTAGTCAACTAGTTTGCCTTCAAATACATAGTCTTCTATCATTAAAGGAGGATTACATAATTTGGCAACCTAAGAAATTAATATAATTTATAAAAAATATTTAACTCATATTCCCAGGAAATAGTGAATATCTGAAAAGTATGGTTCAACACATTATTTTAGAAATTATAATTACTGCTTAGAGTAAATGACAGTCCTTTCCTACTTGACAGTTCATATTTAAATTCATATTAACCCATCATGGTAAAGAATGAAGGTATAAGAACCATTTGTTTGATATAATAGCAATGATTGTGCATTTTAAAAAAGTATTCATGTATGCCAACATCTAAAATGGTAATATCAAGAAATGGCCCATTGTTCTCAGAAATTTTCTCATGAATATTCTTGAAGCAATAGAAAATGCAATTTTCCAGTCTTCACAGGTGGTCTGGAAACCATTTAAATCAGTTCTCTATATGAAAATTACAGTTCAATTGTTGTCATAGCTAGATTTTTCTTAATCCAACCAGCTGCATTTAGTAAGAATTCAAAGGTTTTCTACAGGATAAGGCACTTAATTTTTTTTAAGTTACTATCAATTCTAATTTTAATAAACTTAACATGAAATAAAGCATATTCATTGAAATCAAGTTATTGTTGACATAAAAGAATACCGTATAATTTTGAGTTCCACAAGCCATTACAGTACTTATCAGATTTTCAAGGAGTATGATTCCTGAGCATAAAACAATAAATCTTACCTTTAAGTATACACATACATGGTTGTGTGTATATAGGCATACTTTCTTGAAAGTTAAAAAAAAAAATTCTTCATTCCTTCACTCTCATCCATTCAATATTTACTGAGATGCCATTGTTTAAAATATATTATACAGCCTGTCCCAATTGACTCAAGTATTGCTGCCAAAAAAAAAAAAATCAATCCCTAGTAACTAACCTCACATTGAAGAGCCTATCAGAGTTTGTTAGGTTAATCCACTGAAAATTGACATACACCTTATTCCTAAACCAGCCTCTCATTTAGATGGCACATGCTTCATTTAAAAATATGACTGTATAATACATCTCTGGCAATACTGAATTTACTAGTTGATAGAAAGAAATGTAATCATCTCCTTAACCTTTAACTATTTGAAAAGTAACACAGCAATGCTCCCCCTCCATGTACACATACTCAATTTTCAAACACATATTCTAAGATTTAATCTCACCAAATCAAATAAGTCTGAGAAAAGGGGGACAGTGTTGAATGTTATTGAATTATAGGGCATATTTCTGTCATTAAACATCAATGGACTTCTTTAATTCAAAATCACTTGTCTGTTAAGTACAAAAGCAGTCTCCATAAAGTTTAGATATGGCAAAGAGTTTAGAATGCAGAAGCTCTGATTTTGGCTCAAATCCTCAAAGAATTCTAAGAAGAAACTTACAGTGACTCTAAAAAGAAGTAAACCATGACCTTACTAAGTTGAAATGAACAGAAAGGATAAAAGAATACACATCTTCCAATCAATTTTTCTGATCTTCCTTCTTCCTGGAAAGCAAAGATCTGTTCTCCATCTTTTTATTTCTTCAGATCTTCCTCCTTCTCCATCTCTTTCTCTTCCTTTACTTTCTGCTTTTTCCTCTTTGTTCTCCTTTTTCTCTTCCTCTTCTTTCTCCTTTTTCTACTCTTCCCTTTTTCCCTCCTCTTGTTCCTTCTCTTCTTTCTCTTGCTCCTCTTTTCCTTTTTCTACTTCTCCCTTTTCTATTCTGTTTTTCCCACTCCCTACCTTTGATTTATCCTCCATATCTCTATTCTCCAAATATTCTTTTTCCTCTTGTTCCTCCTCTTCTTGATTTCTATTTTAGAGATCTATATAACTTCTTGTCCAAATATGTCTAAATAGGACTAGTAAAAATAGACTAATTCAATGTTATCCTAGAAACAGGAATGCTTATATGTCTGGCTTTCTGAATCAATGTCAAATTTAAATACTAAATTTATAGAAGTCATTTTTGAAGGAATTGTATGTTTATAATAAGCTAGAAAGAGCATACACTTATATGTCCAGGTTTAATATCTTTTTCCCTGTCTCAAGCAAAAATGTTTCTGTTTATCTAGTGATTCTCAACTTGTGAGTCATGTTCAATTTGTAATAATGAAAATACCTCCTACATATCAGATAGATTCATAACAGTAGCAAAATTACAGTTATGAAGTACCAATGAAAATAATTTTATGGTTGGGGGTCACTACAACATGAGGAACTGTATTAAAGGGTCACGGCATTAGGAAGGTTGAGAACCACTGGTATATGCATTGGTGTTCAGATATTTTACCCTATTATCATTCACCAGTTAAAGTTCATAAGAAGTTCTAGTTAAAGAAAAAAGAGTTACTTATGCTCTGAATTTCTAATCAGCACATTAATATCAAGAAACTATTCCTAGAATGCTCTCCCTATCCTTTCCATCCTCACAATTTTCAATCCCTACTTGTTAAACTCTTACTCTCCTTTCAAGACTCAGGTCATAGGCTTTCTTCTCCTTAAGGTTTTTCCTGATTTCCTCAATTTGAGCTCTCTCCTGATATCTCATGAATTTTTCATATTGTATTACAGTTTCTTTTGTACATATGTTATCTTCCTCCTAGTATATCTGTTCTTTGAAGGCCATGACTGTCTTATTAATTTTTGGTAGTGTTTCATCAATAGTATGCAGTTAATAAAGATTTAATGAAAATCTATGATAAAGCCTACAAATAATCAAAATTCATTGACAGACCTTCTGAAAGTAATCACTGAATCCTATTGTTGATGAACTATCCATGTTACAACAAGTCTTCTATTGAGTGTCAAAGATAACTTGGTCTCAAATTAGTATCAACCTTCAAATTGCAGCAAATCCATTACAAGTCCACATGTATTTATACGTTTCTGTTTAGTCAGAATTTTGTATGTTCTCAGTTTTGTCAGTATCACTTATCATTTTGTTGTTCAGTCATTATTCAATCATGTTCAACTCATCATGACCCCATGTGGGATTTTCTTGATAAAGATACTTCAGGGGGTTGTCATTTCCTTCTCTAGCTCATTTTACAAATGAGGAAACTGAGGCAAACAGCATTAAGTGACTTGTTTAGGGACACATTGATAGAGTCTGAGGCCAGATTTTAATTCAGAAAGATCAGTATTCCCGACTCCAGGCCTGGGACTCTATCCACTGTGCCACTCAGCTGCCCTGTCACTTACCACACCTCCTAGGAATTATGGAATACAATCAACAACCCAAAATGAAGGAACATCATCATTTCACTACTATTAGTTTGGATTATGAAAAGAACTAGAAAGCCATTGGATCACTCATGTGAGCAGTAATGGTTGATAGAAGTTTTGAGGACATGTAGTCAAGTTGCCTAATTTTACAACAGATAAATTACCCTTATTAAATGACTACTAAGTATAAGGCTTTGTGCTTAGGGTTGGGGATACAAAGATAAAAAACTAATTGCCCATGCCCTCAAGAAGCTTACTTGATTCTCTCCCCCTTCCTCACTTCATGGATTGAGTGGAAAAAGGAATCATGTATAGCTCAGTATACAGAAATGTGTGTGTATATAAATACATACACACATATACACATATATTTATGTATAGATATGTTTATGCGTATATGTATATGTGCGTATACATATATATAATACACACATGTACATGCATGGATGTATATACATGTATTGTTGTGCCCAAACCCAAATCACAAGTCACTTCACACAATCTACTTTGAGGTCCACCATATTTTGGCCCTTTATATTTTTGTCTTTGTCTCTGTCCTAAACCCTGTGCTAGCTCAAAACAGCTTAAGGTATAGTCCTGGCTAAATTGCCATAATTGTGGTCCCCTGCCCCACCCTGCCCCTTCTCCCTGAATCAGCATTCTGTACAAGGATAAGTCCCGCGGTTACGGTACAAGTCTATCTTATGTAGAGACCACCCTGTTCTGGGAAGCTGAGCAAGCAGGGTACCCACACCCTTCACCCAGAACATGACCCTGGTCTGTTGCCCAATGATCCTCCCCCCTGTTTTGGGAGGGACCCCCTTGTCTCAGGAAGGTTTCACCCTTGTACTCTTGCACCATATTCCCAAATTAGCCCTGAGCTATTGATGTAACTAATGTCTGTTTTTGGCTTCTTTAGGTCATTGCTTATGCTAGCTCCCCTCCCTGATTGTGGTTTTTGTGGCTTTAGGCTTGTTAAACACTGTTTGTATCTTAATTCAGGACTGCCTGATTTGAGTTTATAATCTAGGTAGTCGCCCACTTAATCTAAATCCACACCTAAATTGGCCTTCAACCCAGGTCTTGGCTCACTCTTATTCTCTGTATAACAGTATGTATGTGTGTATGTATGTGCGTGTGTATGTAAAATCATTTCAAAAGTGTGAGGGACCTAAAAATAGGACAGATCAGAAAAATCTTGACAATGAATTAGCACCTATATTATACTTTGAAGAAAGCTAGGAAACCTAAACTCTAAGGACAGAAACTGTGATATTGTAAAGCATCCTGAGATAGGGTAACAAAAAGCAAAGAAAGCAGGAAAAAAAAGGCCTTATTTGTGTCCAAATGTCCAACTTCAAATACTACTACATAGCTTAGCAATGCTGAGACACAGCACCTGAAAGACAGGTCCATTCAATTTAATTCATGAAAAATTTCTTAGTCCTAATATATGAAGAACATTGAAAGAAGCAAAAACGAGGTAGCCTTGCTCTCAAGGAGTTGCTTTCTACTGGATTAACTAAAATAAATGGCATTGGGAGAGAAATTGGTCTTTGGGAACAGAGTCTTTGGATTAAGTTAAATTTAATGAAAGGTCATCAATTCTTCCAGAGTCTTCTGAAAGTGGTTGTACCCTTTAGTCAAAACATAATCTTAATTTTTGGCCCTACTGGGTATGATGGTTTAAAGTGAAACAGCCTATGAGTTCTAGTCATTTACGTTTCCGTAGGGGGAGATGACACATTCATAAGTAAACGTATGCTATATGTGTACATATTGATGTGTATCTATATATTGTTATATGTATACATATATAAATACGTGTGTGCATAAGCATATAGATAGAGATATCTACATTTATAATGCCTTCATAGATATCTTTATCTATCTATATATCTATATCCGTCTAAGACAAAGTTGTGTGTTTTTGTTTGTTTGTTTGTTTGTTTTGTGAGAAGGGCACTATTAGCTAGGGAACCATGAAATTCTTGACCAAACTTTTGAAGGTAATAGGGGAATTTAATAAGAGATGGAGCACTCTATAAAGGAACAGTACAAACACTTTCTGAATGAATAGAGAGTGGGAAGTGTGACACAGTATGATTAGTATATAAAGCGTAATAAGGTTGGGATATTAGATTGGGGTTATTTTGTGAAGATCTTGAAAACATGAAAGGAAAAGTTTATATTTGATTCTAGAGGCAATAAAAATCTTTTGGAGTCTGTTTAGCATTGGAGTGACACATTCATATTTTTGCTTTCAGGATAATCACTTTGGTTTTTATTTAGAGGGTAGACTGGAAAGAAGAAATCAGTCAGGGAGACCAAATAAGAGGCAATAATAAAAATGATCAAGATGAGAAGTGATGAAGGCCTGAATTACAGTGATGAACTTGTAAGTATACAGAAGGGGATGGATGTGACTGATCTGATGGAGGGAGTATCAGTAAGAATTGACAATAAATAATATAAGGCGTGCAAGAAACTGAGGTATAGAGAAGAAAACCAAATTTAAAAAAAATGGGGGACTAGAAAAGTTGTCATGGAAGATCTGAGAATTTGGGAAGAGTGAGTCTGGGGTGAATCTTACTAAGTTCATTTTGTTTTATGGTGAATTTGAGATGTTTATGAAACATCTAGTTTGAAATAGTTCATGTAATCTAGCCCAATACCTCTCCAAAACATTTATCCTCTATGCAGTAATATCATTCAGCCTCTGCTTGTAGATTTCAAGTGATGGCAAGTTTGTTATACTGTGAGGCAGTTCATTCTACCTTATACGGTTGTTATTATAAGAAGGTATTCCTTTGTATTGAGTTGAAATATAACACCCTCCATATTCAATACGTTGACAGGAGTTTTGTGTTTTGGAAACAGGCTTTTTTCACAAGTCAACCATTAAAACATTTAAAGAAAACTATCAACCTCTTTTGAATATCCTTGCCAGACTATCTATCCCCAGTTGTTTAAATCTGTTCTTATATTGTCATGATTCTGAATTTCTCTATTATTATATTCACTCTCTTCTAAATGTGCTCCACTTACTACTTATTCTGGGTCTGGTCCAACTTCTGTCATGTAAGAAAAAAAAAATCAGTTGCAGGAATTAGAAGAAAATCTTACTGTGTTGTTTGAAGCTAGCCCTACCTACTGTTTAGAGACTCTTAAATAAGGACCTAGGTATATTGACCAAAGACGAAGTCAGATCCAAAACTGACCCAAGGAATTTTCTTACAGTAGCACATCCCAAGCAACCCCAATGTCTTATCTGAAAACCCACGTTCTCTGGATTGTTTCTGGATACTTGGGGGCAATGGGACACATCTTTTTCTGAATTCAGGTAATTGTTCTTCTTTGCTTTCCCCTTCCAAACTAGGAAAATCCCTAATCTTTCCTCTAGTTAAGAAATCAGACTGTCTTATTGTTTCCTTTTAATTAAATGGTCTCATTTGATTGTTTGTTTTTAATGTACAAAAGTTTATCACCCCCTATATTTAGGGTCCAGATCTAAGCAGAGGACGTCTAGTCCCAGTTTACTGGATAATTACCATACATTACTTAAAAAATTAATATGCTCAGAAGATCAAACTTTTGTTGTCTCAATTATTTCATCTTATACCCACCATATGTCAGAAATAGGCCTTGAAACCAGGTCATCCTAACTCTAAGGTTAGCCATCTACATACATTTTACATAATGTGGTTTCTCAAACTTACAAATGCATTCTTTGCTACTTTGCTGCTGTACCCCAATGACCATAGGATTTTCTATTAACATTCAGTTGGAACCTCTTATATGTTGTCATCCATTTTTAGAATATAAACTCCTTGAAAGTGGCGACTGTCTCTGATATATTTGTTATATCCCCAAACTCTCTCATAGTGTTTGCACATAGGGAATACTGAATAGTTTCTCATTCATTCACCTACCTTGGCATGTATTATTCCCTATGCACTTCCCCTCTCCCAGAAAATATTAGATTTTTTTTGTTTTTATAGCACAAATATAGAGAACAGAAAATACTTAATAAATGATGGTTCAATTTAAATAAATTCATGTCTACTGTTCTTTCTAGGGCATCATATAATCAAAGCCTAAAGAGCAAATTGGGTGTAATGGTTTTGGGATTTGAAGATCTTCCATTCCTCTTGAACTTGCTGACATAGTAGGAAGGGGTGGGCAAGAGGAAGCCTGAGCCAAGTTAGAGTCAGTGCCATGGTGACTAGAAGAAGGGGCCACATCAGCGCCTATGGCTGCAATGCAAACTCCTTTTTTTTTTTGAGCCAGATAGAATCTCTGCTAAGCACTCCTGCTGAGGACTGCCAGGGACAGGAACTGAAGGGGGGCTGGAGCTGCTGGGAGCAAGCTGCGTGGACACTGAGCAGTTGCTGTGAGTGAGGACAAGAGGATCTTTGCCTGAAATAGCCTGTCCTGTTTTGAAGGCTTGAGAATATGGGTATTTACTACATTAACTAAAATGTACCAACCTCATAACTACTGTGATGGCTTTGACTTTCTGGTTTTGGGACTCAATTTTCTGGTATCTGAATGAATGTTCTTGCTATATTTCCCATGTAGAGAGCCTGTTACATTTTGTGATTAATAACCATATAAGCATATTTATAGTTATTATAGGCATTGTAAATACTGCATTGCTGATACAATGGGAAGTAGAGAAAAAGGGGGAGCTTCAAAAATTGCTTGAGGGCACTAATTTCTGTAAATGTTCTGTATATACATATAAACTATTTAAGTGTTCTGACGTGTTTTCTTTTTAGATTTCATGTGTGTGTGTGTGTGTGTGTGTGTGTGTGTGTGTGTGTATCTGGAATCTAAAAGAAAGAATGCCAGAGTACCCTAAATCGTTGTGTTGTTTTGTTCTACCTTTGGTTATGAGTGTTTCTACATGACTTTTCCAGTTAGTTATGTGGATCACCTGGACAAGTATGCTTGCTGGGAAACCTAAATCCCACAGAAGGATTTCTCACAAGGTGGTTGAAGGAAACATCCTACATAAACTTAGTTCTCAATGACAATAAAAGAAACATGGCAGCAAAAAGAATAAGAGAAAGAATTCTCCCAAATGAAAGCCCTGCAGGAAAACCAACAGAGATTTTAAAAGTGAGTAAGTAAAAAAAAATAAAATAAAACATATGTATGTATATGTATATATATATATATATATATATATATATAAAACAGGGGTGGGGAACCTGTGGCTTTGAGGTCACCTGTGGCCCTCTAGGTGCTCAAATAAGGTCCTTTGACTGAATTCAAACTTTACAGAACAAAGCCTCTTAATAAAAGAATTTGTTCTACAAAACATGGACTCAGTCAAAAGGTCACCCCCACCCCCACCCCCAAGGACCTGGAAAGTCACATGTGGCCTGGAGGATGCAGGTTCCCCACCCCTGGTATATACCAAAAAGTTATTTGTGTGGCTCTCATTAATAACTCCTACAATGTTTATTTATTTCCATTTTTGATCATCTTTTCCAGTTTACAAGATGGGAAGTGAAATGTGTGAGTTGCTTTATTTTGTACATCTCTCATAAAGTCCTTTCTAATTACACACTTGTATTTGTCTTTATTTTACTCTTGCTTTGTATATTGGCATTTCACAGTTCTTATTCGGTCCTGTTTTTTTTTTTTTTTTCCTATCAGAAATGTTTGAAAGTCCTCTCATTTATTGAAGGTTCATTGTGCATTCTATTAGAGGGGGATGATGAAAGGGTCCTTTCTGAACCCTTCTGTCATAAGGGATCAGAGTGGTAGTCAAATGAAACAGAAGTCTGAGAAATGCTTTTGTCATATTCTTATGATGTTAACAAAAAAAAGGGGGGAAAAAAGACAGTGGAAAAGAAGAAACACCAAGTGAAAAAAGACAGAAGGAATGAGAAAGAAACTTATTTTATCACATTATACGATCTGTAAAGAGAAGTATATATAAATATGGAAGGAATGAAAGGAACCTGAACTTCATTATCATCTAAACTGGTCAAAAAAGGGTAGAAAATTCACACGTGTACATACAAAGAGTTTTATGTAAGAATTATTTTTATTAATAATTATTCAATATCATATTGGAAATGCTAGCAACAGCATTAAGAAAAGAAAAAATAAATAAATACAAGGAATAAAAATAGGGAATGAGATAATAAAACCATTTCTTTTTGCCAATGATATGATGGAATATCTGAAAATCCCAAAAACTAAAATAAAAAGTTAGTTGAAACAAAAATTTTAGCAAAGCAGCAGGATATAAAGTAAATCCATATAAAATCATCAACATTCCTATATATCAAAACAAAGCTCTACAAGAAGAAATAGTAAAAAATATCCCATTAAAAATAACTCTAGGTGGTGTAAAATAACTGGGAGTAAACTTGCCTAAACAAACCCAGGAACCATATAAATAAAATTATTAAAAAAAAAAAACTGTTTATGCAAATAAAGTCAGACTTAAATAATTGAAGAAATGTTAATCGTTCATGGGTAGGGAGGACTAATATAATAAAAATGGCAATTTTACCCAAACTATTTTACATATTCAACGCCATGCTAATTAATTTACTAAAAATTATTTTACTGAATTAGAAAAGAACAAAATTATTTTAGAAAAACAAAAGTAAAAAAAAAAGGAAATATTTTTTTTAATGTAAAGGAAGGAAGTTAGCAATACCAGATATTATTTTATATTATAAACCGGTAATTATAAAAATTATCTGATACTAGTTAAGAAATAGAAAGGTAGATCAATGGAACAGAGTAGACATACAATTTACAAAAGCTAAACAAACATAATAACCTCATATTTGAGGAGTCTAGAGACTCAAGATTTTAGCATAAGAATTCATTATTTGGTAAAAAAAAAAATATTGTTGAGAAAACTGAAAAGTACTGTGCCATAAACGAGGCATTGATCAATATTTTTCCAAGATGACTTAGGAATAAAGAGAAATATTACAAGAAAATTAGAATAGGGAATGTATTAAGTATCAGACTTGTGGACAGGTGAATCATTTATGAATAAACAAGAGGTAGAGAGCAAAGTTAGGTTTAAAATGGATGGTGCTGATTACATTAAAATAAAAGATTTTATACAAATAAAACAAATTTAGCCAACAAATACAAGAAGGAAAGTAAAAAAAATAAAAAATGGGGTGTGGGGTGGAATTTATAAAGAGTTTCTCAGATAAAGGTCTCATCTCAAATATGTAAAGGACTTTGCCAAATTTATAAGAATACAAGTCATTACCCAATTGTTAAATGGTCAAAGGATATGAACAGGCAGTTTTCCAATGACTAAATCAAAACAATTTTAAGTCATATTTTAAAAATGCTCTAATCATTGCTAATTAGAGAAATATGAATTAAGACAAACTTGAAATAACATTTTACACCTACAAGATTTACTAAAATGATTGAAAAGGAAAGTCACAAATGGAGGGGATGTGGAAAAATTGGGACACATTCTTTGTTGGTGGAATTGTAAATTGATCCAACCATTTTGAGACAATATGGAATTATGCCCAAAGGGTTATTAAAACACTTCTATTCTTTAACCCAGAAATACCACTGCTAGCTCTATTTTCAAAGATGATTAAGGGGAAATGGAGAAGAAACTATATTTTCTAAAATATTTATAGTAGCTCTCTTTGCTATGGGAAAGAACTGGACATTTTAGGGATGGGAATCAATCAGAGAATGGTAGAACAAGCTGTGGTATATGATTGTGATGGAATACTACTATGTTATAAGAAATGATGAGTATGATCATCTTTAAAAAAAATATGGAAACACTTGCATGAAATAATGAAGAGGGAAATTAACAGAACCAAGAGAATATTGTATATAGTAAGAGCAATATAGTTTTATGAATGACTTTGAGTGAATAAGCTATTTCAACTACTACAAATACCATAATTAATTATAGAGGACATGTAAAAAAGAAAGAACTGATAAAAAAGAATTTTGTCTGGAAACATTTTATGTTATGGTCATGTAATTACAATTATATTGTGGGGGAGGGTGGAAAAAAGGAGAAAAAAAAGAAATTTGCATGCTAATTATTTCATATATTTGAAAGGTATAGCATGGTTGCAAAGTAAATTTGCAGTTTCATGTACAATTATCTTTATCATTTTACTATGTTATGGAAATGCTTGTTTTATTCCATAAGTTAAAAATAAAATAAAATAGGAAAAAGGAAGAAAGACTAAATGAATCATAAGGAATACTAGAAAATAAAATTTTAAAAGCTATCTCAACATAACCCTTTCATATCTAGATATATTTAGCAAAAAAAAAAAAAAGGATATGAATTGAATTTAGAAAATGTAGTTATAATAGAACTGACAATAACTGTTTCAGAATAAGGGAGAAATAGTACAAATATGTTTCAATTGACCTGTACTGAGGCATAAAAACCTCCAAAAGATGCAGAACAAGAGAACTATTAAACACTGTCTTTACTAACCACAAAGCAATATAAACTACGTTAAAGAAAATCTGGAGAGAAGAAAAGATAAAAAATAAAGCAAAGATTAAATCATTTCATTCTAAAGAAATGGTGAATCAAAGAATAAATCAGAGATGATAGATAAGTTCCTTAATGATGATTACACTGAGAAAATATATCAAAGTCTTGGAGATCCAACCAAAGCAATCCTCAGGGTAAAATGAATATATATGTATCTGTGTGTATGTGTGTATGTATGTATGTATATATGTATATGTGTACATACATACATATCCAGACACTATTGGAGAAAGAACAGATCAACAAACTGAACAATTATCTAGAAAACATAACAAAACAAAAACCCCATACATAAACAACAATTAAAAAAAAATCTCTGACACCAAAATAAGAATCTTGAAAATCAAGGAAGGGATTAAAAATTTGGAAGCAAAGAACTAGTTAAAAAATAAAAGTAACCAATATTTTTAAAAGAATAAAAAATTACCTAATATTAGTATAAAAGTTACAATATATCACAACAATCCAAACATTGACTTTAATTGACTTATTAGAAGTATACAGGATTGACTTACCAAGACAAAATTTATAAATGTAAGGTCATGCAGTGTATAAAGCATCAGTGCTGGAGTCAGAAAGACGTGAATTCAAATCCCACCTCTGACACTTACTAGCTTTATGATCTTGAGCAAGTCACTTAACTCTGTGTGCCTGAGTTTCTTCATTGTTAGTGAACAGGAAAAGGAAATTACAAACCATTTCAGCATCTTTACCTAGAATAACCATTATAGGGTCACAAAGAGTAAGAGACAACTGAAAATACAGGAAAGGCTTTTGAGAAAGTATAGCATTTTTTCTATAAAAAACAAAATCTAGAAAACATAAGAACAAATGGATCCTTCCTTATCCTGACAAACTATATACATTTAAAAACAAGAGCCAGCATTATACGTAACTCGAATAAGCTAGAATCCTTCCCAGTGGGTTCTGGAGTGAAACAAAGATGTCCATTGTTGTGTCTTTTATTTGACATGTGACCAAAAATTTTGGCTAAGGCAATAAGACAAGGGGGAAAAAAAAAAGTGGGGGTGAGCAGAGTTAAACAAAATGTACTTAGAGAACCTTGGAAAGTAAACAAAAGGATTAGTTGAATAATAGATAAATTCAATAAAATTACAAGATATTAAATAAATCCACAAAAATCTCCAGCATTACTGTATGATACCAATGACACCCACCAATAAGAGATAGAAAGGGAAATTGAATGTAACTAACTATAGAATATATGAAATACTAGGAAATACTACTAAGACAGACACAAAATGTATACAAATACAACTAGAAACCATATGAATTTCTGTAATACAGATCTAAATTATTTGAGAAATATTAATTGTTTATGGGTAAAGCATGACAATAGAACAAAAAAAGGCAAAACTATTTGTAAAATTTTGCTCATTTGTGCTACACTAATTGTGAACTGGACCAAACCTCTTGGCCTGTGGAGGCCAGACAGATCAGCCAAGAACAACTACGCAGAGATTGATAGAAGTGTTCTATATTCTATATATTTTCTATAGTGAGGGAAGCAGCTTGCAAGCAAGGAGGAAAACTAGACACATGTTCCTCCACATCTTCACCCATGGGGAATTCACTTTAGTGTAGGCAAATCAGAATACATATATCAATGGCTGCGCAGTGAGCTGTAGCTCTGACAATAAGGAGAAACCGCAATGACATAAATTTTATTCATAGCAGGGCTTCATCATCAGAACATGGATACTGCAGGTGCTTGTCCAAGAGCACAGATCACCCAGTGCTGGTAACGGCAATATAATAATTATGCGAAACAATTCTGGTGACTGAGTTCAACCAGAGGGTGAGGGCAAAGGATTGTTGTTATTGCTGGTCCTTAGCTCTGGTATACAGGAGTCTCCTAATAGTATCTTGACATAATCAAACTATCAAAGGATAACTTTATAGAGCTAGAAAAATATCATAGAGAAGCACAAAATTTCTTCCTTTTAAAGGCAAAGATACATGACAAGTTTTTGGATGTACCACAGAGAAGATTCTCAGTCATTTATGGGTTAGACTAGATGGTTCTAAGGTTCATTATAGGTATAATATTCTGTGATTTTATGACCTGTGAGTAAGCATCAGCTGCCTTGGGCATTTTTGTTTGTTCCTTTATTTGTTGTTAATGAAATTAAAATGCTATTTATTTGCACACAGTTATAGAATAGCTTTTGAGAAATCATATCAATTTTAAAAGTGTAAACATAGTCATTATAATCTTAATGGACTAAGGTATCTGTATCATTCAGATGGGAAAATAACCAAAACAGAGAAATTAATATTGTAGATTAGATGTCAATAAATGGAAAGATTTTAAATCGATAGCTTTAAAATATTCAAGGGAGTAAATAGACTCTATTTATTATTTTCAGTATTCTTATGTTAAGATCAACTAGAAAAGAAATATTTATGTGATTTCAATCTAATATCTATATCCTTGTTAAAGGTTCACTCACATCTAGATATTATCATAATTATATATTTTACTGAGATGTTGCACAAATAAATAGAATTACAAAATTAATCTATAAAAGGATATCATAAGATTTCAGCTATGTTAGATAATAGCAATAGAACACAGAGAATGCCTCAGA
>CM053591.1:124795602-124817408 GCA_028646515.1 Pseudochirops corinnae
AAGTTAAAATTCTCATTTTTCCATGTTGACTTGTAAATAGTTCAACTGTGATAAGTTCCTTATGATTTCTTTTCCATGTTTACCTTCTCATGCTTCTTGTGTTTCAATGTCAAATTTTCTATTCAGTTCTGGTTTTTTCCTCAAGAATACTTGAAAGTCCTCCACCTCATTGAATGACCATATTTTCCCCTGAAACATTATACTTAGTTTTGCTGGGTAGGTGATTCTTGGTTTTAATCCTAGCTCCCTTGATCCCCAGAATGTCATATTCCAGGCCCTTTGGTCCCTTAATGTAGAAGTTGCTAGATCCTGTGTTATCCTGATTGTGTTTCCACGTATTCAAATTGTTTCTTCTTGTCAGCTTGTAACATATTCTCCTTGCTCTGGGCACTCTGGAACCTGGCTATAACATTCCTAGGAGTTTTCTTTTGGGGATCTTTTTCAAGAGAAGATCAGTGAATTCTTTCAAGTTCTATTTTGCCCGCTGGTTCTAAAACAGTGGTTCTCAATCTGTGGGTTATGTTGAATTTGTAACAATGAAAATACATTCTGCATATCAGGTATTTACATTACAATTCATAACAGTAGCAAAATTACAGTTATGAAGAAGCAATGAAAATAATTGTATGGTTGGGGATCACCACAACATGAGAAATTATATTAAAAGGTCATGGCATTAGGAAGATTGGGAACCACTGTTCTAAAATATGTGGGCAATTTTCCTTGAGAATTTCTTGAAGGATGATTTCTAGGTTTTTTTTTTTTAATCATGGCTTTCAGGTAGTCTTTTTTAAATTTGTCTCTCCTGGATCTATTTTCCAGGTCAGTGGTTTTTTTAAGGAGATATTTCACATTGCCTTCTATTTTTTTTCATTTGTTTGGATCTGTTTAACAGTATCTTAATTTCTCATAGTTATTTGCGTCCATTTTCTCCACTCTAGTTCTGAAAGGAATTATTCTCTTCAGAAAGCTTTTGAGATCCTTTTTCCATCTGGCAAATTCGACTTTTTAAGGCATTCTTCTCCTCATTGGCTTTTTGGGCCTCTTTTGCCATTTGAGTTAGTCTATTTTTTAAAGGTGTTATTTTCTTCACTCAGGTTGTTAACTCTCTTATTATGATTTTCTTGCATCATTCTCATTTCTCTCCCCAATTTTTCCTCTATTTCTCTTGTTTAGTTTTCAAAATCCTTCTTACGCTCCTCTATGGTTTGTAACCAGTCTACATTTTTCTTGAAAGCTTTTGGTGCGGGAGTTCTGACTTGTTGTCTTCCTCCCATTCCATGTTTTGATCCTTTTTGTCCCCAAAAAAGGAATCTAAAGTTGGATTACTGAGCATTCTTTGCTTCCTTTTCCTGCTCATGTTGCCAGTCAGTTCCTTGACTTTTGGAGTCAGTAGAACTCTGCTTTCAGAGGGGAGAGCTCTGTCCCAAATCCCTGGGGTTTTAGCAGCTGCCAGAGCTATTAGGAGGCCACAGTCTGTGTAGGTCCCACCAGCTTTTGCTCACTGAAAATACACCTTAGGACCACCACCCAAGACCGTATCTGGATCCAGGCAGCTCATGGCAAGAACACTTAGCCTCTGAATGATTGTTTGGCCCCCCTGCAATCTGCAGGTCAAGAGCTCTGAAGCAGCCCCATGAAGGTGGCTGCAGGGCTGCTGCTTCAGACTGTTTCTAATTTTGGAGGCAGTTGGTCAGATCCTCTCCCCTAATTTAGTTGAGCTCTACTGACCTTTTCCCTTTGTCCTTGGCTGTTATGGTTTGGTAATTATGAAAACCACCACAGCTGCTGGTGATCCACTCTCCTTAAAGCTCCAGCCAGGGCTTCTACTGGATGGCCTAGAGCTAAAACCACATGGGGCTGGGCTCTGCTCCCAGCACTGTGAGGAGTCCTTTTCTTCCATCTGCCAGGTTGCCTTCAGCAGGAGCCTTGTTTCCCTGTCATTTTATGAGTTCCATAGCTCTAAAATTTGTTTACAGTCATATTTTATAGGTATTTGAGGTGGTTATGGCGCAAGCTGCGGAGTTCTACTTCTATGCTGCCATCTTGACTCCACCCCTAAGGATAGATTTTTTCATAACAAAAATATGCAAGGTCCTTTTATTTTATATTTTAAGAAAATATTCTTCACCT
Source organism: Pseudochirops corinnae (assembly GCA_028646515.1). NCBI lineage: Eukaryota > Metazoa > Chordata > Mammalia > Diprotodontia > Pseudocheiridae > Pseudochirops > Pseudochirops corinnae. Next base: position 124,797,736 of record CM053591.1, read on the forward strand.
GACTCAAAACACTGTATAGTGTCCTACAAATAATAGCTAACAAATCTTTGAGGAATTCAGTATTTATTGAAATACACACACACAAACACACACATATACACATATGTATGCAAAAATATATGTATGTATTTATATAACAATATCTGCATGTATACATAACACACATATTTGGATGTATATATATATATGTATGCACATTTTATATACAGCTTTGAAATATGTTATCTCCAAAATAATTAGAAAAAAATACATAATCATGATTAAAGAGGTAATTGTACTGTCCTACATTATCTGCCATTCAACAACAAAAACCACATCAATAACAACCAAATTTTATTATGATTGAGAATCTTGAGATTCTTTTTTCAGTTAATTTAATATTTGATTAATGAGCTCTACATTCAACTATTGACATATCTATGGCCTCTGAAGCTCCATATAAATGTTAAGTTTTAGAACACTTAACATGCTCAATAACATTTCCATTGTTACAGAAATCAACAAAAGTAGTGATTTTTAAACAAAAGCATCTTCCTCATAATCAGTGCTTCTAAAATCATTTACTAACAATGGCCATACATACCCCGTCAAGGTGTTTCCCTGTTAAACTTTTTTTTTTTTAATTCAATGGAAACCCTGATGAGAGAAAGAATAAGAATAAGAACTAATGTTTCTGACATAAGCCTCTTACAGACACAAAATATCACACTTTAATTGCTTAAGTACTATATTACAAGAGTATATGTATGTTCAAGTTATCAGGTAAGTTTATAATGTTATATGACACTTTAGTCTTCTTGGAGAAATAGCATAACTTCCAAAGTTGCTTAATTTAATCTCAAAGAATTTATTTCCTTATTTAAGTAATTTAGTATAGTAAAATATTTTGGTCATAGTTATCCATATAATACTTAAAGTATTTTTCTTTCCTAGATTTTGTGAATTATTGTCTAAAGCAGATGATATGTATTTTGGGACATAAAGGAAAGTTTTCATTCTGGTGGCAGATTAAATTATACAATAAACAGATACTTCCTGAGTGCCAGTATTCTGATACATATTGCCAGGAATACAGAATAGCATAATACTTAACCTCCAAAAGATTTCAAATTCCAGGACATTAAAATAAACACATTAACAGAGATTTTACATTCTACATACTCTTGAATATTAGCTTCAAATCCATTTTAAGGGCTCTTGTTTCTATTTATTTAAGTCTGACTCCCTTAGTCTTGAAAGACCTAGTTCTCATTAAACTTATACTTTAATGATCTTTCAATTAAAAACACAGAAACCAATGCCATCAGTATTTGTTTAACTCAATTTTAATTGTCCCAGTATTTTTAATCATACTTTTAAAATAGGGGAAAAAAAAACCTAGCAGAACAGCAAGTAATTATATCAGATCAATCCTCCAAATCAAACTGACCAAAGTAAAGGAAAAAAAAAAGGAAAGCAAAAGAAGGAAATTAAAAAAAAACAAAGAAACAAAGAAAGAATGTTCTGGAAGTTTTTATCCAGTGTACTTTGTTCTTTTATATAACATCTACCGTATTCTGAATGCTTGACAGAATTCAGATATCAATCTTTTTCATCTCTTTAAAACTTTATTATAATTCCCTCTATAGGCATTGAGGATACCCTTGCTAATGGTAAGAGAATGGAATAGACAGGCTTATGCAAAAGAGAATCTGTTGTGGACCACATCTCTGTGGTTGCACAACTGACTAAAAAATGCAAAGAATACAAGATCCCACTGTGCTTATTGTTTTTTTCTCTATAAAAAAAGCATTTGATCTGATAGAGTAAAAGACTGCCTTAAAGGCTATCCTTCTACAAAGTATCTCCCTTGCATATATTAAATTGACTTAAAAGTCCTTGAAAGATATAACAATAGAAGTAACTTTTAGGCCCTTCTGCTTATTAATATCTACCGAGATAGATGCATAAACTGGGAGACAAATGTGCACTGAAGTTGCTTGCCATTGTCAGAGAGAATGTCCAGAGTGTAGTCTAACTGGAAGGAAGGAATATGTGAGCTCTTCGACATGTTCCTGTTTATGCTGAACAATTAAAGCATTATGAGATTGCATAGTCCCCTCAATGAAAACATCTGAACAAATTTGATGGCAATATCTACAATTCACACAAACAACACACTGGGCCCAAAATTGCTCAGATAAGAGAGACTGGGCTGAATTGACTTTTGGAAACTGTGTTGTAGTGTTTTTTTTGGTGTTTTGTTTTTTTTCTTAATAACTCTAAGCTTTTCCCAAAACAAAATTCCATCCTTATTTTTTAACAATAAATAACTATTCCTTCCATGATATTTCATGCCTACTAGTAAAGGGAATACCACTGTCCAAGAAAAATGTTACAAGTTGCCAAAATAACAATTGAAATGCATGGGTTGGACAATGGTAGGCAGTAATGTATGGGCAATGAAAATTTTCTCAGGAAAACTTATATAAGCTATAATATACGAGGAATGCAGGAACAGAAAAATAGGCCAATGATGTTAGAAAACTGAATATTGGCCAAGGGACAGAGCACACATTCCAGTGGTATAGACATGATTTCAAGATATCTATAGAAAAATTATTGACAAAATAAGTGCTTTTCTCACGGAGGAGACATCAATGGGTTTTAATCTATCCAGCAGGGGAAGTATCCACATTAATGAAAGGAAATATCCACATATGTATAAAAGGTAGAAACTACAAAAGATCACCTATGAATAAACTAAGTGAATTTACTTATTGAGGTTTTTACTATTTCAGTTCATAGACATATTTATGGCCCTAACAGGATGCTTGATTTCTATTTGGGATATGAAGCTATACAGATGACTCATAGGGTTAACTCATGGCTAAATAGAATTAAAAATATAAAAAAAAACTGAAAAATTGAGTGAGCTATTTGGATAGTCCCAAATGTACGTTTGATCTCTAAACACAACCCAAATTGACAGTTTGTTTTAAAATTGCAAACAAACGAAAATTTCATTTGTAATTACACATGCACAATTGACTATGAAATGCATCGTGGTAATGAAGAGGTATGTTTTTGCTTTGACATCTCTAAATAACCAAAGGTATATTCAAAGAGTAGTGAAACAAATCTTAAAATATAAATCACTGTACTATTTCCATTCCATGACACCTATTGTATTGAACATGGTACGGAACTTTGTTGAGGTGTTTTATGTGTTTTAAATAATTTAAAATTGCATTTTAATGGTTTTTTGTGTTCCCACACAATCACAATACATCCTTACAGCCATACGTCTCAACTACTGAAATAAACTGTTATTTGGATGTCTAGCAGTGTCTTTCCATCACTTCCACTTAATTTAGAATGAAGCACAATATTGGCTGTTTGCTAGCAAGTTATTCTATTGACTTGAAAGATTGCACTCAGAGAGCATCTAAGTCCTTAGCATATTAGCATCATCCTGATGCATACAGCCTGCCTTTTTTCAATTCTCTGACATCAAAGGTTGGTATTAATGTTACTCATGGGTTTGGTTCCTTTTTTATATATCTAAGGGACACATATTATACTTCTTTTTTTGATCCAGTAGAGATTATGTGGTTCATTTTATCATTCTATATATGAGGTAACAAGTGCATGAAAGAGTGACTTATTCACTCACACAACTCAATAATGGCCATCCAAGTTCAGAATCCTAGCATCCAAATTCTTAGTTCAGAGATTTTTCCATTATACCCCATTGCCTCTTAGCTGAATTCCTTCTTGTATCTTTGTGTGAAAGATGACTGTTTCTTTGGTTTTTAGGATACAAATATTTGTCTATATGGAAAAGGACAAATGTGCTTCTACAGGTGAATCAAATAATAGGTATAGTCATTGACTGGATTCTTATTTCATTATTACCCATCCAAATTTCTTTTTGTCAAATTGTTTTTAATGACTTTTATGTCAATCAAATGTCTTAGACCTTTTATCTTGTGAATTCTCACTTTCATTTAATTCTTTTCACTTTTAGGTAGGGCTTTGTTTTTGTGATAGGTATTGTTTTAGAATTCTTTCGAATTATTGTGTTGTAAACCACAGTCCAAATCCCTCAGAGTTTGGAAATAATGCTGCACAAATAAAATTATTATTCTCATTAGTTTTCTGCATAACCTTTGTGTTTTTAGTCACAGTTGTCTATGTTTTTATCCTTTTGTTTTCATGATATCATGTGGTTTCAAATAGTACTGAATCTGTTAGTCCTGAAAAGCAAAATACTGGTATTTATGGAGGTAATAGCTTGGCTTTCTAAATTACACAGTATGTTACATTACCTTGCAAAGTTAGAAGCTATTGTACTGGCAATTACAACACCTGATGGCTTGGGATTTTTCAGTGATACCATGGACATCAACAAGAATGTTGACTGATTGCATTAAAACAAAATTTTGTGGAACTGGATATATGACATCAAACTGAAATAAGATACCTAGATAGGAAATAAAGACTACAACTTTTAAATAATGCAATAATCCAAATGTATTACTAGCCAAAGAAAATCAGTGAATGCTGGTTCAAAAAGGGAGTGATATTTCCTCAACATTCCCCTGTCCCTATTCACTTTCCATTATTTAATAAGTACATCTAGTCACCCAGTACCTAGTTTATTGCTTTAGTTTTATTCTTGATTCTATTCAGCAACCAGCTGAAGGTTTTACCTAGAATGTATTGCCATCTGTGTGTATGTGTGTTTGTGTGTGTGCATGTTTATGCTCACATGTCCATGAATACACATGTATAGAAATGTAGGCACTTGGAGGATGGTATTAAATGGTAGGGGAATTTGAAGTTCTTCCCTGATCCTTAATAGACTTAAGGAATTTGAAGATATTCCTTTCACCTTAATGAGTCTCACTTGGAATCCAGCAAGACAAACTTGTTTAGGGGAGGCATGTTTTTTTTTTCCAGGAAGGCATATGCTTTTGTTACTTTGTAATTAGGCAGTGGGTCACCAAAGGTTGTGATGCCCTTTCCCTGGAGAAGGATATGTGTGTGTGTGTATACATAGATACATATTTATTTATTTATACATATATATACACATATACACACATACATTATACTTCTATGTATATATACACCATATATATATGTATATACATCTATATAGGTATATATGTGTATGTACATGTATGTGTATATGTGTATGTATGTATATATTGAGCACCCGGATTTTGTAAACCCAGATGTGGGTGCTTCTCTCTCTGATAACTAACTATGTATGTGATGGTCAAAGAATTAAAAGTCCTATCTCTTGGTAAATTGTGTTATTTTCTCTGTCTGTATTGTTTGTCTGTTTGTAATTTCTGTTTGTATTTTCTTTAAGTTCAGGGTGCTGACTTTTCTCCCTGAACTAAGTAAATGATATATATGTTTGATTAAAGTAAGATGGTGTAAAGCCAAGCACATCCAGCTTCCTAGAAGACTGTTGCTGTGAACAGCTTCAAGGTTCTGATTACATAGTATAGTGAACTCTCTATTCAGCAGTAAATTAAGGAAAAACCTTCAGAGAAATCAAAGTAAAGCATTCACAGTGTTATGACATAACAACTTATCATTAAAATAGTCACATAGTTTTCATTGAAGTGGCTACATTGTTTTAAAGAAAGTACAATCATTTATTAGCTAAATCATTTAGTAACTCAATCATTTAGTATGTCCTTAATTCAATCATCCTTAAGGAAGCTTGTCTTGTTAATGAACACAAATTACAAAGATCAAAATTCTCTACCCCTAGGTCACAGTAAATTATAATCTTCTCAGTCAGCGTCAGATAACCAAGAAGAAATCTTTTCATCTTGACTGGAGGCTGGCTCTCAGCTTCCATGGTTAGTCTTCCCTGGTCTCAGTTCCTGACCAAATCTACACAACTGTCACCTGGGTTCAAAGGCAGGCAGCTCCCATTCCTTCAGCCCAGTTCTTCATTCAGTTCCTTTTCCAGTTCCCATTCCATATTGAAGCTCACAGTGTCCTGTCCACTTCAAGTCATTCACAGTTCCTGTTTCTGGGAAGACAAAGCTTAACAATGCCACAATAATATTCATACATTAATTGCCAGCACTATCATCGATTCACTGTCTGCCTGTGAAACCAATTCAGACCCACTAATATGTTCTGAGAACTCGACAAAAATCATTTGTATAGAAATCAACACAGATGCAAAAACAAGGTCCAAGAGGTCACTACAAATCATCAGTAAAGTCCCAGGACCTCCAAAAGTCTCCTACAAGACTTCTGTAAACAGACAACTAGAAAATCTTCTTTTAGGATTTCCAGTAAGGTCCCAGGGCTTCTATAGAAGGTATCACAAACAAACTAAACACAGACAGAACAGACAAACATAGGGTGTCAGGATACCACAAGTTTTCTCCTTCTCTACCATGAAAGCTCCCTTCTCAGTTCTGCTCTCTCCAGCCTAGGCCTTTCCTTATATATGGTCATTATCTCCTCCCCTTCCTGTTGCATCAGCAAATGTTCACAAGTTCTAGGGTTCACAACTTGTAGAGTTAACAAGTTCTGCTTCTCAATCATGGGCAAGGCTCAGAAGAAAATTGAACTGAAACAAGGTGTCAACTAAATAGCTGAAACAAGGTGTTGACTACTTCTTTGCTTGCCATTACACACTATTAATGATTTTTTAGTCGCTTTCCTTTAGAGAAGCAGATCAAAGAACCTGTGCTAGCCATCATCCTGGGTATGCTAGGGTGCTTGCCGTTGCAGATGGGGGCCAAGTATACATGTTGATTTCTAGTTCTACCTCTCTCCTTCATGAAGCTACATTTTTTTTGTGGTAGATCAAGACATTTCTGTAGTTTATATGCTTCAGGGTAATTAATAATAAAATTATAATAATGGCAATTTGTATTTTCTTTAAGTTTTGAAAAATGCCTTACATATCTTATATCCACATAAATGTGAATTAGCTTTTTCTTCTTCCACTATTCAATGCCTATAAACTCTAGACAAAGTGCATTGTTTTCCTTAAGAAATTAAGCAATTCGTAAAATTTTATATCAATTCTCTAAATACCTTAGAAGACTTATTTCTAATCATCTATATTTGAAATGTATTGACAACCCCAAATGAAAATAATAAAATGCTGTCTGTAAAAATATGATTTTTTTTCTGTCTTAAATTATTACCCAGGGACCTCTTGTATGGATCTCTCCTTTTTCTTTCATTACCATGCCCTCCCCTACACTCTGATTTTTATTAAACATATCTGCATGCCTGTCATTTGCCATCTGGTTAACTATAAGTTTTTTGTGCCAAAAGCTATGCAATTTTTGATCTTTTGACCTCTAGGATCTCATGGTGCTTTGCATGGAACATTTTCTTACTTGATGTATATACAACTGTTTCCTACTGAATTTAAGGATGTTTCTTAGTGTAGTATTAAACTTATCTATCAAAAAAATTTCAAGAATGACAAACATATATTTTAATAGTAAAATTATTAAGGGGAAGAAAACGAGTTGGTAATATAAATGCTAACACATCCATAATTATAACCATCTAAGCAGGTATTGCTATAATACCCCAAAGTTTTATTAAGTAATTAATTCATCTCTACATCATAAAAAATAAGCTATGAAAATTCAGGTTTCTTTTCTTGTGCTATTTTAAAATGTATGCTGTACACACAGTTCAATGAGGAAAACCAAAATTAAACAGTTTGGAATATGGACAAGTTTAGGTAAGAATCAAAAAGTTCAATTTGAAAATATAAAGTTTTAATGAGGGTAGGAAAATAGAAGCAGTCCATACAGACTTTCAAGTTTCATTTACTAGAAACAATGACTAGGCAAATATTTCCATAATTTCTTTCATTTATGTTTGGACAGCATGAAATTTCTGTAGGAATTGGATCTAGAAGATCAACCACTAGGAAACTCTGATTTGTTGAGGGGTTATTAATGCATGAGTATTTTATGCACAGATATCAGGTGCTAAATACTAGCCACAGGAAAGTATATTTTGCAATAAAGGGCTGGGAGCTAGAAGTCTTCCTCAATGCATCTTTATGTACACTCCACAAGATCAATATTTTTGACCATTTAAGTGAATTATTTTTACCTTCTAAATAATATAAAGGAGAAACTATTGCATACATCCAAAAAATCCCAAAATGGTAGGGAAATTCAACATGGTTCAGAAGATGCTATTTTACTCCCACAGTTCATCTAGGACAAGCATTGTCCAATCTTGGAGAACTCCTTTTTATCAAGTAGGAAAAAAAATGTGGAATATAAAGTGTATTAAAGTGAATCAACTAATCTTGGTTTCTACTCTAAAATGCTAGGTATTGGTAACTGCCATCCTTTCATTAAAAGAATGAAATAGATACCTTCCCTTGCAAAGAGAAATTAGTCTCTTTAGCTAGCCCTCCTGTAGAGAACTATTCATCCCCATCACAGTACCATCTAATATGACTCATCTCATCACTATTATGTGACATTTTTTAAAGATAAGAAATAAGAAATGTTCCAGAAGGAATTAAAGGGTTTGCAACTTACTGCTTCTTATGCTTTAGCTGAAATCATCATTCTCATAGGATTACATTTCTTAGTGAGATTACTGAAGCCATTAATACTCTCTTTTTGATTTAGAAATATTCCAAGACGCTGTTAAAATTTTCCTTGATTTTTGTCACCAAAGGATTCTTAACCAACTTTGTGTTTTTTCTCCATCAATACAACACTTCTAATTTTTATTTAATACATATCTTCACCCTGATCAAGACACCCAAGACACTAATGCTATGCAATTTAATTACACTTTATGGAATCTACTACTCCCCAAGTTCCTGCAATCTCTTTAAATTATATAGCACATGGTAGGCAAAATGAAATTGAACAGCATCTTTCTGCATTATAATATGATTTGTTTTACTGATATAAACACAGAACTGTCTTTAATACATATTGTAAAGGAACTTAATTATGTCCTTGCAATACTCAGTACCTTGAACAATTTAAATACATATAAAAAAACTTTAACATCTTACTATGGAGTACTGATAAGGTACATTACAGGCTGGTTGAAAATAAGCTACTTTTAAAGCTAACCCTTTATATCTCAAAATATAATTCTGTTAAAAAAAAAAAAGACCAGCATGCTATTTCCTAATTTACCCCTCCCTTCCATGGATGTATGATCCTTCAGATAATGAAGCTGTGCAAGAATGGAAGACATGGATATTCTATAGGTATGTTAATAATATAGAACACTACCAAGAAGTAAGAAGGAAGCAAAAATTATGGCAGTTAAAAGAGATATCACAATACTCATGCATTAATATTCATGCATTTTTCTCAGCAACCATCTTATCAGGCTCTTGCTTGCATGTAATGTAATTGCAATTGAGGAATTAAGTGTCTCCTGTCTCACTGCCTAGAAATGTGTTTGTTTCCCTCATCTTTATAAAACCTTCCCTTAACATTGCCATTCCTCAAGTTATTGTTCTGTATCTATCCTTCCTTTCATTGCCAAAATCCAGAAAATATTATCCAACCTTGATAGAGATAGCATAGAACCTTAAGCCACAAAAATTTAGGAATAACAGAAATAACCAAATCAATAGACTTACTTCCAGTTCAGTTTCCACCGTCCTCAATGAAGGAAGAAATTGTTGTGGAATGTGGACCCATGTTCTTCACCACCAGAAACATCTACTAATCAGTTGTCAGCAACAGAGAAACAGACACAGAAGCCTTGGAAGTGGTATCATCATTTGCTTACACTTCACCATCATCTGGGGAAAGAACTCCTGTGAAGGAAACAGACAAAGAGAGAGACAGAGAGACAGAGAGATAGAGACAGAGACAGAGAGAGACAGAGATAGAGAGAGTAACATGGTATGAAGTCAAACCACCACCGTCTTCCCTTAGACACCAATGGACACAACCCAGGGCCTTGGTCACAACAGGAATACTTCCATCCCAGGGCCCTCAACCATCATCCTGGGAAGAGGCCTCTCAGGAGAGGCAGCATGGCAACTATTTCTACATGCAAAACAGCAAAAGAAGAATATGTGAAGATGCAAAAAAGAAAGTTCTTGACACCAAATTCCTTGGCACTGTCAAATACAACAGAAAGTTATATCAGTTAATCAATGTAAATGACCACAAAAAGAGACGTTAATGTTTACTTTCTTGTCACCATGGACTATGGGCCTCTTCTCTATGACTTGCAGCTAAAACTTTCCATATGTTCCCATTAGAATACAAAGTCTTTGAATACAGCCTTTTGTTTCTACTTGTATCTCTATGTATTTTGCAGATAGTAATTACTTAATATATGCTTTTTTCTTTCATACTTACTGTCTCCATTTCCTCTCTATACTATACAATTGAATGAACAACACATTGTGTTGGCCCATCAGTACCTGTATCTTAGACACACATTGAAAACAGACATAATATTGGGCCTAGAAATGAACAGTATAAAAAGGGCATTTGGAGGTGGGCTGAATTTCATTTTAGTACTTTGCCCTTCTTGATTCCAAGGCCAGACTTCTATTCACTATACAAAACTGCCTTGGGTTAACTTGTAATGAAGCAGTCAGACATATTGTAGGGGCCCAGGGAAAAGAAGTGAGTTGAGTAGGCCCCAGGGAATGATGAAGGCATAGTCCTGAATGTTCCACAGACTAAATAGCTAAGAGTTAGATGGAGAAACAAACTATCAGGAACAGTAACTATTGCACTAGCAATAACTCTTACCACTGTTATGATTAAAAATAAGAGAAACTTCCTTGTAAGAGGAAATTGTTTCATGATGTAGAAATAACAGGTATTCTTTTTATATATAAAAATAGCATCCTTGTGTTATATTTCAAGAACCTTACAAATCTCTGATAAAGAGATTTTTCTTTTGAAGATTTAGAAAGAAATTGTTAGGGGGCTTTTAAAGGAATACATGAAAATCATGCCTAAAGATGCTAGTTTTTCTTTCCCCCCTTATGGTTTCCTTGATGTTTTCTTTGTTAATTACAATTTACCTGCCCATCCTTTGGAATCTTATCTATTTTCGATGGTTCTCTCATTTGAATATTACACCCAGTCTTCCTTCTTCCTCAAGTATTTCATCCATTCATGACAGACTTATTTGTAAAGCATATCTTTCCTCCCTTGTAAACTGTCTTGGAAACTAAAGGTCCTTGTCTTCTGTTTTTGTAGTCGATTTTAAAGAATAGCTGGTTTTTAAAAAATACTGAGTTTGTGAAAAGTTAATGTTCTGATACATACACATGTATATAGATATAATTTCTAGGGAAAATGGTATAAAATATGCCATTTTTACCTGAGCATTTTTATAATACTATAATTAATTGTGAAAAATATAGTAGGTTGCTTACTTTCATTATTTGAAATACAGACTAATAAGAAGGTTTTATATACATGTATTAATAATGTACTTCTAGAATCCAGGTGCTTTTAATTGTTACATAAATTTCCTTCTTAAGTACAGTTTGAAAAAATCAAAAGGAATTTCTTTCCCAGAGATAATGTGCCATGCTATTTTTAACATATATCACTTTCTAAAGTAATGGAGATTTTTTTAAAAAGTGACAGGAACTCATTCTCTGCCAAAATCCTTTTTACCAACTAAAAAGTTATAAAATTTCCTTTTGATTTTATGAAAGACATAATAATAATAATTATGTTAATAATAATATCTTACAGATCTTTAAGGTTTACAAAGTACTTTAATTATATTGCCCAAATAAAGAGATAATGTAAGTACATTTTATATATACCTAGAAGCTGCAAGATAGTGTAGTGGATAGAATATTGTGATTGGGTATAAATCTGGCCTCAGACATTTTCTAGCTCTAAGACCCTGGGCAAGTCACTTAACCACTACTTGTCTTTTCCACTAGAAAAAATGGAGATAATAATAGTACTTTTCTCATTGGTCATGAGGATAAAATGCAGTAGGTGGCACATACTAGGTACTTAATAAATACTTGTTATGTTCCCATCTTCCCTTTATATGATTCTCACAATTCTGGTAAACAGATGCTATTAATATCCCTGGGGTAGTTAGGTGGCTCAGTGGATACAGTTCTGAGGCTGCAGTCAGGAAGACTTATCTTCTTGGATTCAAATCTGGCATCAGACATTTACTAGCTGTGTGACCCTGGGCAAGCAACTTATCCCCATTTACTGTTATTTTCTAATCTATAAAATGAGCTGGAGAAGGAAATGGCAAACTACAACAATATATTTACCAAAAAACCCCAAAAAGGGGTGAGGAAGAGTTGGACATGACTGAAAAACAACTAAACAATAACAATTATTCCCATTTTGTAGATGAGTAAAGTAAGGCTGAGAGAGGTTAAATGATTTTCTAAGCAACACACATCTAGTAGGTCTGTGTGACAGGATCACAACCCAGTTCTTTCTGCCTCTGACTTTAGTCCTGACCTCATTCTCTCACTGAACTCATTCTCAGTTTCCTTTTCTAAATTTTCATATAGGTCCTTCCCATTCACAGTGAGTATTTAATAAAAATGTCTTGTGCCCTCTTTTCTCTCTTCCTATAATATTTCACTTGGTGATCTCATTAGAAATTAATGATCCAACTGCTATCTCTTTGCTCATGAAACCTGGAATCTGTAAAATCTGAGTTCAAATCCAGCCACAGAAACTTAGTGAATATGTGGCATTAGGCAAGTCCCATAAACTTTTTAAATTTGGTTTCATCAACTGTCAAGTAGTGATTGCAGCGCCTACCTCTTAGGGTTGTTAGGAAGATCAAATGAGATAATATTTGTGAAGGACATAGAATTATGACTGGCACATAGTAGGTGCTATTATACACATTATATATACTTATCCAGTACTAATCTTTTTGTTACCTCAAATATGACATCTCCAACTGCCTGTTGGACATGCAGAAATAGATGTTCCATAGTCATCTTAACCTCAATATGTCCAAAAATGGATTCATTATCTTTTCCCTCAAAATCTCTCTTTTTAACTTCCCTCTTACTGTCAGGAGTACCATCATCATCCCAGTCACCAAGGTTCACAAACCATGCATAATTCTCCACTTCTTACTCTCATGCAGCATATCTAATTTGTTGTCAAAGTCTGTTGATGTTACCAAGGAATATCAAGAAGCCTTGTGTAATCAAATTACAGGGTATATGGGGGGGAGTAAAGTGTAAGAAGAATGGGAAACAATTCAGTTTTGAATATATTTAGACCTTTTGTCTTAAATTCATCAACCCCCCCCCAAAGAAATCACTTTTTTCTTATCAATGTTGTTAATCATTCCCTACATCTAATACTGTACCACAACTATCACAATCTTTGAGGCTCAAAAACAGACTCAGTATTGATTCTCCACATCATCTAATAACCTATCTCTCCTCCTCCACTTAAAGCTAACTCTTTCTTGGGAATATCTCTTGGATTGACCATTTCTGGTTCATTTTCAATGAGACTAACCTAATTCAAGATTTTATCATCGCACTTAAGTTTCAGTAAAACACTCTAGAATGTAAATTCTAGGCCTTCAATATCTCTCAACTTCAATCTATGCTGAATAATCTTACATGATTATTTTCTTAAAGAGTGTCTTTCATCATGTCATTCCTCTATTGAATAACACATAATTGATATCTATTAATCATTGAGTCAAGTCTAAAATATTCTACCTATTTTTAGGGAAGAATTTCCACAATCTACCTAGCTATATACTATATAGTCAACTTCAGTTATAGCTCAAAGTATCCATTCTCTGCTTCTTTATTCCAGTCTCTGATCAACAAGTGATTCTTCTTCTCTTTGAAACCAATCCCTCTAAATATATTCTCAATCCCATCCCTTCATAATTCCTCTGTCATATTATCCCCACAAATATATTTTCTCATCTTCAATCTCTATTTGGTCCCTTCTCTTATGCTTACCAATAGACCAAGGACTCCCCTACTCTTAAAAAAATAGAAAAAAAAACACTCACTATCCATTTCCTCAAAGTTCCATCTTATATCTGTCCCTTTCACAACTAAATTCCTAAAAGAAGCCTAAAAAAAAGAAAAAACACACCCCAAAATTCTGTAGTGTCATTGATTTTTCTTGCTCTATCACTTTTTAATCTTTCACAATTCGATTTCTGAATTCATCACTTAAATGAAAATGGTCTCTCTGAATTTAGCAGCAATCTTTTGCTGTAATTGTCAAATTCAAATGCCTTTATCTTAGTTTCCATCCTTTAGAATTTGACACCACCAACCACTGTCTCCTCATGGATACTCCCTTGATTTGAATTTTTGTGACACTTCTTCTTTTTGGTTCCCTTGCCTCCTCATCGGTCTGCTTTGATGAATCATAATTCATATCCCTGCCCACACCCAAACTGTGGGTATATCTCAAAGTTTTGTCATAAGCTTTATTCTTGTCTCTAACTGTCAACCATAGTGATCTCAATCAGTTCTCTTAAGCTTATTATCCCTAATCACAAATGTGAGCTCTATGTATGTAGTTCTAGTGTTTCTTCTAAATTTTAGTCGTGTATCAAGCTAGTTTTCCTATAGAAATTTCAAACTCTAAACATCTCGAAATATAACTCACAATTTTCCTGAAGTTCACTTATTTTCCTAACTTAATTAATTTTAATTGATAATTTAATAATTAATATTCAATCAATATTCAATAATACAATTAATATACAGCTTTTGAAGGCATTGCTATCCTAATCCCTCAAGTTCATACCTTTATGGCTATCCTTGACTTCCTACTCTTTCTCACTTCCACATATGTAATCATTTGCCAATTCTAGTCACTTCTGTCTTTGCAACTTTTCACTTCAATCATCCTTGCTCATATGATCCAGCCCCAAGAGTCCCCTTCCCTTGTCTCATCCTTCTTAAATGTTCCCAAAGTGATATTTCTGAAGTAAAAGTTTGACCATCTTGCACACCTCTTTAATACAGTTCAGCAGCTCTGGATTACCTCTAGGCAAATATATACTTCATTGACAGATGTCCAAACCTTTCACAACCTCCCTCCAATTTATCTTTAACTTTATTGCATATTACATCTCTCCATGGCCACTTTAGTGCAGATAAATTGATTTTCTTCCTGTTTCTCACATCCTACCATCCACGTCCCATCTTCCTGCTTTTGAAATTACTCTACCTGATGCATGGAGTACACTGTCTTCTGTTTCTCTCATTTAGATTGTCTGGTATTCTTCAAAGTTCAGCAATTAAAGCAGCACACTCTAAGGTAAGTCTTTCTTGATCTTCCATCTGTGGTGCCCCACCCACCATAAACTACCTTGTATTTGGTTTATTTATATATTGATGTATACACACACACACACACACACACACACGCACACATACACACAAATTGGCTACATTTTTGTCTTTCTATTTTTAGTTCCTGACACAAAGTAGATATTGAATAAATACTTGCTGATTGAATTCATTGAAATACTCTTAGACACTAATGCTATATTCTAGTCAGGACCACATATGTCCTTACCATTCTCCAGAGTTTATATTCCTTCCCACCTTTTTTTGGAATGTCTTCACACTTGTATTGCTTTCTTTCTTTCCTGTCTAAAAACTAATATTTCTTGAAAGATGAGATCAAGCTTCAACTCTTCTACAAAACTTGTATCCTATATGATCCTCAGGGATCATTCTTTTTCTCCAAATTGTTATATACTTAGACACTTAATGAAACACGTCACTTAGGGGAAAACAAATATTTCAGTGGCTCCCAGGCAGTAGTACAAAGGCCCTCATGGAAAATAGGTGGTAGAGATGTAATGCAAGTGATTTACAGGTCCCTATGTTAATGCATAAATAATCCAATTTGCTTTTGATCTTATACATGTGTGTATTACCATTTTAAAAGAATGTTCTCATTAATGTCATAGATAAAAGTACCCCCATTTAAATGGAAAATTAAAAGAATAGTATTGTTTTTGCTATTACATATTTTCTCAATCAATATACTAGATGTCCCATTTTAGAAGACATCCCTGAGCTATTGTTTGTTTTTGTTCTTATTTTTGTGGTTGATTTTGTTCTTCTTTTGGTCTTCTTATTCTTATTCTTTGTCCTGTTCTTGTTTTTTTTCTTCTTGTTCTTATTCTTGTTCTTCTTGTTTTTGTTCTTTTTCTTGTTCTTGTTTTTGTTGTTCTTTTTCTTCTTCTTGCTCTTCTTCTTCTTCTGCTTCTGCTTCTTCTTCATCTTCACTTCTTAAAAAGGACCAATGACATTGAGAGAGTGATGTGTTGACTTGAAAATGAATAGGATTTAAGTGAGGCAGAGCTTTGCAAAGTCACCATCCTTACCCTCTCCTCCAGTGTCATTAAAGTTCAGTGGCAAGACACAAGTCAAGACTGGCCCCAAATGCAGCAGGAGTCTTTGGCCTTTTTAAACTAAAGTCTTTCCCATGTCTCACATTGTCTGAAGCATGCAATTAAAAATTAGGTAAGAATTGAGGCAAAAGAGGCCTTATTTGCCTTAAGAAATGAATCAGTCTGGAAGGGGAAGTTTCTGTCTAGAACAGAAACACTTGCTAATTATACTCCTCCCGAGCCATCAAAACCCAAACCATGACAAATTGAGGTTTGGGCTGGGACCTATTGGTGGCCAATCACTGAAAGCCAGAGTGATTTAGGCTTAAAAGCCTACTTAAATAACACCATTTGAATCACAATGTGCTTTATGAAAACCTGTTTTTTCAGAGCTATATTTCAAGAAATTATAAATGAAAAATACAAGAGACTAAAGAGATGATTGTTGCAGTGTTTTTGAAACAAACAATGATAGAATAAATAAATATGGAAGAAAAACTGGCTCCCAAACTCCAAAATACTTTGGATTGCATGAACAATCAAAATTTATATGGACAAAGGACCAGCATGTAAGGGTATGACCTCCCACATGGACAAAAGTGGAGAAGAGAAGGAAAAGAGAAGAGCAGGAGAAGAAGGAGGAGGGGGAGAAATAGCAGCATTACCCAACTGGAACTAGCAAGTTGGGTCCCCAGGGGCAATTACTACTACTCACATATTATTCTTTATCCTTTGCTCTTAAAGAGGACCAATGACATCAGGAGATTGATGACTTGACTTGATACTGAATAGGATTTAAATAAGGCAGCGCTGCGAAAAATCATCAGTCACCTTCTCTCCTCCAGTCACCAAAGTCCTATGGTAAGACACAGTTCAAGACAATTCCATCCCTGAAGTATAGAATATCCAAAGGAGAACAGTCAAGATGGACAGGTACCTCAAGATCATACTGTAAGAGGATTATTGGAAGGACAGGAGAATGATTAAACTGAAGAAGCAACTTTAGACTTAAAGGAAGGAAAACCACCTAATAATTAGGTGTATATAAAAGTGGAAAGGGCAGCTTGGGAAGGTTTTATATTTGCTATGGTCCTTACCATAAATTCTCCAGTTGTACCCTAAGGATACCTAGGCCATTACAACTGCCTTGCCACAGAACTATAAGGATTATATACTAGGCCCTCATTTAAAAAAAAAAATTAATTTACTCATTACCAGGTACTAGAAGCCTACAAACAAAGGCTGGATAACCATTTATTGTAGAAAAGATTTTTGTTCTGGTTTCGGTTGAACTAGATGACCACTGAAGTTTTTTCCTCTCTGACATTTTTTAATTCTGTGACACTATAAAAACAGAACTATTGAAATATAGATGACCATAAATTTTCTTGATGATTAAAAAAAAAAGGTCCAGAAAAAAGCTTAGAAACTATTTGCATACCTTAGAATGATTGAAATAGTCTACAAACTCGTATGTTTACATATATATTATTCTTATTTACTCAAATAAATTAAATGTTCCTTAAGGGCTAATTCCCTGCCTTACCACAAGACAAAATTAATCAGTGTCTTAAGATCATTTCCTTGGAAGAAAGGAGAAAAGTTTAATATACGATGAGAGAAAAAAAATGGAGAAAATAATCTACATTCATACATTAATCCATCAAGTAACAAGTGACTGGGGGAAATATATTAAAATTCACTACTACTTGTCATGTGACTAGTAAGGTGGCTAACTTGTATTTATTGAATTTGTTGACTAAAATCAATTTCATTTTCAAAGGATTCATAGTCTAATGAATGAGCGTAAAAATATTTTTCAGGGAAAAAAGTTGATTTCATTGTATCATTTCTCTCTTTTCACCTTTTCCTAAATGAAACAATATTATTGTTTTAACACATAAAATAACTAAGACATTAATACATTCTTCATTTTTACTAAAGAATTATCATATCATATCATACAATATTACTTTATTATATAGAAAAAGAATACTTCATTTCAGAACTCATTTGAATACTGTAGAATTTATATATATATACTTACATGTATATGCACATGTATATGTATTTGTGTGTGTATAAACTTTCAAATATTGGAATGATTAATTAGTAAGTCAATAACCAAACATTAAAGTTTTGTTTAAATAATATAAAAATTTTAACCAAGTTTTGAGTTAATTGATATTGATTTGTTACTAATTTTCATAACATCCTTGTAAGAAAATCTCTAGCATATCCTCCCTTGTGAGTTATCAATGGAGCACTTAGCACATGCTAGATACTGTGCTAGGTGCTAGTGGTACAAAGATAAAAAGGAGACAGTGCTTTCCCTCAAAAAGCTTATAATTTATTGGGGGAAAATAAGATATACTATGTAAGTATATAAATAACATATAAAATGAAAACATAAGGTTATTTTACGTTAAGCTGGCAAGTAGGAACTGGTATTGATCTAAGCTTTGAAGAAAACAAGGAATTCCAAGAAGCAGAGGGCCTAAGTGAGTGTCTGCCAGACCTGGGACAATATGTGCCAAGGCATAGGGAAGGGTGGTGGAATATGTTATGCAAAAGACCAGGAAAAGGACAATCTGGCTGATCTAAAGTGCATAAAGGGGAGAAATGTATCATAATCCTTGAAAGGTAGGAAAGAGTAATTGCCAAAAAATGTGTTGCTATTTTTTTTCTAGAGGGAAAGGGAGCCATTTAAATTTGTTAAAGATGAAAATGATGTACTCAGACTGATTCTTTAGGAATATTACTGTGGCATATGTATGGAAGATGGATTGGAGAATGGAGAGACTAAAGCCAGGCAGTCACTGGCACACAACAGGCACTTAATCAATATTAGTTGACTAACTGACTGAATTTTGCAAGGCAATGAAGGATTTAATTAGGTGTGTGGCTATGTGAGTGGGGAGGGGGTGAGAGACATGGAGGAAGAATCAAAAAAGCTTGACAATTGATTGAATAAGCAAGAAGCTGAAGATGGCTAGGAAGGGGTTAATTTGGTTGACAATGATGATGTCCTCCACAGATATTTTAAAAAAGAATTAGAAAGAAAAGTGATTTATAGATAAAGATCATGCATTCCAGTTTAGATATGTTGAACTTAGAATGCCTGTAGAGGCCTACAACTAGTTTCAAATGCCAAAAGTTAGGACCAGAGAATAGAAAAAGGAGTATGACTGTATAATCATTCATACAAAGTGAAAATGGCAGAAAAAGGCAGCTAAGTTGTAAAGTGAACAGAGCCCTAAACCCAGAGTCAGAAAAGTCTGATTTCAAATGCAGTCTCAGACATTTAC
>CM053591.1:124823236-124890939 GCA_028646515.1 Pseudochirops corinnae
TATATATATATATATATATATGTATACATACACATATGTCCATATATAGGAGGATATATATGTGTATGAATATATATGGAAGTGTGTGTATATATGTGTGCACAGATGGAGGGCATAGGATCAATTGAATAGGAAGGGATGATATTTTAAAAGGTATAATTGAGAGGTGGGAGAGGAATAGAATGAGAGGAGACAGGGAGAGGCAGAATGGGGTCAATCATTTCATATAGAAGAAGCAAGGAATAACTGATACAATGGAGGGGAAGGACAGAAAGGCAAAAAGGGAATGGGTCAACCTTACTCTCATTGAATTTGGCTTAGGGAGGGAATGATATACACTCTAAATTGGGTATCTTGCCCTGCAGGAGAGTAGGGGGGAAGGAGATAAGAGAGGGGATGATGGAGGAGAGGGCAAGTTGGGGGGAGGAGTGTTGTTAGAAGCACACACTTTTGTAAAGGGACAGGGAGAAAGTAGAGAATAGAACAAGGGAAGAGCAGGATAGAAAGGAGGGAAATATGGTCAATGTTACATAACATGTCCATTGTTGAGATCTTCTGTGTAACTATATATGTACAGCCTGTATTGAATTGCTGGCCTTTCCAGTGGGGGTGGGTGACAAGGGAGGAAGGGAAAAAAATCTAGAATTTAAATTTCTAAAATCATGTGTTAAACTACATCTATATAATTATTATTATGATTTATTATTATTTTTATTTACATGCAACTGGGAAATAAGGATAGGAAGATACATCTTGCCCTATTGGAAAGTCAGAGGGTTATGGGGGAGAATATAGGAGACAGCAGATTAGGAGAAGGGGTATACAGTGGAATCACTGTTTTAGGGGAGTGGGTAGGGGAAAGATGGGGAGAAAATTTGTAGCTCAAAATCTTGTGGAAATCAATGATGTAAACTAAAAATGAACAAAAATTAATTATTAAAAAAAGGAAAAAATCCATCCTTTAAGATAATTCTGACACACTCATAAGGCCTTAGTTAGCAATTTGCTCTCATGACATGGCAGTCATACTTTTTTTGTTTGTACCCCTTTTTGTATTTTCATTATATAATTATATGACTTATCTTCTGACTTTACTATAAATTCTACATGGTAAGAATTGTATATCATTTAAACTTTGTAGTTATCCTAGAGACAGATGGCAAAAATATTTTGGAAAAAAATGGTTCATGAGTAATATGTTATAAGGGGCAAAAGCTTGTAGACAGATTTTTCACAGTGGAGGAGTTTAATGGCAAGCAGAGGAGTAATTTGCTACTTGTTTCAGTTATTCAAGTGCCTTTGAGCCTTGCCTGTGATTATGTTAAGTCTTTCTTGGAAACAGTATACAGTGTGTTGCCCTTAATAGGCATGAGGAAGTTTAGACACCTTCCTTGCCCCTAATAGACCTAATGCCACCACATGGAGTCCACAGTGGGAGGAGCTAGCCAAAAAAGTAGAACAGGAAGTGTGCAACAACAAGGGTGGAACAGAAAGGAGCAGAGCAGATGAAAACTTGAGCACAAGCTGGAACTAAGCAGAACCAAGAGGGAGTATTCTTGTGGTATCAGCACTCTGTCCATCTGTTCTATCTGTGTTGTTGTTACTTTGTTAGATGGAAACATTCTGTCTGTTGATTTGTTATTTTGTCAGCCTGAAGCACTTTGTTGATTTATGTTGATTTCTCAGACAGAACATGAATTAAGATGATAGTGCTGGCAAAGTGTGTAAATATTGTTGCAGCCTTGTTGAACTTTGTTTCCCTTGAAACAGTAACTGTGAAGAGCTTAGAGTGGAACATTGTGATGAGCTGTGATATGGAAAAGGAATAGAGAGCTGCCTGTGAAACCAGGCAACAGTCTAGTGAAGTCAGTTAAGAGCTGGGAGTGTGGAAGAGGAGTCATGGGGTTTGGAAGTCAGGCTCAAGTTAAGATGAAAGAACACTTGCCTTGGGTACTCTACATTGATTGAGGAGATTGTGACTTACTGAATGATATGTTTTGTCTGAGACCATGTGACCACCTTAGTAATAAGCTGTTATGCTATATTGTTGTAAACGTTGTGCTTTAGTTTCTTGAATGTTTTGTTTTAGCTTATTGCTGCATAAATAGAGTTCACTGTATTCTGCAATTAGATCCTTAAAGTTATTCACAGTAGCAGTCCTCAAGAAAGTTACTCATGATTGGCTTTACAATTACCTCTATAACTCTTTGGTCAGAGTTGACAGGTGGTGTATTGATCTCTGTGGCAATTTGCTTTATCTTATTTTTCAGAATTAACAGTTGGTATACAATTTCTGTCAGCTCTTTTGTATTTTCAAAGGTAACAATCTTTGAATAGTTTCTGTGGCAATTTGATCATTCATTTTTAGAGTCTGATAGGTTGAGTCAAATATAGGTGCATTAGGTAAGAAACAAAGCCCTACAGTACTTTTCTAACAAGACACAACTCTAAAAACAAATACATAAAATAAAAATATGGGATTGGAATAACTATATTGTGGAACAAATGAATGTGAAAATGCAAGGGTTAGAACCATGCTATTAGATAAAAAGAAAAATTTATAATATAAATAAAGATAAAAAAGAAAATTATATTCAGCTGAAGAGAACAATTAATAACTAACAAAAAATCAGTATTAAACTTATAAGTTCCAAATGTCAAAGCATCTAAATTCATAGATGAAAAATTAACTGATTTATGTGGAGACAGAGATACCAGCATAATTATTGTAGGAGACTTTAATGTTACTCTTTCAGAATTGGGCATATAAGAAAGGATAATAAAAGGGAAAACATAGAACAATTCATGGAAAAAGTAATAGTCATATGAAGGAATGATAATAATGAAACAACATATGAAAATCTCTAGTACACAGCTAAATTATTCCTCTGGGTGAAAATATATCCCCAATAGATACACACATACAGTCACACACACACAGACATACACACTCACGCATACACAAGCATGTATGTATATGAAATAAAGAAAGGTAGGTGAATGAATTCAATTTGCATTACAATTTTAAAACAAAATAGATAAAAAATTAAGAACAAAAAAAATCTATAGAAATAATTGAAAATAAAACCAATTCTTCAAAAAGACTGTGAAATTGATCAATCTTTAGCTAATATGATGAAAAAGAACACACAAAATCAATTCAACAACTTAAAATTGAACAAAGTGAATGCACAACAAATTAGAAGTATATTTTAAAAAGGATTACCACAATATCTTATAAAACTGAATTATAAAAGTGAAAATGCAAAAGAAATAGAAGAATACCTTCAAAAATAAGAACTACTAAAACCACCAGAAGAGTAAGTAGAGAATTAAAATAACCTAATTTAAGAAAATGAAATTGATCTTAACTGTGAATCAAGTACCAAAGAAAAATGTCCCGGAGAATTCTAGCAATTTTTTTAAAGAATGGTCAATACTAATGTTACAAAAATTATTCTTAAACTGGAGAAAGGAATGATTCTAGCAATTTTGGTTTATGAGATAAGTATCGTTCAAATGCCTTAATCTGAGAAGGAACAAAAAAGAAAAACTACAGACCTATATAATTAGTGAATTATCATCTCCAGCATATGACCCACTCTCTCTTGTTATCTTCAGACTTTCTCTCCATCTATGTGAATGTTTCTTCTTGTCCACAAACACATCCTTCTTCTATCCTTATTTTTTCAGCTACTATTGATCACTTTCTTAGGCCAATCCAACCTTATCTTTTTCTGCACTGCTCATCCCCAATTTCAAGGAGTTTATCATCTTCCAATTCTGCATTATTAGTCAATTACTCTGAGCTGGGTATGACTCAGTCCAATTCCCTGGCAGCAAAGTTTCAATATTGGAACAAAATGAGAAAATAATAGCTCATTCAACAATTAACAAAAGGAGATTTAACTATCCAGGAGAATGGCATTGAGCAAGAATAGGCACCAAGACTCTTTTAAGTTGATTCAGCTGTGCTAATCTGGCATCATATAAGCCACCAGCCAAGTATCTGAGAGCCCCTACAATTCCTCCTGGCTGCTTTGTACATAGGTGATGAGGATGTGACATCAATAATCTAAGCCTTAAGTCCCCAGAGTCAACCAAATCTCAAGGAATACCTTAACATTTGTTTGAGGAAAAACTAACCAGTACTGGCTGCGTGATTGCTTCTATTATAATACTTTTTTAAGTCTGATACAATCTTTCAGTCAATTCATCAGGACAAGAAAATTTACCCTCCCCTTTTCAATTCCTTTTCTGAGACTGGAAATTTAAGCTCTCTGTTAGATCTTTTGTTAACTCAGATATTTTGTATTTTCGAGGTTTTAAATAATCAAATGGAATAAAAATGATTGTTTGTATAAGAGGAAAATTCCATAATACATTGTTAAATTTTAAAACTCTATTAAGATATTTAGGAAGTAAACAAACATTTATTAAGCCTTACAATGTGGCAGGCACTGTCCTAATGTGTTTAGATTTTTTTTTTTCTTTTGATACTCAACACAGTCCTCGGAGATAGATGTTCCTAGTACTGTATTGAGTATAAAAAGAAAAAAAAAATATCTCCATGTTATAGTTAAGGAAATTGAGATGGACAGAAGTGAAATGAGTTATCCAAGGTCACATAGCTAGTAAGTAACTGAGGTCAGATATGAATTCAGATCTTCCTGTCTCCAGGACCAAAGAAGTCAAGTATTATTTGTTTCAGATTATGAACTTAACCAAAGTAGTTAAATTAAACCAATAGGAAACTTTACTCAGAAAAGGTCCATTTAGTGATCATTAGTAGCAATGCTTTTTTTGGTTGTCTTTATCAAATCAAAGAGTTTCCAGTTTTGTTTTTTGATCACTTGTATCATTTTCTTATAAAACAGTGTAATTGGCATAAATAGCTCTTTAATCTTCCTTCCTAAAATTAGCTATGTGGAAAAGAAATTACCAACTTGCCCAATGAATTTAATTTGTTTTTTTGCCTTTGCACTTCATACTTGGTTTTTCATATTTGAATATAACCAGTCTACATTGCTATACTCCCTTAGAAATCTATAGCATAGTTAATTATTCTTTCTTTCTATCAAATATAAGATAGGCTTTAATCATGTCTTCTTGATACCTTTTTCCTTAGCTCTTTTTCACTGTGTTTCAATAATTTTAAAATAGAGCCACGTTGCTGAATATAATGGGTATATCTTCATTTAATCACTCAACAAAATTTGAGAATTCTGTTTATTGAAAACCAAGCCCAATGAACACCATCTTTTCAAGTCCAATTAATAAACATTATTCACATATCTGTTAAAATTATTTGAAAAGGATGTAAAATGATTATCATGGAAAATAGTATTTATAATTGTAAAATAAATATTAGAGGTATAACAGTGGAACCTGGAAGCCTTTTGTTCCCATCATTTCTGTGAAGGAAATGGATAATTGAATCAAGCTAGGATGAGAATATGGGAAGAATAATATAATACTGGAAGTTGATCATGACCTTAAAATGATAAGACATTAGTACAGCCAACATATGCTACTCTTACAACTCCACTAATCTCTAGTATAATGACAGATTTCTTTTTCAGTTCAACTTTATTTCCTGTTTCCTAACTCTAGTTCAGACAGTAATCTTTATTTAAAAAAATACTATGACACAATCATTAAATCTCCCCAAATTCAGCCTACTCCCTTTATTACCACAACAACCCTATCTTCTGGAGGGCTCTTACTCTACCTCCACCAAGCCTTAACTTTTTAATGTATCTTTTTCTGAGGGTATTTTTAGCTCACAATCAGGATATTGAAGGCCATAATATTAGAGATGCAAAGGAACAGGGATCATTTTTGGAAATTTGCCTGGATTGCCTACTTCCAATGAAAATCACTATGGAGACTTGTGGGCTTTTTTTCTTTGAACTCACATTTTTGTCCCTAAATGCAAGAACAACTTTTCAACTAATTCTAAAGCTTTATATGTTTTTTTTTTTTTTAGTTAGCATGCTTACAATTGTATGGAGACTAATTCCTACTCCTTCATTAGCATACATGCCCTTTCCAATTTGTTCTCTTATTTGTGCTATGCGAACCATTTCTAACAGTTGCCCTTTCCTTTTCCTTCAAATAGTGACCTCTGTAACCAAAAAGAAAATTAGTATTGTAGGAAGCTTACTTTTGAGGACACAGAGACCAAATAGTTATTTAACTTACATTGTTACTATTCTTCTTTCTCAATTTATATTAAGTACGCTCAAATAGGACTTGGAGTTTGTCATACTATAACTGAAATATTTGCTCCTATCAGTTCAAAGATTAACCCATTGACTATCTAACATTCACATAGAATAATATTTCTCTTTCTTTATTCTCTTATTTGAAATACATAAGAAATTTTAAAATTTAAGTAGTGACCTTTGACAGACTTCATATTAACTTAAACCAAAAGAAATAAATCATATTACGACTTTTGTTCAAGAAATTATTCCTTAGTATGTATGCATATATGTATGTATGTATATGCATATATGTCTGTCTGTCTATCTATCTACCTACCTACCTACCTATGTGCCCTGTCTGTTTTTATTTAACTTCTTTTTTTGCTTCTTTTTCCAGAATTTATTTATTTATTTTTAGTTTTCAACATACATTTCCACAAGACTTCGAGTTCCAAATTTTCTCCCCATCTCTTTCCTACTCTCATGCCAAGATGGCAAGAATGCTGATCCCAGCCTTCCCCCAGTCTGCTGTCTTATATTTCTCATTATTCCCCCCTTTCCCCCTTCCCCCTTACTTTTTTGGTAGGGCAAGATGGATTTCTAGTCCCCTATGCCTATACATCTTATTTTCTAGTTGTATGTTACAAAAATTTTTAACATTTGTTTTTGAAACTTTGAGTTCCAGATTCACTCCCTTCTTCCCTCCTCACCTACCCACACTGAGAAGAAAAGCAATTAAATATAGGTTAGACTTGTGTAGTTATGCAAAACATAGTAGTTATAGTGTGAAAGACTATATTTCCCTGATCCCATCCGCCTCTATTTATTCCATTTTCTCCTTTGACCATTTCCATTTTCAAAAGTGTTTGCTTCTGACTTTTCCTCCCTTCTATCATTCCTATCTTCTTATCTCTTATCCCCTTCCCCCTTACTTTTCTGTAGGGTAAAACACCCAATTGAGTGTGTATGTTATTGCCTCCTTAAGCCAAATCCAATGAATGTAAGGTTGACTCATTCCCTTTTACCTTTCTGCTCTTCCTCTCCATTGTATCAGTCTTCTCTTGCCTCTTTTATGTGAGGAAATTTACCCTATTCTATCTCTCCCTTTATCCTTCTCCAAATATATCTCTCTCACCTCTTAATTTTATTTTTTAAATGTCATCCCATCATATTCAATTCACCCTGTGCCCTCTGTCTATGTATACATATACACACATATATACACACACATATAAACAAACATATACCTGCCTACACATACATATATGTATATATACAAATATACACACATTCATACAAACATATCTGATTCCTTTTCTTTAATTTGTTCATTTCCCCAGCCAGTTACTTGACTTTTGAACTCTTTGCCATGGTAGAATTCTGCTTCCAGAGTGGAGAGTTCTATGTCTCAAATGTCTGGCATTTTGAGCAACTGGTTTCAGAACTGCCTCTAGGCACCTGCTCCAGAACTGTGAGGGAGGCTTCCTTTCCACAGTCAGCACATGCTCTGCTATGCCAGCACTCCTCCTCACCCCAGGACCACTATCCAAGACTGCAACCCAGAACCAAGCAGGGCAAAGCAATAGAATCCTGCCTCAGGGCCAGCAAATAGATTCCCACAATTGCCCTCTGACCAGCCTCTTCTTCCCTCCACCATCCATGGGCCTGGAGCTCCAGAAGCAGCCACCACTGCTGCTACTGCTGCTGCGGTTACTCCTGCTGCTGCTGCTGTAATCACTACCACCTTCACTACCACAGGAACAGGAGCTGAACAGCACTCTTCTCTCACCCAGGTCCAACAGAGTTTCACTACTGACCTTTTACTTTGTCTTTGGTGTTTATAAGCTGAAAAGTCTGGAAACCTTCAAAGCTGTCAGTGATTCAGTCTCTGGAGGTCTACTCCGGCCTGATCTGTGCTGGTGCAGTCCTTGTGCGACTGGGTTTGGCTCCCAACATGGTGAGATAGACCTTTCCTTTCAGCCTGTCTTCAGTGGGAGACCATCTCCAGTGGAAGATTTGTTTCACTCTGTCATTTTGTGGGTTCTGTAGCTCTAAAATTTGTTTAGAGTAATTGCTTTTTTTACAGATATTGGAGGTAATTGGGGGATGAGCTCAAGTAAGTTCCTGCTTTTGCTCCACCATCTTGGCTCCTCTCTACCTAATTTCTAGAAAGCATTTAGAACTCTTGCCTTCACTGGGTATTAGTGGGACCAAAGTGGTCACAGTTTTTAGAGCAACCATTTCTAACAGCTCTCTTTTGCCTTCACTGGGCATTAGTACTGGCCTTTACACCAGTTAACTCACTAGATCTAAAGAATCAAGGAATGCATTTGCAATATATCCAATTCCCTTTTTCATGCCTCTTCTCAGGTTAGCAGTTGATTTCCTTGAACTTGGTAACACTTCAATACTAATTCAGTTTTGTAAACAATAGAGAAAACACTCCACAGTCATTTATATTCTTCAACAATTTTGATTTTAGGAAACAGAGAGCAATGCATTAAAAAAGAATGCTTTTCAATAATTCATAATTTCTTAAACATTCACATCTATCACAATTTAAAAGAACAATCTGTCCCAATAACTCTTCTGGAAATGTACTTATTTGTTTAGACAGATGGTCATGGCCCCAGGTTCATTCTCTTGTTTAGATGTACAATTTGCTTTTTGTTTTTAAAAGCCAAATGAGGTAAAAAAGAGTTTTGTGCTCAACAGCTTGTTTTCTGTATACAGTTAAGGAGACTCCATGTGAGAAATCAGTCATTAGTTATGACTTCTGAAGAGAATTTTTAAATTTTTTTTACACCTGTTTGTGGATTAATACTAACTGCTTAAGTTTATGTCATTCACAGAAATGTGCCTTTTTGAAAAATCAACAACACAAAAATTATAGAAATTAAGCATTAATAATTACTACTAGTAACTAGAAATCAAACATATGATGGTGACATGTACCGCAAAAATTAATTATCATGTAATAAGCTTGTGATCTTATGCTGGAGTAGTTTATGTATTTTTCCCTGATATTTCATATTTTACTACTAAAAACTGATGTTTTTGTACAATAGCACTTGTGTCTTAGTGAAATTGGAGATGAAATTTAGAGATATACAACATTTCAAACAGTTGTTTGTTTTTTTTTGGTTGTTTCAATAACTGATTGAAAACTGTATCTTGTATGAAAAGATAGATAATATTCTCTAATGGAGAAAACATAATTCTGGAAGACAAGAGGTCTGAATTCTCTTCATCCTAGTCCTCCTTGGTTTTCTGCATCTTTGACCCTGAGCAAGGCACTAAACCCCTACTTGTGTCAAGTTCCTTCTCTCTACTTCAGGGAGAAGAATACTTATATGCCTCAGAGGAATGATTTGAAGAAAAAATAACAGCAATACCATTGAAAAGTTTCATGAAAATAATAAATCCTAGGTAATATTTTGTAAATTAAGTACAAAGATATTCTGGTTTTACAAAACAACCTTTTACATTATTTTTTTTTTTCAGTTTTCCATTTCCAAAATTATTTTGGGAGACTTCCCCCTCTTTTTGTTGAATCATTTCAGTCAGGTCTGACTCTCCATGGCCCCATTTGGAGTTTTCTTGGAAGAGATGCCAAGGTGGTTTTCCACATTTCTCCAGCTCATTTTACAGCTGAGGAAACTGAGGCAAATGTGGTTAAGTAAATTTCTAAAGGGCACATAGCTAGTTAGTGTCTGAGGCTAGATTTGAACACAGGGCCTCCTGACTCTAGAACCAGTGCTCTATCCACTGTGACATATTGGCTGCCCATTTTTCCCACTTAGATTGTGAATTATATTTGTAGACAAGAGTATTTTTAGGCATTATTTTAAGGTTGATTATTTACTGTACTTTGTTCACCACACTTGTGGATTCCACTTATTTTTCAAAACCCATTGTCTCCATTGATTCTGATATTTCTGGGTACCAGATCATGAAATCATTGCTTTCACTATAGCTACTCCCTAAGGGCCTGTAATGGTAATTAATTTAAATTTTAAGACCCTTTTTTGTTATGTCAAGTAAGCAGGTACTTAGCCCTTAGTAACTAATCAAACCTTTGTGGCTAAGAGGCAGAGGGTGTGAACTCTGTCTCCTGATGGAGGATTTGGTTGAAATAGGAAGCCAGTGCTCTGGGTGTATAAAAGAAGAGCCCCAGAGAGAAGCAGTCAGAATCTGATTTTTTTTTTCTCCTGGAGGGCTCCTGAGGGAGGAGAGAGACAGTTTCTCTCAGTGAGTATCTGGAAGCTGTCTGAGAACTGAGAAAGGATTTCCTTGAGATCAGAATATGGTGAAGGCTGAAGTTGCTGCCAGGAAGGCCTTCTGGAAGGCTGAGATTTCTTCTGGGTCCTTGGGCCAACCAAACTGTCAGAGGACTGAAGAAGCATGACTGAGATGAGACTTTGTTTGTGGCATGGTTGATCTTTGAGTTCTGGCAACAGAAGTTGTAAAGGTTTTGAGATGTGCTGGACCTTGTGAACTTCAGTGTGTAGCAGGAACTGCCCAGAGGACTAGATAAGGACCTAGGAGTTGTCTGCCTCTGAATCCAGGTGACTGTTCGGTGGATTCAGAAGTTGTAAAGGTTTTGTGATATGCTGGACCCTGTGAACTTCAGTGTGAAGCAGGAACTTCCTAGAGGACTGGACAAGGGCCTGGGAGCTGTCTGCCTCTGAATACAGGTGGCTATTTGGTGGATTCAGGTAGGAGCTGGGACCATGGAAGGGGATCCAGGGAATCTTAGAAACCACTGAGTCACGATGAAGAAAAGGCCTCTCCTTGGATATTGAATGCTGTGATGAAATTGAAGTTTACTAGAGACCTAGGGGTGGAGGGTTTCTGTAATTTTTCTAATGATTGTATTTAGTGATTAATAATACTTAGTGACTGATTGCTAGATAAGTGACTGATTAAGTTAACCTATGATTGTCCCATGAGTGGAAGACTGACTGTTGTATTATAAGATGAGTGAATGACTGAGGGAGGAGGCAAACCTCCTCAGGGTTACCAGATGATTGCTCTTTTGTTCTTTGTTCTAAATACTGGGACCACTTTGATGAAAACTATATGGCCATTTTAATGTTAAGCTGTTGTAAACACTATATTGTGATTTCCTGTGATAAGATGTAATGTTGTTAATATTATATTGTGATTTGTTATGCATGTTTGCCTTGATTTGTTATGGAATAAATGGAGTGTTCACTATACTGTGTAATAAGAACTTTAAAAACTGTTCATAGCAACATTCTTTTGGGAAGCTGCTTGTGCATGGAATTACAGGGCCTTATATGTAATAAGCACTCACAAAATAGAGTGGCTTGTGAATTTTTGCATAATATCCTTGTGGACAATACAAAGAGATAAACACTTATTGATATTTTAATTTAAAGGATTTTTAATGACTTGAAAGTCTTGAATCAAAAATTTGTCATTTATAGTTCAGACTTACCATGGATAGAGATCTTTAATTGTGTGATCTCTCAATTTAATATTATTCTAAATCTGATTTAGATGAAATCATAGATGGAATACACAACTACTTGTACAATTACTCAAAGTAGAGTGAGTCAACATGATTAAGAAAAAATTAGGACTTGGTTGAATCTGCACTTTTCATAGTGATTGGCACATAGTAAGCTCTTAACACACTGTTTATTGTGTTGATGATGAGTCTAATAAGATGCAATTTAACAGATATAAATATACTCCTATATTGGTTCAAGAAAACAACTTCACAAGTACATGATTTGTAAAGACAATCCTGAAAAAATTTGGTTAAAAATAATTACTAGGGATATTAAAAGGTTATAAGCTCATTATTAAGTACCAGTGTGATAAGGCATAGATAAGACTGTAAAGAAAATCTTAATCTGCCTTAAGATAATTATAATGTGGAGAATGATGGAAGTGACAGTCATTGTATTCTGCCTTCATGAAAATACATATATAATATTGGGTTTAGTTCTTTGTGGCACATAATAACATCCTTGATCAAAGGCTGCATATCCTTTGAATTAAATTATTAAATTATTGTCCCAGTATTGACGCTTGTTTTTTGACCAGTCTTATGGGACTAACACTTTTGAAGAAATCAAGAGAAACTTTCTGCTGTACTTGAGTATTTATCTTGGGAATATTTACAGGTTTTCCTTGGAAACCTGGTATACAGATATGATTTTTGTTGTCTTCTCTACCCAACTCCAATCCTTACATGGTCACCTTGCCTGATCCAGTGTAAATACTAAAGAATTTTTTCTACTCCTCTCTAAAACATTTAATCTTAAAGCTATGCCCCAGAAACATCTTCATCCTGGAATATCTTTACAACCCTAGAGTTCACATCTTTTTTAGTACCTTCTGTCCCCGCAGACACTGTCTCCAATTGTATGGCTCTTTCTAGAATTTTTGCTTAAGAAAGGGCTGCAAGCCATACATGTCTTCATTTTCCCCCAGTTTTCATTTTGGACTTCTCATTTAATGTGCTCCCTTAATGTCTAAACAAGTTGTGGCATATGAATGTAATAGAATACTATTGTGATCTAAGAAATGAGGAGCAGGCAAACTTCATAATAACCTGGAGAGACTTATATAAATTGATGCTGAGTAAGGAGAGCAGAACCAGGAGAACTTTGTACATAATTACAGACACATCATATCTGTGATGACTGACTTTGACAAACTGGCCGCCTCTCAGCAATGCAAGGCTATAAGACAACTCCAAAAGCCTCATGATGGAAAGGGAGATCTACATCCAGAGAAAGAACTACAAAGTTTGAATGCACATTGAAGCAAACTACTTGCTTACCCTCTTTTGTGTTTTGTTTTGTTCCTTCTTTCTCATTGTTTGCTCCATTGGCTATAACTCTTCTTTACTACTTGACTAATGTTTAATGTGAAGGTATTTGTAGAACATAAGATTGCATGCTGCCATTGGGGGGAGGAGAGAGAGGAGGAGAAAATTTGGTACTCAAGGATTGTGGAATTGAATGTTGTAAACTAAAAGTAAATAAATTAATTAAATTTAAAATTATATGCCTTCTTATTGTATATCTTCAAATTCTCCTTTGCCCCAAAAGTTTTCTGCTTCCTTTTATATGTTTTCTTTTTCATTAGAAAATAAACTCCTCGAGGGTAAGGACTGCTTTTATTTTTGCTTGTATTTGTATAGTTTAGCATAGTACCTGGAATAGAGTAAAGCTTAATAAATGTTTCTTGACTGACTGATTAGCTATATATATATACATATATATATGTGTGTGTGTGTGTGTGTGTGTGTATGTATCATTTAGGAAATAAAATTAATAATTAAAATTTTCATTTTTATTGTAAATTTCCTTAATGGCAAGCAAAGTAGTACTTTTCTTGTTTTAGCTATTCAAGTGCCTTTGAGCCTTGCCTTTTATTGTATCAAGAATTTTTGTGGGAAACAGTATACATTGTGTTGCCCTAAGGGAATTTGAAGTCCTTCCCTACCTTCAATGGGCCTAAGGTAATTTGAAGATCTTCCCTGCCCTTACTAGGCCTAAAGCAATCGTGGAATCCAAAGTTGGAGGAACTTGCTGAAAGAGTGGAAAAGGAAGGGTTGAACAGGAAGGAGGAGAGCAGAGAAACTCTAGAACAGATCTGGGAGCAAGGGAGAGCTAATAGAGTGAATCTTTGTGATGTTATCCATCTGTTCTGTGTTGATGTTACTTTGCCAGACTGAAACATTCTGTCTATTGATTTGTGTACTTTGTGAGACAGAAGCACTCTGTTGATTTGTGCTGATTTCTCAGACAGAAAGTGAATTGAGATGATGGTGCTGGTGATGTGTGTAAATATTGTAGCTCTGTTAAGTTTAATGTGTGTAAATATTGTTGTAGCCCTGTTGAGCTTTATTTTCCTAGAAAGAGAAACTGTAAAGAGCTTGGAGTGGAGCAGTCCCCATGAAATGAAATATGGAACAGGGGGGAGAGCTGCCTACATATGAATCTAGGCAACGATTGGGTGAACTCAGGCAAGATCTGAGAGTGCTCAGCCCATGGAGAAAGAGCAGCCCATAGAAGAAGATCCTTGCAGTTTGAAAGTCAGCCTCAAGTTAAGATGAAAGGAGATTTTGCTTGAATACTATGTATTAACTGATGAGATTTATAACTTACTGTGACCCATGTTTATACTTTTTGCTATCCCTTAAGGATGATTGGAAGGCAGTCTGTAGTCAAGATGAAAGATGACTTTAGTTGGATACTGTATATAGATTGAAGAGATTGTAACTAACTGAATGATATGTTTTGTTTAAGGCTAATTTGGCCAACTTAGTAATAAGCTATGTTATGCTTTAGTTACTTGAATGTTATACTTTAGTTTACTGTTGAATGAATAGGGAGTTCATTATAGCATGCAATTAGAACCTTAAAGTTATTCACCTCAGCAGTACTCAGGTGAGCTGCTCATGATTGGCTTTACAGTGTCTGGTTACATAAAATATATATATATCATACTCCATTTTTTGAAAATAATTTTGATGATTCAAATCCAGGTTCAAAGTCTTGATTTGGGCCTTGACTGGTCTAGTTAATCCTAGATATCCAAGCTCAACATAAACTCATATGTAAACTATTTCTCAGTTATTTAAGCATTTTAGCTTCTGTGCGGAAGTAGTCTTTGTTGCCATCTGGCATGCTTAGTTCTGGCAATGCACAACTAACTCAACTCTATTTGAGATTTTAATTTTCTATAATATTTTCTCTTTTAATCCAATTCAGGCCTTTTCTACCACTGATCAACCACTGCTAAATCTATATCTGAACATCAATTACAAAGATCAATCCTTAATATACTTTAGCATGAACCAAAATGAATTTTCAAGATATAAAGAAAAATAAAATATTTTGAATAATACCAATAAATATAATTCTTAAGAGTCCTACATTATAGTAGATAGAGTGATAGATTACAATCAGAAATCTTCTATTTGAGTGTGATTTCGAAAACTTCCTAACAGTGAGACCATGGAAATAATACTTAAAACATTATGACATATAGTTTTGTTTTTGAGTTGTTTCAGTCATGTTCAACTTTCATGACCCCATTTATAGTGTTCTTGGCAAAGGAGTTGATATGTTTTGCCATTTGCTTCTATCATATATTGAAGATATAAAATTTGAATGAGGATTTTCCTCTTTCATCTATCTATCTATCTATCTCTCTCTCTCTCTCTCTCTATCTATCTATCTATCTATCTATCTATCTGTATCTATATCACAATAGGTACAGAAAATTGCCATATAGACAGAAACTGCCATGTGACTTTGATAAATTAACTGGGATACCACTGTCAAATAATTAAATTTACTAATTTATACAACAAACTTCACAGTATTTTACACTTTTAACAAAATTTTAATATATGTCCTCCATTCACAATCATTTTTTTTTCATGATTTGGTGAGTAGTTTGCAAGACATTTACACAGATCCTTAAATACTTCATCATGAAACCACACATACAATGCATATTATGCATACTTTTAATGAACAATCTATTTTTCCAAATCTAGATTTGAATATAGCCCATATATTTTCAATGGGGTTCATAAATTCCAAGGTTAGTGACAGATTTTTGTCTTAATCATTTGGACACATTTCTTAAACTTTCATTAAGACATGTGCAAGACCTGTGTTGGAAAATTGCACCTACATTTAACAATTTTTGTAAATCTGAAACAATTCTTCTTCTTCTTCTTCTTCTTCTTCATCATCTTCTTCTTCTTCTTTTTCTTTTTCTTCTTCTTCTTCTTCTTCTTCTTCTTCTTCTTCTTCTCTCTCTCTCTCTCTCTCTCTCTCTCTCTCTCTCTCTCTCTCTCTCTCTCTCTCTCTCTCTCTCTCCTATCTTTCCCTATCCTTCTCCTTTCCCCCCTGGGCAGAGATAATTATATCCTCAAAGGTGACTAGACTTCCAGACTTATTTGAAGTGTTAAAAAAAATCCATAAAACATTTTTCAGTGCATGATTTATACTCTGATGAAGATATCTATATCTTAAACTTTACATGGACTTTTTTTGAGAAGGGTTTATTATACCTGTGAGTGAAAAGATTAGTTTCCCTAATAAAAATAAATTTTTTCCTATCTTAAGTACTACAATTTTTATACTGTCCTGCCCAAGATAAGCAGGATTTAAAAAAAAAATCTTAAAAGCAAAGATAAACATCTACTTGTGTACTGATCTTCTTGCTGTCATTACAATTTCAAGAAAGTTGCCTTTGTAATGTAAAGAAATTAATAATAACTTGTCCAGTAGCCTATTCTTTTTTTCTAAGGATTTTCAGGTAGTTTTACAGAAATGATTTTTCATGTCTTGGCACTGTTCAACTTCAGTTTCAACTGCATTTTGCTTGGATCAAAAGATATAATATTTATAAAGTACTTGGCATAGTGTTTGGACATAGTTTGCACTTAATAAATGCTTTTTCCCTTCTTCTTCCCTTTCCCTTGTGCTTCTATTTAGGATTGAAAGATCCTTGAAATTCTTGAACTTTCCCATACCAATAATTGTAGTAATATCTCTAAAGTCATTGAAGTGTGCTCTTTAAAGCTAAAACCTTTTGCATATTTTTGAAGTAATATCCATTCTTAAGAAAACAATATATTTAAAACATAATAAAAGTGCAATAAAACCCATATGTTTGGCATAAAATTCAGCATTCAACTGGTAAAAAATTAACTAAAGATGGAGGAAGCAACTCAAACAACCACTATTTTCCCAAGGTCACTAAAAGAACACTTTTCTGACAATCCTTGTCCTAAAATGATATTAAAATCATTATTGCCTTCATAAATCTGCACAACACTAATGATCTTTTCCACAAAAATCCTGCAAATATGATTGACCAAAGGCTTTGACTATAGAATTCAAATATTAAGAAATCCATTAGAATGTGAGCTCCTTGACAGCAGAGCCTTTCTTTTGCCATTTTTTGTAACCTGAGGATTTATCCCTGAGCCTAGAAAATAATAGAGATGTAAGAAATGTTTTTTGATTGACTACCATCCTGCAAAGCATTTATGTACAGGACCAATGACTGATTACATATGTTGTCCAACGATGTAAGCAGATAGAGGTAAAATGATTCATCATCTGTAGGTTTGTACTTAGTGATGATTTTTTTTTTTATTATGGAAACCCATGAAAAGAAGGAAAACTCAAAATGGCCCTCTGTCTTATGTAATCCCCATCTGCTTCAGAAACAACAGTGATAAAGGAAAGAAAGCTAAAGGGATCTAAAAACGATACACATTTTTATCTCCCATAAATATAAATTTTACCTTGTTTTGCTTATGATGAACAAAAAACAAAAGGAATATCATAAAGATAAATGCATCTTATGTGTCAAAATCCATTTAGGAATTGCAGAGATGAGATGGAGGGCAATAAGAAGGAATAAAAGGAAGTAAGCACATATTTTAGAAGCATTTCATATGTGCCATGTACTATGCTAAGTGCTTTACAGATATTATCTCATGTCTTATATGTGTGTGTGTCTATATGTGAAGAAATTGATAAAGTCCTCTGAATTAAATCAACATATAATTTACTGATTGATAAACTCAATGTAAGGGGATCCTAGGAAAGGAAAGAAGGAAGAAAGGAAGAAAGAAACAAAGAAAGAAAGACAGAAAGAAAGAAAGAAAGGAAGGAAGGAAGGAAAGAAGGAAGGAAGGAAGGAAGGAGAAAAACAGGAAATATAATACATGGTAAAGCAATTAAAGAATCTGAAGACTTGAAGACTGTACAATAGCCTCATACCTATATATTATGAATTTATCCTTCTGGAGGAAAATTAGAAAGTACTGAGCATGGTCAATCCCCCTTTAAAGTTCTCTCACATACCAGCCATGAATCTTTCAACTCAGCCTACTGGAAGAGCTTGCTAAAACTACCATTCCCTTAGGTATCACTGTTACTGGATTAATGACTACTGAAGTCAAGTTGTATTTTTCTCTCATAGCACATGAAGACATTACTGAACCAGGCAAAATGGCATTTCATAGGAGCCAGGTCATTAGAGTTGGGGACCCACTGGGTCATCAGAAAGGCAGATTTCCAGGGTCTTGAGTGGATACCTTAATCTCTAGCATGGTCACTACCTGTTTATGAAAGGCAACAACAATGGAGGCAGTTAGGAAAGGGTGATTTTTAATTTAGAATTTCCATTTGGAAACAGAAGCCTTCTGCATTCTACAATCAACCAAAAATAGGCATCTTTGGACAGAGACACCGTGTAATATAGTAGATATAAAATAGATACTGTGTAATCTGTTGAGCAGCAACTAGGAGCAACAGGCAAGCAACTGCTTTTCAAAGGCAGCTTAGTGCACAGTTGTTCTGAGGAACATGGACTTCAGAAACCCAGTTACTTATTCTGGCCACCTTTTGGTGCCTGTCAAGTTTCTGCTTAAGATCATCTTTATGGTCAGAGTTCTCCAGAAATGTGGGCCTTTTAAGTCATTGAGGCCAAAGGGAACACTTTCTGGAAAACTTCCTTCTTATCTTTGAGGGCTGTAGGCTAATATTGGATCTACTTAAAAGAGACAGAGTTACAGGTGACTTGGTAAATGGAGGATATTAGTATACCAGATGTGGAATGAGGATTTTCTAAAATCTGAAAAGTCCAATAAGTCTCTGGAATTTTTTCTAATATCATGGGAAGGCAAATATTGGTAGCTCATTGTGGACTATGCCTCAGATCCTCTGGGTTTTCCTCACCTGCTGTGTTTTTCAAAAGTTGACTGAGCAGGCTAGACTCTGGATTTTCTTTGGGTTGATTTCCCAACCTCTGGCCTCACATAGACTATCTCTTTCTCTTTCTCTATCTCCTGTATCATACTCAGATGGTATTGCTGAATCCTAGAATAGAATTTTCAAACAATAGTCTGGTCTATACATTTCTGATTGTCATGATTAGTATTAAAATTCATAAAGTTACATCTACAATAATCTAATACTATGATAAGAAAGGGCAGGGTTTTTTGATAACAAATTCTTTGTTCTGGTCTCTTATTTTATATTTTATTTTTCCCAATTATATGTGAAAACAATTTTAACATTATTTTTTAAAATTAAAATTCTGAGTTCCACATTATCTTCCTCCCTTATCTCACCTCTTCATTGAGGAGGCAAAAGAACGATATAGGTCATACATGTGTAGTCATGCAAAATGCACTTCCACGTAAGATTTTTCTGTGAAAGAAAACACAGAAAAAAGAAAAAAAAACAAGAAAAAGAAAGTAAATAAATAATATTTTTTGATCTGTGTTCAGGCTCTACCAGTTTTTTCTCTGGAAATGGACGGCACCTTTTATCTTAAGTCCTACAGAGCTGGCTTGGATCATTGCTTTACTGATAATAGCTAAGTTATTCAGAGTACATCATCATACAATATTATTGTTACTGTGTGCAATGTTCTCTTGGTTCTACACTTTTCACTTTGCATCAGTTCATCTAAGTCATTCCATTATTTTTTCTGAGATCATGTAAC
The DNA here is from genome assembly GCA_028646515.1 of Pseudochirops corinnae. Taxonomy (NCBI): domain Eukaryota; kingdom Metazoa; phylum Chordata; class Mammalia; order Diprotodontia; family Pseudocheiridae; genus Pseudochirops; species Pseudochirops corinnae. The sequence goes on from CM053591.1 coordinate 124,842,979, forward strand.
TCATCATTACTTAAAGCACAATAGTATTCCATCACAATCACATGCAACTTGTTCAGTCATTCTTTTTTTTTTTTTTTTAATCTCCTTGGGATACAGACCTAGTAGTAGTATTGCTGGGTCAAAGGGAATGCAGTTTTATACCTTTTGGGCATAGTTTGAAATTGCTCTCCAGAATGGTTCTATCAGTATACAACTTCACATATAGTACATTACTGTTTTAATTTTCCCACACTTCCTCCAACATTTCTCATTTTCCCTTTCTGTCATATTAGCCAATCACACAGGTGTGAGGTAGTAGCTCAGAGTTGTTTTAATTTGCATTTCTGTCATCAATATTGATTTAGAGCATTTTATATGACTATAGATATCTTTGATTACTTTGCCTGTAAACTGCCTGTTCCTAACCTTTTACCATTTATCAATTGAGGAATGACTCTTGTTTCTATAAATTTAATTCATTTTTTTGTTTCAGAAATGAAATTTTTATCTGAGAAATTCATTGTAATTTTCTTTCACAATAATTATTACCAAATATAGATTTTTCTCTCTTCTATTTTACTCATTTATCCTACTTTTTCTCTCTCTCCTTTTACTCTGTCCATTCTCAAAAGTGTTTTGCTTCTGACTTTTACTTCCCTCAAACTGACCTCTCTTCTATCAACTCCTCCTTTTTCTTATTCCCTTCCATTCCTACTTTCCTTATGGTAAGAGAGATTATTACAGCTAGTCAAGCGTATATATTATTACATCTTTGAGTCAATTCCAGTGAGATTAAGCTTCACATGCTCCCCTACCTGGTGTCCCCATTTCCTTTCTGCTATAAAATCTTTCAGGTCTTTTTTATGTAAAATAATTTATCCCATTCTACCACTCCCTTTTCCCTTCTCCCAGTGCATATTTCTTTCTTCATCCCTTAATTTTAATTTTTATTTTTTTTTAGATAATCATACCATCATTCAACTCACACCTCTGCTTTCTGTCTCTGGATACTCATTCTAACTGCTCTAATAATGAGAAAGATTTTAGGAATCATAAATATTTGTATCATTTTTCCACGGAGGGATATAAACAGTTTAACCTTATTGAATCCCTTATGATTTCTATTTCCTATTTATCTTTTTATGCTTCTTTTGCATCTTATATTTGAAAGTCAAATTTTCTATTCATTTCTTATCTTTTCTTCAGGAATGCTTGAAATTCCATTTTTCCCCCAGAAGAATTATACTCAATTTTGTTGGGTAGATGATTCTTGGTTGTAATCCTAGCCCTTTTGCCCTCCATAAAGTCATGTTCCAAACCGTTTAATCCTTTAATATAGAAACTGCTAAATGTTGTATTATCCTGCCTGTGGCTCCATGGTATTTGAATTGTTTCTTTTTGGCTGTTTGCAGCATTTTCTACTTGAACTGAGATGCCTGGAATTTGGATATAATATTCCTGGGAGTTTTCATTTTAGGATCACTCTCAAGAAATGATCAGTAGATTCTTTCAATTTCTATTTTACTCTCTAGTTCTATAATATCAGGGAAGTTTCCTTGATGATTTCTTTGATTTTCAAAATCTTTTTTGAGCTCTTCTATGGCCTGTAACCAATTTATATTTGTCTTGGAAGCTTTTGGTGTAGGAGATTTTACTTTGTTGTCTTCTGGTTTTATGTTTTGATCTTCTTTGTTACCAAAGGAAAATTTTCTAGCCTAACTATTTTTTACACTACTTACACATCTTCCCAGACAAATACTTGACTTTCTAACTCCCTTTCAAGGTAGGACTCTGCTTTCATTGGGGGTCGAGCTGGGTTACTGTCCCAGGCTTCTGGGTTTTTGTATCAGTCTCTGGATTCCCCACTATTTGTGGGCCCAGAGCTCTGGAAACAGTAGCTGCTTCTGACAGCTTCCACACTGTTCTTGATGTTTGTGGGTTGAGAAGTCTGGAAACTTCCACAGCTGCCAGAGATTCAGTTTCCTGATGCCTCCTCCAGCTCTGTCTGTACCCAGTGTAGCCCATGCAGGACTATATGCAATATACCCTTCCTATCAGACTTCAAGGTTTTCCTGGGCTGGAGATATGTTTCGCTCTATCATTTTGTGGGTTCTGCAGCTCTAGAATTTATTTAGAGTCATTTTTACAAGTATATGGAAGGGTCTGGGAGTGAGTTCAAGCAAGTACCTTCTTTTACTCTGTCATCTTGGTCCTACCCCTCTCCTTGATGATTTATTGAGTGATGATATCTAGGCTCTTTTTTTAATTGTGACTTTCAGGTAGTCCAGTAGTTCTTAAACTATCTGCTAGGTTATTGTTTTTGTTGTTGTTGTTGTTGTTGTTGTTGTTGTTGTTGTTGTTTTCCAGTGAGATAGTTGACATTTTCTTCTTTTAAAAAATTGATTTTCTTTGCTTTTTCTTATTGTCTCATTGAGTCATTACCTTCCACTTGCCCAGTTCTAATTTATAATATGTTTGTCAGTGAGATTTTGTACTTCCTTTTCCATTTGACCAAATCTACTTTGTAAGGAAGTTCTCTTCAGCAATTTTTTTTGGGATATCTTTTTCTATTTGGCCAATTCCACTTTTCAAGATATTCTCCTCTTCATTGGACTTTTGTGCCTCTTTTACCACTTGGCCTATTCTGGTTTTTAAGGTATTATTTCCTTCAGTATTTCTTCTCTCTTGTATCTCCTTTACCAAGCTGTTGTTTCTTTTTATGTGGTTTTCTTGCATCACTCTCATTTCTCTTCCCAATTATTTCTTTACCTCTTTTACATGATTTAAAAAAATAATTTTTTTTAAGCTCTTCTGTGGCCTGAAAGCAATTAATATTTTTCTTGGAGGCTTTGGATACAGGGATTTTGACTTTGCTGTCTTCTTCTGAGAGTACACTTTGATCTTCCTTGTCACCATTCTATCTATGATGAGATTTTTTCCCTGTTGTTTGCTCATTTTCCAGCCTATTTCTTGATTTATAACTCTAAGGTAAGAGTAAGGGACACTTACTCCCAAGAGGAAGGGACATTGTCCTAAGCTTCAGAGGTTTTGTGCAGCTGTTTTCTGAAGTAATTTTTGAGACATATAAGTTTTTGACTTTCCCAAGGTGGTATGATCTAGGGAGAGGTGTGTTTACTACTCTCTTGTACTGTGCACTAATATGTTAGTGACCATAAGCACTCTTTTCAACCTGGAACTTTGACAAGGGTCCTGCTCCCCTGTGGCTGCAAGCTCTACTGTGCTAATACTACTCCTTACACCAAGACTAAGAACTGAAACCTAGATCCAAATAGAGGTAATGTAGCAGAGTCCTGCCCCTGGTACCAGCAAACGGACCCCTACAAGTCTCCTTCTTATACATTGTCTGATCACCTAACTATCTGTGGGCTGAGAAGTCTGGGAGCCAATATTGCTGCTACTGATTCAGTTGCCCTGAGGACTGCTCCTGGTTTGTTGGGCCTGGTCTGTGGCAGGTGATATGGCCTATATTGGACTGTGCTTCTGCCTCACTGTGGTGCAACTGACCTTTCCTACTGACTTTCTAAGGTATCTTGGCCTAGGAAATTCCTTCACTCCATATTTTTGTGGGTTATGCCATTCTAGAATTTTTTTATAGTCATTATTTAAAGGTGTGTAGAGGGGTTTGGGGGGTGAGGTCAGGTAAATTCCTGACTTTACTATCTGGTCTACATTTCTCCGTGTGAAATCTTTCTATTGAGCTTTTTCTCAATTAAGAATATCATGGATAAGTTAAAAAAAATACGTGGGCTAGGGTGGCTATAGTAGCAATGATTTCAGGACATGTGCAGAAATTAGAGATAGAACCATCAGGACTCGGAAACTGATTTTGTATTTGCAAGAAGGGTTAGGGAAGGTTTGAGGATGACTGTGAGGTTCAAAGCATGGAAAATTTGAGTAATAGCCATACTTTCCTTTAACAGAGATAGAATTATGAGAAGAGCATCAGAACGCTAATTTTGACCATATGAAAACTTTAAATACCAATTGGAATGAAAACAAATCTTGCAGAATTTCTACATGTTACACCTAAATCATTTTGAAGGAAAGTACCAGAGAGTATAGATGAATAAGACTGTGCACTATTCAGAGTAAGTTTTTGCCAATATCATTGTTCTCATATATCAAAATGAAAAAAGAAATGTGTTATATAAACACAGGACAAAGCTAGATTACTCGTCAAAGTAAATGTCTTCTTCATTGTAAAATAGTGAGGTTTTTAGGTATGGTTCATTTTCATTTGGGCTCATGGAACTGCCATGTAAAATCTTTCAAAGTAGATGAGGCTTGATTGGGTAAATAAATACATACATCATTTAAATTATGTGATAACTAGGTAAGTATATGCCCTAATCAATCAATCAATCAATCAGCCAGAGACTTTCAAATAATTGGGAAGTATCCTTGAACAATTGGAATTACTTTGTGTAGAAAATATGGCACAGATTATCTGAAAAAACTTGACAATACCATGGAAGTCATCTACAAAATATGGAATCATTCCATGCTCAAGAGACTGAAGAAAATAAGAGGGGAGACAGAGACAGAGAGAGACAGAGATGGAGACAGAGAGAGGCAGAGAGACAGAGAGGGAGAGAAAGAGAGGGAAAGAGAAAGGGAGAGGGGAAGGGAGAGAGAGAAAAACAGAGAGACAGAGAGATAGAGAAAGAGGCAGATACAGAGTGATAGAGAGAGACACGCACAGAGAGAGACAGAGAAAGAGAAGCAGAGACAGAGATGAAGTGAGAGGAGATGGACACATATAGAGACAGAAACCAAGGTAGATTTCCAGCCAAAGCCCTGAGGAGGAATGTCTGACGAGCTTCAGCTTACCCTAGCTTTTCTTACCCTTTCCTAGACTGGAGGAGAACTTCAAGTGCCTTGAATGGGCTGAAGCAAGTTATTTTCTCATTTGAATCTTTTCATCAACCCCTGGGGCAACAGTAGTTGGCAACAGTGCCTGTACATGGACTAAAACTAGATATATCATAGGAAGGTATATTCACAAGTATAAAAGAAGGCAAATGAAGAAGGATGTCATATCTAAGAGGAACTTGTTGAAAAACCCATGAATGAAGAAAAAAAAAAAAAAACTTGTTACAACAAGTAGTTACAAGTTGCCACCTTTCCTTGAGCTTGAGCTCACCTTCCCCTGGCTTCTATATTTTGTAGCGAGATAGTGTATCATAGACTTTTGTGGAAAAGTTATCTATTAATCATTTTTATCATGCTACTATAGCATGTTTTTTTTTTCTAATCTAATGCAGTTTAAATGACTAACTGCTAATAATTACTAAGATTTTTTTTTTTAAATAATGCTTTAAGGTTTTCAAAGCACTTTACAAATTATCACATGTCATCATGACAATGATCCTGGAAGGTTGGTGCTATTATTATCTCCATTTTACATAGAAGGTAATTGAGACATATAGAAGTTAAGTGACTTTTACAGGTTCATATAGCTAGGAGATGTCAGAACCTGAGTTTGAATTCAAGCCTCCTCATCCTAATGAAACTTACAAAGGATTGCATTATGGAACTAGAAAGAAAAAGGAATGAACTTCTTAAATGAGGCAAAAAGGCAAGGAGTCTCAAGGGAAATCATGGAAAAAAGTCATGAGAGGAAACACAGTAATAGGGGCTTGTAAATTTAATATTAGGAAGAAAAGTCCTAGAGCATCAGGGCCCCCTACCCCTGGAGTTCTGTGCATCTGACTTGTCAGGACAAAGGGTAGTTGGGGCAATCCAGACCAAATGCTACAATACTTTGCCATATTTGGTGAAGAGAATACAATAGTATATTATTCTTGTAAACCAATAACAGCAAGTAGCAGAATCCTTTTTCTTATACAGGTTTTTACTCTCAAGGAAATGTTGGAGGCATAGAATCATTGATGAGGGGGGGAGGAGATTTTTAAAAGAATAAATATAAAGAAGGGCACTAAAGACTAGCCTTGATAAAAGTGAGTCTTGAAAGGGTTATTCAAGTCCAAAATCTGAAGTATAAGTATGAATTTACTGTTGTTAGCTCTTCTGCATGACTAGATAAAACCCATCTTCCATCATTTCTTACTAACTTGGTAGTCATGCTTAATTTTCAAAGTTCTTCAAAGTTCTCTTATGGTAAGGGCATTTAAATGCTGTCCTAACATTTGTCATGCTATGAAATGCATGTAACTGTCAAAACAGGGAGAGGAAGATCACTAATCCTTGTTTCTGTTGATGATTATCTCCTGTCTGTTCTTAAAACACACTCTTGCACAGGGCTGTAATTAACCAGCCTGTCAAAAATGCCCTAAATATTACATGGTTTTGGCTACTCCCATAACTCCTTGGTCAGTTCTAATTTTGTCAAAAAGGCTCTCTGTCTCTTTGAATCTTCCATTTTTAGGGGTGAAATGCAGTCAGGTTTTATTAATTCTTCATTCTTTTTCAGCACTGCACAGAATAATCCCTTTGTGAGGTCTGCTTGAGCATTGTATCCCAACTCCTCCTGAATGACTAAATACCCAAATATCTGATGCTACTATTTCCTAGCCAACATGATGTTACTAGAAAGGGGGAAAGCTCTGTAATTTGGGGATTTTTAATGGTTCTCAGTTACATTATTTAATAAATACACGATAAATTCATTTATTTTCAACAATTTGCCTACCTCACTTTTAAATGTATTATAGTGAACCAGTGAAGTTCTTTATAAATGCAATGCATAGATTACCATCTTTTAGCATCTTTTCAATTTGAAATTTATCTTTCTCTTTTCCTGCCTTTTTTTTTTTTTATTCTCAGTGCTTATATCTGGAGGGGAAAGAAATAGAAAGGAAATTGATGGAGGGAAAGCAGCCATTTCACTCACTCTTTGAATTCTTCTTTTGATAATGCATAGTAAATGTGTTATGAACTTACTACTAGAATCATTCATCAGGAAATTCCTCTCTAGCACTGGATATTCTCTATCAGGTTCATCCAAATACCAACTCTGAAACAACGGTAACTTTGGAACACCAAATTATAGACATTACCACTGTAATTCTTTTCCATCCCAGAACATATAAACATTCTTATATGTGAACATGAATGTGCATAAGCATATACAGTGTTTTCTCCCAGTGAAATCCTCACACTCTTTATGTCATTTAATAAGATGAATCAAGATAGTAGACAGATCAAATAGACTCGAAATCAGATAATCTGGATTCATTCCCTAGCTCTATTATTAACTGGTAGTGATACCATTAAAAAGTAACTTGTTGTTGGGGCAGCTAGGTGGCGCAGTGAATAAAGCAATGGCCCTGGAGTCAGGAGTACTTGAGTTCAAATCCAGCCTCAGACACTTAACACTTACTAGCTGTGTGATATTGGGCAAATCACTTACCCCCAATTGCCTTGCTTCCCCCCTCCAAAAAGACACAAACAAAACAAAAAGTAACTTGTTATACTTGAATGTCAGTTTCCTCATTTGTAAAGTGGTGATAATGCTTACACTTCTTATCTCACAGGAAAGTATACATAGACGCACACATGTGTGATACATACCACACACATTCATGTATGTGCATTACACATATACTTTAATATGTACAAACATATACATATATACATGTGCATGTGTGTACACAAACACATATGTATATCATATAATTTATTAGATGATATGCCACCCTCTTTGATTTGGATATCTTGCTAGGCTGGCTTGTATACTCTGTCAGTTGATATGAAATCAAATTGAAAACATAAAGAGAAAAAGTTCAAGATTTTTTTTGTTTTCCTAAAAAAGGTATTAATCTGAAAAAAAGATGACCAAGCTGATATAGGGGGCACCTAGGTGACATAATGGATAGAGTACCAGGCTTGGAATCAGAAAGACATGAGTTCAAATTTGGTCTCAAATACTTATTACCTTTGTGACCCCTAGGTAAGTCACTTAACTTCTGCTTTCCTCAGTTTCTTCATCTGTGAAATGGGGATCATAATGGCATCTAACTCCTGGGGTTATTGTGAGGACAAAATAAGTATATGTGTCTGACACATAGTAGACACTCTGTGAATGTGAGCTATTATTATAAAGCATTTAGCAAAGTGCCTGCCACATAGCAAGTGCTATATAAATGTTAGTTATTACTATGTAGCAGGAGAAATGACTAATGATTTTATTGGAATGCTGGAGACATATGACACTGATATTACTTTGCTTCAAAATATGCTTGTACATATTTGTCTTCTATCACTTCAATGAGGCTGGATTGGGGGTGGGAAGAGAATCACAAATAGTTAGGTTGGAATGTTATTTCCTCACACATAGGTTAGGTGAGATGGTGTGGCCCACAATAGCTCTCATTCAAGGATGTAGATTCATTTAAAAAAAAAAAAAACAACACAACAACCTACAGAGAATGACAACAATATGCCGTGATTTCCATTAAGATTTCATTTTTGATAAGTAGAATAATATGTAAATAATCTTTAAAAGAAATCAGGAGAAGGCAGGTCAGGTATTATGGTGGAAAGAGCACTGACTCTTGATTCAAAGAACCTGTGTTCAAACCCTACCTCTGAAATGGATTACCTTTGTGGCTTTGGGCAAGTCACAGAACCCTCCTGGCCCACTGGTTCATACTGTGTAAAATGAAAAGACAGATTAAATTAGATATTCTCTAAGATTCCTTTGAGTTTTTGACCTATGTTCCTAATTCTGTGATAGGATATCTTTTCAAAAAATACCTAGATGCAAGATAGAACTGAAGATATCCATCTAGCAAATAACAATTTTTGTGAAAAAAAAAATATGAAATTTGATTAAATTGATAATTATCCAAATAACTTGACCAGAAAATGAAATCCAAACATTTGATATATTTCTATGTGAAATGTTAGAATTGTGAAAATCAAATATTATCTTTCAATTTTAAGAAGAAAAAAATAGCTACATCTCAACAGCAAATTGAACAATATTAAATGTTTACTATGGTAAAGATACCTTACTAAGCAATGGGGCACCCTACTGGTATGGTCTTCTCCACTGTTGTTTGGGTGACTCTAAATTTTAAATCTTTAAAGATGGTGGCATCCAGTGGTTTATAACCATACTGCATCACAGAAGGAATAGTAATGTTAAAAAGATGGACCTCTGAGGGAAAAAAAAAATGATACTTTCATCCTTCAAAAGGTCACAGAACAAATCAGGAAATTTTTGTTTGGATTTGATTCTCACAAACAAGGAAGATTGTTTCTTAGAGTGGAAATAGCTGGAACTTTTTTTGTGAATTGACCATTCCACTTAGAATTTATGATAAACAAGGAAAGAAAAATCAAACAAGCTTTAGGAGGACACATTTCAAAGGGGCTAGGGAAATGATAACTAGTACAGCCAGAATTAAAATACTATCACGGGAATAGACCTTAAAGAAACAGGCCTTGCAGTGGTGACCAGACATGATCCTGGTTGTGGCTGTGGGTCAAGAGGAGTAAGCACACACCTAGGTGAGTGTCATACTGCAGGGAGCAAGAACATTGTAGGGATAGTGTAATTAAATCATCCAAAAAAACCCAATGTTTTCTCAGGTTATATTAAGAGAGACCTTGCACTCAAAATTCGGGACATAAGAGAAGCATGATAAATATCCATAAGTATTTGAAGGGCTATCAAGTTGAAGCAGTATTAGCCTTGCTCTAACCTTATTAGATTTTCTCATGCAAATTCTGTGCAAGCTGTGCATTTGGTGTGTTGTAGATAGAATTCTTATTCAGGAACACAGTTGAGCTACATGCTCAATGAAGTCATTGACAATTCTGAGATTGTGTGATCCATAATCTAGGTGAAATGGGAGAGGTAGTGGTGATCAGATGCCTTGATTACTCAACTTGATGAGAATCTAGGAGGTAGACAAAATGGAACATTTTCCATGTTGTCACACATGTGGTGTGTGTGTGTGTGTGTGTGTGTGTGTGTGTGTGTGATCTTTCCTGGTGTTGCACAGAATTATAAATTAGTCCCCAGTGACTATTGTTGCCTCATCCAGTACAGAATATAACTTCCCTTTTCTCTTTTATCCTGGCTTTGAAAGATAAGCCTGGAGTCTCTTCTGTGCTGTTTTTCTTGCTCAGTTTCAGGTGCCAGAAGTGTTCATGGCAGTTGCCTTACCCAATTTAGGAGTTTGAACAATGGTGATCTTGGAACTAGGATTGCAGGTGGAATGATATAGCCAAACAGCCCTGAAAGGTGTCTGGATTCAAAGTCAAGTAGGACTTTGGACTTAGAATTATGACCATGGGTTCTATAAGAAACAAGCTGGAGATCCCTCACCAGAGATTTAGATGGTAGAAAGACAGAGCAGGACGAAGCCTCATATGTTGGGGAGTACATTTATTTGTGATCATATATTTTTGATGTAAATTATTCTTTGTAAAAGCTAATCTATTGTTGGCTAAAGGAATTGAGATACAAGGGGACTTACATCAAAAATGAGGGAACACCATGGGTAAGGGATGAAGTCTTTGTAAGAAAGCCTAGACACATCCTTTTAAGGGCATTGGAGACACATTGGGGAGACATCAATTATAACTTACCTGGCTTTTAGGCAGTAGAGGCCAGTGTAACCAGTATGACATTTATTGTTATTAATATTAGCAATAAATATCTTTGCTATAATACACTTTTCTGAAAACTCTAGATACAAGCCATACCTAAGTTTATCTATGTATCTATGCATCTATGTATCTATCTATCAGTCTATCTATCTATCTATCTATCCATCTATCTATATGTGTGGGCATGAGAGTGTGTGTGTATGTGTCTATATGTTATGCACATATACAACACACTTATCTATCTATTTATCTATCTGTATGTGTGTGTGAGAGTGTGTGTGTGTTTATATGTTATACACATATACAGCACATACTCATATATCTATATCTATCTATCTATCTATCTACATATATAGATATAGGTGTGTGGCTGTGTGTGTATGCACATGTGTGCATGTGTATGTGTGTGTGTGTGTGTGTGTGTGTGTGTAATGTAGATGCATTGAAGAATGAAGAAAACAAAAATTATTTAATTCCTTTGAGTCAAACATTTCATTTTTAAGCCCAAGTCCAGGTGGCCCCATATTCTATAGGATGTGAAGGTAGATGGTTCACAGGTTGTACAATACTTGTTTAAATTTTTCAATGAAAGGGAGGAGAAAAGTAGGATAATGGATTTAGGGCAAAGTCTTTTTTGTAGTGTGTGTGCGTGTGTGTGTGTGTGTGTGTGTGCATGTGTGATGGCTCCCTTTGACTGTCTGGTGAAGCTTATGGATTGAACACCCTTCTCAGAATAATGTTTTAAAATGCATTAAATAAAATAAATGGGACTAAAAACAAAATCAATTACATTGACATAATTGTATTTTTTAAGTTAAAAGTATCACAGGTTAAGATCCCTGGCTTTAGGGAATATCTTGGATCAAGAAAAACATTTATTTGTAATTTCACTACCTGTATTTTATTGAATCCTTCCAGATTAAGTTTTGTTTACATAACAAAAAGTCCAATACCAATTTAGTATCTAGCCAATTTAATCAGTGTCGATGGCCCAACTGGACAATTTAGGTAGTAAATCAGCTTTGATGAATGAATTAACCAGTTTATATTTATCAATTAGCTGGGTGGTTACAAATCTGCACTAGAATTTCTTTGCATAGACATGGCTTTTTTGGTGAATGTTAGCCTTTATTTTCCTATTTGATGATTTTTTTTTCCTCCTACAAGTTCTATTGATAATGGGACTTGATTAAAAAATGGAAAAACAAAGTTAAATTGACTTCAGTTTGGTCACAAGTGGTTGGACAGCTTACTATTTTTAGTTAAATAGAAGTGAACTACCATAAGTGTGAAAAGCTATTTCTCAACAAAAATCGGAAAAGATAAGATCAGGTTGCCTGTGATCATGATCCATATACAATACAAATGGCCCTGGTGAGAGAACAAATTCAACTCATTTTCTTCTTGGGAACAAGGTGTATTTGATGGAGATAGTTTGTTGTTTCTCTGTCTCCCACTGACAGAGAAATAACAACCTAAATTCACCACAGAGCCTGTCACTCCCTGGTAGTAAGTTAAGAATGCTTCTTCTTAACCCTTCCTGAAAACTTGCTATCATTCAGTTCATTATGGTTAGAAAGCATTTTACATTGGATCTAATGAATATGGAATACCTTTTAATCTTATGTTTATATAAGGAGTAGAAGAGTAGGAGAAAAAGAATCTTAAAGAAATTAGAAATTCAGATCTAAATTACATAGGTTTGCCATCAACTTCGAATTTACTTTGTGTGATCTTAATTTTTGTCTGTATACATGTAGTAGTAGTCATTAAAACAGCATAAAGGTTATAATTTCTTTCTTTCCCAAAATTGTGATATTGTATCATCTCAAAGAAATGTATAAATTAGATGTAACTCTTCGATTTAAAGGCTCTTTTTATCTTTTCACTCTTCCAACATTGAATCAATGCCCTTTATCTATTAATGAGTCTGAGCAATAGTTGACAATAGAGAAGGAATCATAAGATCTGCTTGTTAGAGCTTTTTCTGCCACTATATTCCCTTGCTGGGTGGGGGAAGTGATTACATACAACTTCTCAAGACCTCAGTTTCCTCATGTGTAAAACAGGGGAATTGGTTCAGATAACTTAATAATTTAGTCATTAATAGATAAGTTAGAGGTAATATATTCATAAAATTAAACTGAATGTTTAAGGAATTAATCAGATATCAGGACTATTATTAGAAAAAAGCTTTTTTGATAATTCTTAATTATACACATTATATCTCAATCCTAATCAATTTTCCCAAATACAATGGTGTCTCTAAAATCCTCATTTGGTATAAGGCAGAGTTATTTTTTTAACATTGTCTAAGGGGTTTTAGTATTTCAGATTCTAAAAAGCAAAACCAAAACAAAACAAAACTGTATCATATAGACTTCATTAAAAAGGAGCACTATATCAGTGTTCCTAAGAACAACACTAAAATGCTAGTGTTTTTAAAAAAATATAAAATCATAGAATACATTGAGTGGAGTTCCCCCACTCCTTTGGGGATTAATTAATGTATTCTTTAATTTATTTTTTCTAATATTAAGTCTATTTCTTATACTCTTGATTTAGGCATATTATATTCTATAAATACTTATCCATTTTATTTATATTGCCAATTTTGTTTCAATCTAAATAGGAAAAAAGTATATTTATTTCATTTATATCTTTTAAAGTTGATTTTACTTTTTCTTTTTTTATATAGCTTTGTGGTTTCCTCTTTCTTTAAAGAAAAACAGTCTACCTTGGTTTATTATGTTTTTTTTTTAAATCACTAGTTTTAATTATTTATTTAATTGCTCATTTTTTTGTTGTTGTTAATTTTGTTCATCTTTTTTTTTCATTTTTAATCTTCATGTTTCCATGTTTATTTCTTAATTTATTGGAGTTGAGTGACTTATTAATCATTAATTAAGTTTGCATCTTAAGTTAAAATTTTCTTTTTTAAACTCTTCAGAATTTAAGGTAAAAGCAAACACAAAAAATACAAGGTGATATAATAGGCACAAAGCTGGCATGGTCCAAAAAGAACTTGATAGGCTAGACAAACTATGAACTGAGGGGCAAATTCTGTCACCGTCTGCTTTTGTGTGTTAGAGAGCTAAGAATGTTTCTTTCTTTTTTTTGTATTTTAAAATACAATAAAACTTTACTTAAAAACATTAAAATAATTCTTAGTTCACATAATGTACAAAATCAGATAGCAAATCAGTTAGCTGTAGTTTGCCTACCCCTGTGATAGAACATTGAATTGAGTTGAATGAGGGAGAACTTAATACGGATAAGTACAAATTCTTGCCTCAGCATTAAAAACAAAAACAACAACTTAACAGGTACAATCTGAGGAAGACATCATTAGAAAGCAATTTTCTCTTCCAAGGATATAGGGGTCTTAGTGACCCATGTTCTCAATATGAGGCACTTGTATGATATGGCAGCCATATTGTGTTAGACTGATTCTGGTAAGACTATGTACTGTAGGAGAGCATGGGATTATATCCAGGAATATTCTTAAAGGAAAACTAATGAAATCTTAAGCAGCATTTAGAGTCATAGCTTCCAAGAAAAATGAATTTCACAGTATTTTTCTACTCTGTCATTGTCAGACTACTTAAGGAATATTGTATCTCATTCCTGGCATCACATTTAAGGAAGGACATTGAAGATTTGGAATCATTCAGAGAAGAGTAACCAGGGTGATAAGGAACCTTGAGTCCATACACTGAGTCCATATGCTGAAAGAATTGGAGATGTGTATCTTGGAGAAGGAAAAGATTCAGGAAATACATATTAGCTGTCCTCAAGTCTTCAAGAACTGTCATGTCAAGAGGAATTATATTTCTTCTTTTGCCCAATAAGACAAAACTAGGAGAAATAGAGAGAAATTTCAAACAGGAAAATTGAATCTTGATGTAAGTGAAAACTTTCTTATTTGATATAAGGAAAAATTTACTTACTGCCTACTTGTGTGTGCTGTGGAAAGGATTCTTCTTTCTTTTCAGGTGTGAATAGATTATGTGACCTTTGAAGCCCTTTCTAATCCTGAATTCCTTCATTCTAGTCAGCTATATATTGCAGGAGAGCCTAGAGTTAGATTTATAATTTTCTCAAAGTAGTCTCAGTTATTTCTTCATTGGCAAGTAAAATAAAAAAAAAATCAGATGCACCATACTTATGTGTGGTATATTGCACATATTTTCAAAATTTTTGATGCATTTATCAATTTTTATATTTTTCTTTTCTTTTTTTTCTCTTTGTCTTTGAAAATATTACTATATAGCAGTGGTCTCTAGTAGGAGAAGGGAAAGACATACTGAGGAAATTTTTGGTAATATAAAAGAAAAGATAAATTGCAGTTTAAAAGAAATTATTGGGTCTTCTGCTTTTATAGGAAAGGATTTTTTTCATAAAAGTCTGAATGGTTGGAATTACCCCATATATTATACACTGCTTCTATGTTAGCTATGTTATAAGTATCAGGAATTCATCATCCATTTCTTCTATATGACTAGGTAGTGAAAATAGAAAAGCAGTATGTTCTTATACCTAAATAGTTTCTGTTTCTTTCCATTTATCTTTCAAAAAAGGCTCACCCTCATCCCTTGGCTCTTCAGATTTTTGCACATACAAGTATCTAGTTTCTTTATACAGTGTTCTTCTCTTTTACAACTTCTTTCAGTTTTCTTTTGTTCTTTCTTTTCCCCTTCTTTCCTTCCTTCCTTCATTCCTTCCTTCTTTCCTTCCTTCCTTTCTTCTTTGGTGGGGAAAACTTATCCTTTTACTACCATATTCCAGTAATAAAATCCATTTCAATAAAGCTTAATGCTACCTATTATATAATATTTACCTTGTATATGGAAACATAGACTTTATATATTACCTATACTCCATTCATTGGCATGTTGATATTAGGCCATAAATATAATCCTACCTTTTTTTGTTTTTCTTCTAGTGAACTATATACTTTACTTTTGTCAATGTCAATATCTGATGACCTCCATAACATTGACATAGAGAGTCTTCCTGGAAATTGCTCATTATCACACCTTATTTTAAATTTAAAGTGTTCTTATTCACAGCATCAGTCCCCAACCAAACCTCTTCTTCCAAGACCCGATAAGATGTTTTTGTCTTTATGGAAGAGTTTATCATTGCAGTATCTTAAATAATATTCTAGAATAATATATTTCATTATTCAGTAATACCATGTCCCGTAAATTGATACCATATTTGTTCACCTTATATATTTTTATTTATCTTCACAAATCCCCATCTTTAATTGGAAGAAGAAATTGAAATAATACTAATTTCCAAAATTCTCCTGTTTCCTGCCTAATACTTCAATGTTCCTAAAAATACTTTACATTTTTCTTCTGATAACATTATTAATTCTCACATAAATCCTTTAAAATATACAATTCTGAATAGATTTGATAAATCTTAACAGGTTTTCCATTCTATTCCATATAGGTCATCAAGAAATATAAGACACTTCTAATTTGATGCATAGGGATAGGTAAGTGGTACAGTCGATAAAGTGCCAGGCCTGGAGTCAGGACAACTCATCTTCCTGAGTTCAAATCTGGTCTCAGAAATTTACCAGCTGTGTGACCCTGGGCAGATAACTTGAATGTTTGCCTCTGTTCCTCATGTGTAAAATGAACTAGTAAAGGAAAGGGCAAACCAGTCCAGTATCTTTGCTAAGGAAACCTCAAATGTGTCACAAAAGTCAGACAGGACTGAAATGAGTGAACAACAATTACAATTAGATGCATAAACTAGAGGTCTTTTGACATTTGTTTTTGAAAATCCAACAGGAAATTCTCAAATACTACAATGCAACTGTGTTCCAGAGTCAACAATAGTGTTTTGATATCTAATAGTACCTATGAACTCTCCTTATAAGTGAATATTTATATGTAATATAGTTATTTTCTCTGAGAATAAATAGTCTCATACCAATTTTAGAGCAGGTCCAACCACCACACCTTCATATTTCAACTCAAGTGGCTCCCTATCGCCTATAGCATCAAATACAAAATCCACTGCGTGGCCTTCAATTACATTCATGACCTAGCTTCCCTCCCTCACTTTTGCAATTTTCTTATACCTTACAGCTCCCTCCCTCAATATACTCTTGGGACAAGTAAAATTGGACTTCATGCTGTTGCATGAATAAGGTGAGTAAGGAACTTCATCTCTGCCTCGGGGTGTTGTTTTCTGGCTGTACTCATTCCTGGAATGCTCTGCCTCTTCATTTGCACTTCCTAGCTTCCCTGTCTTTAGTTCCAACTAAAACCCTGTCTTCTATAGGAAGTCTTTCCCAATAATCCCTCTTAATTCTAGTGCTTTCCTTCTGTTACTTTTTTTTTGTTTATCCTTTACACAGCTTGTTTTTATATATTAGTTTGCTTTTTGTCCCTCTAAAATTATGAACATCTTAATGATTGTAGCTATCTTTTTTCCCCTCTCTTTGTATCTATAGAATTTAGCTTTTTGTCTGGTATATAGTTTACATTACTAAATCCTTATCAACAGACTATCAGCTGACACTAAAGATGGAGACCAGACCTGTGATTTCAAGGATACATGCACACACATATTTATATGTGTATGTATATATGTATACACATATATGCACATGTGCCTGTACATGTATATAGGTGTATATATATATATAAACACACACATATATATACACACACATATATGCACGTGCATACACATGTACCCACATATACATATGCATACGCATATGCATACACATACCCACATATGGAAATTCTAGATAAAGAAATGTTTTGCGATTGAAGGTTTGAACCTTTGTTGTAACTTATGTCTTAGACAATTGTCTAGATTGTTGAATGGTTTTGACTTTCCCAAGGTGAGCCAGTATGCATGGGAAGCAAGACTTGAATCTAGGACTTTCTGGATCAATAGTTGCCTTTCTGTACATTATGCCAAACTAACCTTCTCCATCATTCTAATTGCTCCTGATTAATCCTTTTCTAGCTCTTATAGGTTATAATTTTCCACGTGCTAATCTTTTGGCTCTTTTGTTACCTGTTTAATGTTCTATTTTTCTTACCTCTTGAATTATTACTTTCATCCTCTTTGGTAATTCTTCATACTTCTCAATAAGCAACAACAAAAGAAGTTATTGCTCTCCTGTGACATTTCATCTCTTCCTCTTACTTTCCCTGGATTCTTTCAAGTCTCAGCTCAAATCTGACCTTGAGCAGGGACTTTTTCAGGTCTTCTTATCTACTAATGCCTTACCTTCTGAGATTGCATTCCATCTATTGTGTCTCAATTAGTCTTACATTGTATGTAATGAGTTATTTGTAGTCTGAACCCCATATCACAATATTAGTTCCTTAAGGGTAGGGTCTATTTGTACCTTTGTTTGTATATCCAATGCTTACTTAGCACATTGCATGGCACAGAGTTAGTTCTTAATGAAGGGTTTTAGGTTGATTAATTAAGTCATTTTCCCCTTCTCTTTAAATCATTTTCTTCCTCCTAAAATAAGAGAGCAGCTTGAATTTATCACAGTTATAGTTGTTGATTGACTACCCTAGGAAGACAAACATAGCACAGCCTTTCAAATCCCTAGAATAGCTGCCATAATTCCCTTACATCCCTATGTAGTACAGTTAGGATTCTCAAGTGCAAAGACAGTCAATTAGAATTTCCCCTGGCAATTCTGCTTGATATAACTGTCTGTTTGCTGCACCTGTTCACAGCTGCCAACTCTCATTTGAGTGTTTTCTATACAGCTGCTTTTAAGACAGCCTAAATTTTACCATCTTACAAATGTGTTAATATTCCCAGGTGTTAGCAATCAGTAATCAGCACTAGTGTACTAATCACTAGATGCAAATGTAAAATACAACTAGCAATCAGAGAAATCTCTGTGTAAAGTGTTCTGAAATCACTCCATCAGAAACCTGAATTCCTTACCTCTGAGGACAGGAAAATACTCCTAAAACTTTGGGAGCCATATATCTCTTTAGATTTCTATCTATGTATTTATCTATCTATCTATCTATCTATCTATCTAATCTGAAATAAACAAGCTGTTGGAACTCACTCTAATCACATGATTACAAAGAATGGAATCATCTATCGGTCACAGAGGGTCAAAGAGAAGGAAGAAATAGGTGGTTGGTGAGGGAAGAATAATTTTTTAAGAGCACAATGCTGGCCACTTCCTATCTATGTTAAGTCCCTATTAAAGGCAATTAGTCTTACCTTCTTCTAGATAGTTTATTGATGAGCAGTGTCTTTGTCAGATTTTATATTCAAAAATTGTGTCAGAATATTGTGAATTGTAGATTCCTTCCCTCTAGAATATGGAAAGAGATAGCCTTGTTATGCAAGTTTTATGTGTTTCTACTTGGTTTAGACCATTCAAAGATTGTCACAAGGGAAACATGATTCATTTCTATTTCTTGGACAATAGGGGCCATAGGTTAATAGAGCGTATTAGTTACCCTTCCCCCCACCTCTTTAGTTAATTAAAAAAATAGGTAATGAAGAATTGGCCTACATTATTCAAGTTGTTAGGCATGAAGATCATTGAACCTGTACTAGACTAATTAGGCTCATTTCAAAGAATCTAGGGCTGTAAGCTTCCTGTTCTCTATTCTCAAGGTACAGCATTCAGTGAAAGAGATAGGTTCTGCTTGAATAACTCCAAGGAAGGTGAAGCCACCACCTCTTACAGCATCACATTTTACTTTCAGACAGCTTTCACAGGCAGTTTTTGGTTATTTCATTCCACTGTTTTTTTAAATCAATCCTAAATTTTTTCTTTGTACCTTCTAAGCACTACTTTTTAAAAAGAATGAGTCTCTTCTACAAGATAGGCCTTCAAATATTTGAAGGTATCATCATTTGTTTCCTTCCCTCTATGTCTTCTATTCTCCAGGCTACACATGCCAAGTTCAGCTAAACCTCATATGATATAGACTCAAGTTCATCTGATATCTTTTTTTTTTCCCCTCTCCTTCTTAAAATGTAGCATACTAACTGAACACCATATTTCATCTGTTATTTGCCCAGGACAAATTCAGGAAGAATACCATATAATTGCTGGCTGCCTGTCTGTAATGCCAAACAAAGGCAACTTCCAAGGTTCAGAATACCACCATAGCAACTCTATTTTATTTAGGGACAAATAAAACCAAAAAAAAAAAAAGAAAAAGAAAAAGAAAACATTAACTCATTCATTTAGCAAGTAAGTTTTCAATTCAATCCAAGTACTACTCCATCCCTGGACAGTACATTCATTCAGTCAATAAAGTCTCTCTTCTCAAATGGAGGTTAGTTTACAATCATAAACAAAGTACATTCATTTGGCCAGTCACAGAGCACAAAAGAAAGTCAAAAGGTTCCCACCCTGGATCACAACTGAATTACAATACCATCCATTAACACCAAGCACTTTCTCAAAAGGGACAAGAGAGCACATGAGTCTATCTACCCTTAAGCTACAACAAGGTTAAGATATCATCACAGCATTGAAAACCCAAGGAAAGGCCCTTCCTTTATCTTGACAGAAGGTGAGGCAAATTCTCAGCAATCTCTGTTCCTGGGGAGACAAAGCTTAACAAAGCCACCATACACATTGCCAGTGTCTTCATTAATTCACTCTCTGCCTGAAGAACAGTCCCAGAACCCCTGAAAACATCAGCAAGAACTTCTTCCAGGATTTCTGTAAACATACAACAAGAAAATCCTCCTTCAGGGCTTCTGAACCAACATCAAGGTTCCAGAACCTCTGCAACAGCAGCACTGTTCACCAGCAGAAGAATCTGGCAAAACAACATCAAAACTGACAGAAAAAATACAGGCATCATAGCCATGCCTCCTCAGTTCTCAACAGTTCTGGGTGGCAGTTCTCAAAAGTCCTAGGCAGTTCCAACTGGCCCTCAGCAGTCTCTCTCTCAGCAACTCTGGCCCCCAGCAATTCTCCTCTCTTTCTGCCTCCATGATACTGCTTCCCAAAAAGTCCTTCTGGCCTCCTCTGCTTGGGCCTTCTCTCTGCTTCGGCTTTTCCCTAAATCCAAGGCACCACCTTCTCCCAGTTCAGCCCTCTCTCTTCATGTCAACAAGTCCATCCCACAAGTGGGATTCACAAGCTCTGGTTGTTACTCTCACCCCCCAAAACCAAGCCAATACAGGGGAATCTTTAAATTCCATTACCATTACACTGTCTTAATGTGGACCAAAGTAACATCAGATTTATTTGTTTTTTTTGTTTTTCAACTTCTGTAAATAATACCACTAACTTATCTGAAGCTTGCAGTCTACTAGAATGCATACACCTTTTTCATGCAAATCATTATCTAAATATCATTTTCCAGTTGTATACTTCTGAAGATGATTTTTGTTCTCATGTGTGAAATTTTACATTTATACTTATTGAATTCTTTTAAAATTTGAGCCTCATGTTCTACCTTGCCCAGACATTTTGCTCCCTTATTATGTAATCTGTTTTTTTTCTATCCATCATAGATTAACATCATATGCAACTTTCAGAAAATATTACACATTTATTATAATTATTGACAAAATTATTAAACAGCACATGTCTTGGAGCAGTGTACTGGTGATCTTTTGATATTAAATAATTAATCAGAATGATTTTAATTCAGCCATCCAACAGTTAATAGTCCATCTAAATTATAGTATAATCTAGTCCATATCTCTCCAAATTTTTCATGATAGTAGCATATGGCAAGAGCTGTTCCTTACATTTGGCATGGGAGTATCTTTATGTGACTCAAAAGGAGGGAGACTAGAGAACTCTAACCTCCCCACACTTCTCTAAGGGAGACTTTAAGTCATATTAGGAAGAGAAGCTGGAAATTAGCTGGCCCTTCAATCCTCAGAAAGAGGGGATAATAGGCTAGAATTATATCTATCTGGTCCCTTAAATATTATTAGCCAAATAATATGATTTTCAGGTCCAAACAAACTTCTAATTGTTGTATTATTCATTGAGGGTAGTTAGCAGGAACCCAAATTTTATGCATAAGACTTGATTCCTTTCCTACAAGATATCAGTTCCACAGTAGAAACCTTCCCCGCCCACTTCATCATCATCATAATCAAAAAAGTTATCAAATTCAATAACAAAACAGAAATTCAAGGACATATACACAGAAGAATATATACCACACAATATAAAATGGAGGAGTTCTCCTATTGAAAGCAAGGTTATTCAGCTCAACAAGTAAGAGATAGTCCTAAATCTTATCTAAGGTGAAGTTCCCTAAATTCTCTAGTGTTGCTAGGTGGGGATGGGGCATGATAGAGACTGCTAGATTCTCTCCTGCAAGTTTCTTCCCAAAGCCGTATCCTTCAGCAATCTTAAATGACATTGGCATATTCTATCTTCTTTCTCCAAGCTGGAAGTCAGAAATTCCCAAAGTCCAAAGAGACTTGAAGAGATTGGAGCTCTTCTTTCTCTCATCTCTCACGAAATTTGCCATACCCCTCATGCAGACAAAGAGTCTTGATCTCTACCAATAAGTAGAGCCAAAGGACTTTTAGACTGAGGTTACAAATATGAAATATATTATCAAAAGCCTCAATACAATCTAGTTAAAATTACCCTGACTAGCCAATTCATTACCTCTGACCGAGAGAGAGAGAGAGAGAGAGAGAGAGAGAGAGAGAGAGAGAGAGAGAGAGAGAGAGAGAGAGAGAGAGAGAGAGAGAGAGAGAGAGAGAGAGAGAGAGAGAGAGAGAAATAAGGTCAGTGTCGTGTGACCCTCTTAATGGAGTCATGTTCTTTCTAATCATTGTTTCTATTTCTATATTGTACCCTTACCATTTCTTTAATGATCTATTCTTTTCCTAATATTTTTATCAGCCACAAAAACCAAGTTCATTGCCCTAAAATTTGCTTATGCCTTTTGAATATTGGGACATTTGCCTTTCACATTTCTATTTTCTTTTTTTTTTCTATGATTTTTCAAATAGCACTAGAAATGGCTCAGCAATAACAACTACCAATTCTTTTGGTTCCCAAGGGCACAGTTCATCAGGACTGGGCAACTTGAATTCATCAAGGGCAACTAACCATAATTTTATTAAATATTGTTGTCATTTCAAGTAAAAAAACTAATTTTCCTTGGTGGAGAAAACAAAAGCAGAATAAGAATTCAGTAACTCTACTGCTTTCTGTTGATAGTTAACACTGTCCAAGTCATACCAAGCAAAGGTCGTATTCCTTTTTGGAGCCCTTGCTTGGAGTCCAATAAAGCCAAATCTACTAGCAACAAGAGCAACTTTTGTTTATCCTTAATTTTCCTCACCAGCCTTAGCTCATTTTGAGCTTTAGCTCCACTGGTTGTATTATTTCAGGATTGTGCTATGTTCATTGTTATCTTCTGTCTCTGACCTTGCTTCTGTCTTTTGTATATTTATTTCTTAAAATCAAAATCAATTGGTGAATGTCCTGTGTATCCATTTTAGTCTTTTCAGGAAGGAAAAAAAAATGTATTTTCTTATGATTGGAACTCTTTCTTCTTGTGTCTTTGGAACTTCACTTCTGAACCACTCCCAACCCTCTTGAAATGACTTTTCCTATAGCTTTTATTCAATTTTGAATGCCAAAATTGAAATTTATAGCTCCTTTGAACATGTGTCAGGTAACCATATATAGAGAATATTATTATTATTATTATTATTATTATTATTATTGTTATTATTGTTATTAATCATTCATCTGTTTGTTCAATCGTTCATTTACAGGATTCACATTCTTCTATCACAAACTATTGGAGGGAATGATGACTTTCCTGAAAAGAGTTCCCATAATGTCTACCCCTGAAGCAAATTTTTTTTCTTATTAATAATAAACAGATTCAGTATGGAATTTTCCATCATTTTTTCCCATAATTTTTGAAAAATAAAATTACCCTTAGTACAAGAAAAAAAAAAGCTAATAGCTGCTCTGCTATTGAAAAGTAATGTCTGGATAATTGAAGTTCCCCATTACTGTGATGCCATGCCTCTGTGTGAGACTTATGATTTGTTTTCTCAACTCCTAATTGATTTCCTTTATCAAATATTGAAAGGATTCCATATTTGTTGCCAGAAAAAGAATAACCTATGGCAGTCAATTGACAAGAAATAATAAGACTTCATACCACAGAACTGTATTACTGAACAATTAGAACCCTAGAAATCACTATGGCACAGAATTATGTTAAGGCTTTAAAAGAAATAATACACTAAAAGACAGACAGTGAAATGGAGTAGTAATACTAACATCATATCAAAGTCCTCTCTGAAATATATATACTCTACTTCTGGCACAGTTATCAATTTTAAAGGTGAAAACTACAGGTAAGGAATTTCTGGTTCTTCATCTGCTTTATCCCTAATGTAAAGCACTGATTCATGTACAAATTGTGAAATATATACATAGTGCCATTAAAGTCGTGCTTTACATGATTAATTCAGACACATTTATGTATTTTGACACATCTTTGATTTTAAAATTTAAATTAAATTAAAAATTTAAAACTTCTGTCTTTATTAAATTTTTTTTTTACCATTGTGTCAATTATTAATCTGATAAGAACAACATAGTGCAGTGAAATGGACACTGGACTTGCAATCTTTTATTTAAATCATTCAATGCTGATTGTAGACAAGTAGCAACTTCTCTGAACCACATTTCCTTTGTCTTTGTGCCCATTATTCTTAGCAAAGATTTGGTCAGGAAATAGTCCACCTGAATGATGCAAAAAGGTGAAAAATTGTGGAAGTCTTATTAGATTTTCATTGGGGTAGTAGATGATTTTGTTTATTTAACTGGATCATATTCTAATGTACATATAAGACTGGGATTATACCCTACATTCAGGTGAATTTTAAAAACTCAGATATTTGAAAATATTTTATTGTTAGATATCTGGCAATGTAGACATAAAATTTTGGGAAACTGTACTGCCTATTTCCATCATTTGAAAAACATTTTTTTCTAACTGGGCACTGACAACTTTAAAGCAAAGAGTCAAAAAAACTAACAAAATTATCATTATGTGATTAACAATAAGTAAAAGAAAATTTGCATTTACAAAATGTTTTCTAAGTTGAAGGAGTGAAGCTAATTTTTCCCCTCTGCACTGTGACATGTTGACATAAGTGGGTGTGACACGATGTGGTAATGAAGTGTCTAGCCTGTGATTTTCAAACAGATGTGGCTCCCCTGAAAACTAGCTTTCAAAAATTAGGTTATTTAATTGATCCAATTTAACTTGGAAAAAATTAAGTTATCTAGCTCAGATCTGGATTAGCAATAGCTTGTCCCCTTATCCACACTAGGGTAACCTCAGGACAGACATCTGTTTCGATATCTTGGATAAGTTCACGTATAACCATCTGTTCATGAAATTGTGCCCCTTCAAAAATGGTCAGAGCCTTGACTAGGAATAGTGACTCCATAAATATATTTTAACCCTTCTGTACATCTTTGAATACATTGAATCAGTCAAAAAAAAAATGAAAGTCATTGTTTCCATAAATCTCAGTTAATGGAAAATGGGGAGAAATAGAATATGATTTGATATAGAAGTGCCCTTTGGGAAAAATGAAACTTCCCCAAAATGAGCATTATGAGATTTTGTAAATGTTCATGAATGAATATCCCCAAGAAGCCAATAAAGTTGAAAAGAAACTAATCTCTCCTCAATGGGCAGAGTCCCAATTTTTCTATGTAAGTTGAAAGATATGTCAGGTTCTGACCTCAGAAATGAATAGGGTCAATGCACAATAGGGTTGGGATAAGAAACATATAAATTACTGCCAAATGGGTACAAGTGCAATTTAATCATAGAGTAGAACTTGTAGGTCATTTAATTCAACTTCTTCATTGGGGAACAATATGGGACAGGATAAGGACACTGGTTTAGAGAAGGGGTTTAGAAGCCACATGTGGCCTGCTCTTTTCAGAGCAGATCCACTGATGAGAGCAAAGTAGAAATGTTCTTCCAGATGATGAATGAAATGATAATAATAAATTAATGGCTTTGATTCAAGCATCATGATCCACAATTATAGTCAATTCATGAGAAAATATAGTCTATCATGCTCATTGGCTTTGCTTTTTGGAATTGATAAGACAGAGTTGATAAACTGTCAAAAACCTGATATTGAATTGCCTCTCAAGTTTATTACTGTTAGTGCCCTTTTAACGTATTCAACTGAAAAAAAAATGGATGGTGATTATGTATACATTTTAATAAAAGAGAAATTTAGTCATCTGTAAAATGGGTTAACCATTGACTGATCTTCTTTGTTTCAGTTGATTTTAATTCCACTTTGCCCCTTTCTCACCATTTTTCTTGATACCCATTTCTTGAAACACAAATCTAGTAATTGTCTTAATTTCAAATTCATTAGCATTATGAATCTCATTCTCCTTCTTAAAATATTCAACCAAGCCTTCCTACTTCGTATGTAGCTATCTTAATTGCCTTATGCCATCAACTTCCCAAAATCTTTGGATGGTAATGGACAACCTGGAAGAAGGGAATAATGTGATTAATTACACTAAATAATTGCTTTAAATTTCTGCCTCTAGGTGACATGGCACAGCAAGACATGAATGGAGATTTAAACAAGTTAGTAATCACATAAAGAAGCTGATCTCTTCATAAAAATATCAAAATTCAAGGAAGAAAATCGTCCATGGAGTACAGCCTATTGCAAGTCAGGATCTCCTATACTCTGTCTTATCCAGACATTTAGGTCAACTTGAGACCATGTTAAAATTGGATGAATTCTCACCAATCAGAGCCCAGGGATTAGAGGGATAGGAAATTATGTTCTAGTAGAAAATGGAGCCTCAAATTGTTGGTGGCATGACATGGAGATGGTCAGAAAATTATCCATAATTATTGGTAATATTTTTGCTAGAAATAAGATGGGCACCATAAAAACATATATAGGAAACTTTCTCAAATGTGATATTTTTAATATAAGCATTAAGTGGTGAGGTAGGAGTTTCTGATAGAAAAGATCATATTACTGTAAGTAACAGAAATTTGATTTGGGATGAAACTTAGATGTTTCCATTTGTATTTGAATTGCATAATTTTTTCAAAATAGGAAATCAAAGATCAGAGAAATTAACTGACTTTTCAAATTTACGTATCAAGATATTTATATTTTGTTCTAGATACCATTTCACTGGTGAAAGGAACTCATACTGAAAAAACCACCTCTATCCAAAAGGGTCAGATTAACACTCTGCTTTGTAATTTGTAATTTAATGTTTTCATAGACACTTAGTGGAATGAGTTAAAAGACTTGTTCATGATTCCATAGTCAACACTTGTCTAAGGTAAGACTTGCGCATATATTCTGACACTGAAGTCAGTTCAATATGCTATAGTACACTATTAGAGAGCCAATTGGTTAGCTAATCTACTATTAAGCTGTGATGTATTTGTCATTGGCTCAGTGGTTTTCATACTACATGAATGTGACTGCATGAAAATGCAGCTGCAAACATTCAGAAACTCCAAGAGTTTCTCCAATTTCTAGTAATGTCCAGCCTTCAGTAATAGTTTCTGTATTTAGGACTCCATCAGAGGAATTGAGTTATCAAAATAAGTGGCCTCCAAAATTTTTTGTCACACACACCTATCAGCCAAAGGGAAAGCACCCAAACCCCAATATGCATATGTTCACTTATTTTTTAAATGTACAAGTATAAATGTACTATTATGGATGTTCTATAGCTTATACAAAAATAGAAATTAAAAAAAGAATGCAGCAAAGACGTTGTATTATTTGAGCCAAGAGTCAGTATAGTGCCACTGGAGTTATTGGTTAGACCTGTACTTTGACTCCCTTGTAGAAAATGGATTGGAGAGGGGAGAGATTTGAGGAAGAGAATTATTGCACTAGTCCATGTGAGTGGTGATAAAAGCCTCAAGTAGGATACTGAATTTGCAAGTAGAGAGAAGGAACTAAATGTGAGAGAAATTGTGGAATTATGTAAGGCCATGCATGAGCGGCTTTCCAGAAGAATGCTACTATGAATAGCTTTTAAGGTTCTGATAACACAGTATACTGTACACTCTATTTATTCCATAACAATCAAAGCAAAACATTCACAGTAAATCAAAATACAGCATTGACAATATTACAACTCATCATAGATAATACAAATACAGCATTCACAACAACTTATCACAGAAAATGGCCACATAGTTTCCCCTACAGTGGTCACAATGTTTTGAATAAAGAACAATCATTTAGTAACTCAAACATTCACAAAATCCTTAATTCAATCACAAAGTACAATAGTCAAAGTTTTCCACTCATGGGGCATACCAGGTTACAAATCAATTATTTATTCATCAATCAGTAAGTACAATCATTTAGTCAATCAATCATCCTTCATTATTCACTATTCAATCATTAGAAACTACACAGACCCTTCACACCTAGGTCAGTAGTAAATTTACAATTTCTCAGTGAGTACACAGTATCAAAATAGTCTTCTTTAAGCTTGACCCAGGATAGTTTCTCAGATTCCCTGGATCCCCTTCCATGGTCCCATATCCTACCTGGATTCACCAAACTGTCACCTGGATTCAAAGGCAGACAGCTCCCAGGTCCTTGCCTAGCTCTCCCCGCAGTCTCTGTTTCACACTGAAACTCACAGTGTCCAGTCCATGTTCAGTCCTCCACAGTCTCTGCTCCTAGGAAGTCAAGGCTTAACAAACAGGAAAAATACTGATACCACAGTCATGCTTTCTCAGTCTTCTGCAGCTCTGGCTGGCCCTTGGACTCATCAGAAGTTTCAGCTGGTTCCCAGAAAAAAATCGCTCCATCCAGGTTTTCAAAATGAAAATCATTCTCTTCAATCTCCTCAGCTCCTCTTCAGCCTCCCTGGTAGCAGCGGTTTCTGTCTCCAGAGGCCTGTCCCAAGACTCCCTCTCTTGGTTTTTCCTTATATACAGTATTGCTCCTCCCTGCTCAGCCCCTTCCTGTTACATCAGCAACAGGAGACAGGAGTTCATACCTTCTGTTTCTTTAACAGAGGCTTACTCTGAACTAGGTGCTAACTACCACTTAGCTTAGCAATACAAAAGGAACTTCAAATCTCATTACTATTACAAATTAGAAATGAGAGAATTCATAATTGATTAGCTACAGATGATGAGAAAGAATGAGGAGTAAAAGATGGTACTGAGATTGTGGAACCCTGTCATTAGAAGAAGAGTGGTATCCTTGACAATAATCAACAATTTTGGAAGATGACTTAATTTTGGAGGAAAGATAATGTAATGAAACCTGTGTTGAAGATCACAATCCATCCACACCTGCTCATCCAATATGACTCATTCTATCTGTCCTATCCAGAATTGAGAAGAGAAAATCATGGTTCTTACTTGTCATTGTCCTGGAGAGCACATCCCACCCTCTGAGAAGTTCCTGCAGCAGCCATGAAGTAATCTGGGATTCAAGAAGTAGGTATACTGGGAGGAAGGGAGTGTCCTCAATGGTACTTCTATGGCTACTGCTCTAAGTGTCCAAAGATAAATTAGGTTATAACTGTCCTGAATCACAAATATCTGACTCATAAATAGAGAGGCTGGGATCTTGCACAATGTAAATATGGAGGAGGGGTTGCAATGAAGGTTGTATTGAGGGATATGGATAGATACAGATTTATTGGAGGAAAGACCTCTGGTGATAATAGAATCTGGGAGACCACTCAATTCTTTCCATCCCTCCATTTGTTGATTACTTACTTACTGGGTTCAGAACATAGCCCCATTGGAGGGTGGAGCCAAGATGGCAACATAGAAGCAGGAACACTCCACAGCTCCCACATAATCACCTCAAATACCCATAATATATGACTCCAAACAAATTTTAGGGCTCCAGAACTCAAAAAATTACAGAAAAATATATCTCCCGTTGAAGGCAGCTCAACACTAATATAATTACTAGTTGTATGTATCTAAAAATATCAAGTAACAACCAGATATTTGAAGTCTAGGGGTCATCTGCTCTTTTAAAGGTTCAGGAGTAAACTCACTTTCACTGGTCACTTTAGAAGGTAGAATAAGAGCAAACTTTTGATCAAGGTTAGCCCCCTCCCAAATAATGTTAATTAAAAAAAACAATCAAGTGTAGCAAGTCAACATATTCATCCAAGTAAGCCATATAATAGAAATCAATGAAGTCATATAGCTTACAATAGACAATAAAATGCACCAGAGAAGTTCATTTGTAGCAATCTCTGGGGGTGCAGGCACTGGAGATCAAGGTTTCCCATATGTCTTCAGATCCTGGCACTTATGTTAGTCATTTAAAAGTTTACACTTCTTCTATTGCTCTCTCTCCCTCTCTCTCTCTGTCCCTCTCTTTTTCTCAGATTCCCCCATCCCTTTCCA
The DNA here is from genome assembly GCA_028646515.1 of Pseudochirops corinnae. Taxonomy (NCBI): domain Eukaryota; kingdom Metazoa; phylum Chordata; class Mammalia; order Diprotodontia; family Pseudocheiridae; genus Pseudochirops; species Pseudochirops corinnae. The sequence goes on from CM053591.1 coordinate 124,872,999, forward strand.
AAATCTGTATGCCTTGGATACAGCTTAGGAGAGGTTGTTGGCTAAAACATCTAAGCCCATCAGAAGTCAGATCTGCCTACATGCCATATCATGAGAGGACTGTACTTCAGAAAACTATCAAAATCATTTGCTGTTTCTCCAGAAATTTCCTCAGAAATGAACACAGCCTCTTCCGTACAATGGAGGTCAAATAGTTATTTATTGAATCCAATTCCACAACCTTTTAAAAATTATTGTACATGTAATACTCTACAATGAATACAAATAATAAAGGGAAAACAGTCTTTGGCCTCAAAGAGCTTACAGTCTATTCTTAGAGGATAGAAAGTAGAGCAGGGGTAATATGTACACAGATAAATAGAAAAAAAAAAGACATAAATACCTATACATATATATGCGTATACATGCATACAAAATAAATACAGAGTGATGGAAGTGAATAAGGATGCTAACACCTGGAAAAATAAAGAAAGAAGACCATGTATAAGAAATATGAAATGAAATATAAAATGATTTTTGAAGGAAGTTATAGATTTCAGGAGTTAGAGGTAAGAAAGGAGAGTATTCTATGCAAACGGGTCTTCCAGAATTAAGGTACTGAGACAGAAGACAAGAAATTTCATATTGGGAAGAGCAAGTAGACCCATTCAGATGATCTATAGATAGCATTAGAATGAATAAAGGAAAATTTTTCTAGAAAGACAGGTTGAAGCCAGAATTTTGCATAAAATGAAACAAAAGATTTTATTTACTTTCAAATTTGTCTTCAATCCTTCTCCCATTTACTCTTTATCCTTGTTCTCCCTTTTATCAACTTTATGTAATGTTCTTATTCTAAGTTAAATATTTTGGTGATTTAATATCTCCCCTTTTCAGGATAAGAATACTTTTTTTGTATCTTAAAAGAGTATCACCTTGGGAAGGAAATAAAGGAATAAATCTTTAATGGCAAGATTTAAGGTACTATGGCTCATTTGTCAGCAATATCTTTGGGGGACAGAAATGTCTTAATGGCACCCCTCAAGCCATGTCATATATGTAGCTACCATAATTCACTTATGCTTAAGAAAATTTCTGCTCATGATGCTAACCCTTTAGTACTATGAACTAATCAAGTGAACCAATTAGCGCTAGGAGAAGAGTTTATTAAAATTCCTTTAAATCAGTGGTCATACATTCCCTAGTACTACTGCATGGCTAACTTTTTTAGATTCTGGGTGAGTGGACAAGTGCCAGATTGAAAGGGTGCATTAATGTCCATTGTCTTAAACATCAGTAATTAAACATTTGCATAAAATAACGAACTAAATATGGTTATTTGTAACTCTCAGAGTCGTGTTTGATTTAGTATTAATGAAGATTAGATATTTACAGATTTTTACTTCAAACACTTACTTTGTTTACAAACTCTTTCTTGGAGGAGAGGGGTGTGTTGATCCAATAGTAATTTCTGTGGTAAGATTATCTGCTTCTTTCTCCCAATCCCCATCCATGATTTTCAACAAAACAAAACAAAACACATTTTTAGTGTTTCAGTAAGTATTTTATTACTAAGTTATACATCTTACCTGGATGCTGTCATAGGATGGTCCTAATTGTAGAAATGGTATATCACCTTATTGGTTTTTGTGAATAACATTTTTTTTGCTAGTCTCCATTCTTTTCCATTTGTCTAGTGCCACCCCCACCCCCCTTCTCACTGCCATTTCTCCTCTTCTAGATAAGTTTAAAAAATGAGTTCAGTATCTTGGCTACTAAAAACTCATCATTAATTTTATGCTTGTTCTAATTTATAGTCAGCTATTTTCCTTCCATTCTCCTTTCCTTCTGCTACATTTGTTGCCTGTAGCTCCACTTTTATGAGCCTGTCTTTCAGCTTCTCTCTCTCTCTCTCTCTCTCTCTCTCTCTCTCTCTCTCTCTCTCTCTCTCTCTCTTTCTCTCTTTCTCCCCCTCCCCACTGAAATCTCTTTATACAGTACATTCTTGATTTTCTTTGGTGCCTACCACTTTAATATGTTACAATTAATCAATTATTGGTCTTGATATCTTTTGGAGTTTTGTGTGACTGTCATTTATTTTAGTTTTACTCAAAGGAATTGTTATTTTTTTAAGGATGCTCTGAAATGTGATCTGTGTAAGAATACCTCCCTAAAATTCTTAAGTGACTGCCCAAGGTAGTCATTCATGGAATAATACTCCTCTCTAGAGCCCCAAACATAATTCATATCATAAAATGACAAGGATTCTTCTAAGAACAGTATGATTCCAAAATTGATTACTAAATACTGGAATTAGGGAAGGGATAATCCGATAGGATGGAACTCTGCAACCTACTAGACCAGCAAACACTAATGGTCATGTTAAGCAGACTGTATAGAGAGGGGAAAGACAGAGTTATAAATGGTTAAGTGCATATTTATGAATACCAATGAAGATCACTCATTGCAATGTTTTTCAAATCTTGTTTATGACTTGCTTTATAATTGTTTCCTTTTTAAATACTGAAATTAAAAAGCAATTTTTATATACCTTGATAATAAGAGGCAAATTTGTTTCACATTTTGTTTCAGTATCATGGCACTTTTAAGTAGCATAGCTGATTTACAAGCACCATGAACGATTTCACAACCACATCAGTGATTTATAAGTAAGTACTTTATAAACTCTAGGCATTAAAATATATTTTACAAATCCCAGTTTGTTTGTTTTTTTAAAGGTTGATTTACTGGACATATTTATTCACCATCATTTGAAAATTCAAGCCACTGTCTTGGTTGAAAGTCTTATATTTATAAATTAGATGCTTAAATCAAGTTCCAATTTACACATAACGGGATTGGTTTGAGAGATAAGCAGGGAGCAATATATCCACCAACTGCTTCTACCTCTGGATTCTAAAATGAGTTCTGCATTTTATTAATCACCCAATAATTGTTACACAAATAGGCCAAAAAAAAAAACCCTATTCTTCAAAATTACTGTCAGGTAGGCAGACCTACATTTATATTCAGGTATTGGGGAGGGGGATATATTAAGGAGAGAGGGAGGAAGAGAAAAGAATTGAAGGGAAGATTAGACATTGTGTTGTTGCAGTCATGATTTAGAACTGCAGATAAAAACCAGGATGTTTTTCTGAGCAAAAAACAACAACAACTAGCATTTTCCATTTTTGCATATTTCATTTGAGGAGGGAGGAGAAAGTGGTACCTATATTTAAATGGTATTTCTGAAGGGTTCCCTAGTATTCTGTTTCTATGATACTTCTATAGTGGGGGTGAGGGGAGAGAGGAAGCTTCCTTTTGAGAAATTTCTGATTGAAAACCGGAAACTGAATATTCCAACAATACAAATATAAGCTCTCTGAAATTGGGTGGTGGATATGCAGGGGAAGTCCTTTTTAGCCTAGACCAAGTTTTGGAAACAAACTGACAAGACTAACTACATTCTAAGAAAAAAGAATAAAAAAAAAATTCCACAGCCTCAATATGCATGGTGACGGCTGCAAGTGTCAGGTTCAGATAAGCTGAAAGCAAGATGGCTGAAAGGTACGCTTTCTAATCAACTTCCTGAATTATCTTGGAGTCCTGGCATGGCCTCACATGTGACCTAATTATGAAGCATAACATGCCAATATGTTCATAACAAAAAATTGAAAATTGCTCTTTTAATTCTTTGGAAATGGTTCATGATGTTATCCTTGCCTGGGTACTTCAATGCATTTTTAGATATCCTGTTCCCCTTCAACTTTGTCTTCTGACTGAAAGTAGCCCAACACAATTTGTGGTGACATCATTCTCATTCTACTTTCCTTTATGCTCATTCGGCAAGTTGTTAAAATTATATATTTCAGTAGCTAAATATTTTCCTGTCGTCATGGTTGGGTGAAGCTCTTTTAAAATGCATTTTAATCTATGGCATGGTAAACCTGACTCTCCTTCTTCAGGAGTGGAAAGGAAAGGCTCATGGGAACACACAACAAAGTGTCTAGCTTTTAGTTATTGGAAGGAGATGAAGGAGAGGGAGGAAGAGAAGGAGGAAAGGAACAAATCATCTCTCTGCCTTACCTGGGATTAGGGTTGGGAGGTTGAATTCCCTATTTTAATGTGAATGAAGGACTGACTTTTGGTAGGCTTACTATGGAAAAGATGGTTTGCCTTTGAAGTCCTTCCTACTTTAACCTTAGTTCCCCTTCCCCATTTCTGTCACTCACTCCCACTTTGATTTTATGTTAAGAATCTCATTGCTAATGGAGAATTTTTATGCTTTCATACATGCACACATGCATACATATATATGTGTATATATATAAGAATTTCTATATATGTATGTATGTATGTATTATGTTTGCATATATATAAATGTGAGAAAAAGAAAAAACTTTTAGATATCAAATTCAAACATCTCATTTTACATATAAAGCAACCTATTGAAGTGTCCCATCTCTGCAAGATCTTGTTCTGAGCTATACAATGGAAAGAACTCCAGTTTTAGAGTTAAAAGACCTGATTTTGATTCTCTAAACTAGTGTCACAATTTTAGAACTGGAAAGGATTGTAGACATCTTTATTTTATTGTTGATGTAACTGAGTCCCAGGCATATCAAGGGACTTGCCCCAGGTCATAGAGTTAGTAGATAGAAAAGTTGGGTTTTGAACCATCTTTTTTTCCTCTCAAAATGCAGTCCCCTTTCTCATGTGATGTCTTGTCTCTGTATTAAATATCTGGGTGACCTTCAGCAAGAAAAACTGAACTTTTCTAGGTTTCAGGTTCTTATTTATAAAATGAAGGATCCAGGTTACATTATCTCTAAAGTTCATTCCAGGATGATTCTAGCTCATGAACCCAATCCAATTATGGGATATTTTAGTTCTCTTGGGAGTACACCATTTTAATAGTAGAACATTAAAGATAAAAAATGTTTCAAGGGCTAGGAATATAAATTTCTCATGGTGTACTCCCTGTTATCATGATAGGCAAAGGGAGCTTAGTAGGATCATATCTAGTGTTTCTCAGTTCATACTACATTAAATAACTGTCTACTCCACATGATTATAAAGCTTCCCCTGTATGGAAATGAAGAACAGAACATAAATAAAAATTGTCAGTACTAAAGGTCAACTCCAATCACCCAATTGTCCTATTAGCAACTAACATGGAATATATACAAAACTATCTATGCTATCATTTTAACAAGATAGGATAGATTACTTCTAAGGCCACTTCTAGCTCTAATTATGATTCTGTGACCCCATGGATGCCCTTTTTTCTGTTGTTGGTTCAGCACTAAACAATTTACTCCAATGCAGCAAACATTTCCTAAACACCTGCAATATCTTGTGTTCAGCACTGAAGAAAAAAGATGAAATAAAGCATTCATTCTTAGAAGATTCACCCTAGATAGTTCATACAGTAAAAGACAAGACAGATACACATATCCTTTGTGATCTGGAAAATATCCATATCAAGTTATACAAATGACTTATAAAGGAGCTTTTGTACATCACTTATGATTGAGGAAGTAAATAAATTTAGATAAATAAATTGGCATTAGGCTATACTTGCATATGCATTTTGTCTCTATGGATGCCTTATTTTAATGCATGATATATGCCTTTTAAATTAAAAAAAATCCACAAGGGTGGGAAAAACAATGTCTTTATTCTTTTCTTATTTCAGATTTATCTAAATGATCTCAATAATTTTCTGAGGGGAAATGACCAAAAATCAAGAATGCATTAAATATTTCCTATCTCCACATATGAAATGGGGAGTAGAACAATGCAGTTGATAAGTGTGTCCTTTTAATGAATTTTTTTTAAAGAGTGAACATATATAGCATTTAGTGACTGAATAATTCAAATAATTATTGCTTAATACTTTACAATCCAGCTTCTGACCTTATCATTCCTCCAAGATTGCTTTCTTCTTCAAAGATACCAATGATCTCTTAGTCACCAAATCCAATGGACTTTTCCTAATCTTCATTCTCTTTGATGTCTCTGCAAACTTTCAAACTGTTCATCATACTCTCATCCTTGATACTCTTTTATTTCTAGGTTTTTGGGACACCATTATCTTTGGATTCTCTTTCTTCCTTTCTGATTGGTTCTCAGTCTCCTTTGCTGGATCCTCATTAAGGATTAGAGTTCTGTCCTGGTCCCTCTTCACCCATGGATTTAATTACCATATCCATGCTGGTGATTCCCAAGTTTATCTATCTTCCCCTAATCTCTCTGATAAGTTCTAATTTTGCATCTCCAACAGCTTTTCAAATATTTTGAACTGAATGTCCAGGAGCTATCTTGACCTCAACATAGGAAAAACTGAACTCGTTATTTTTCCCTCTATAAGCTTGCCACTTTCTACTTATTTATTACTATAGAGGGCAAAATTGTCTTCCCAGTGCCTCTCATCTACAACTGTATCTTCTACTTTCTATGTCAAATCTTTTGACTAGGCCTGTCAGTTCCACTTTTGCAACTTTAATCAAATACACTACTCTAGTATTCTAAGGAAAGTCCTCATCACTTTATGACTTAAGTATTTTAATAGCCTACTGGTGGATCTGCTTGCCTCAAGTCTCTACCCACTCCTGTCTACCCTCTATTCATCCGCTCAAGTTAATTATTTTTAAGTACAAGTACAATTGGGTCATACACATCCTATCCCCTCAACTCATATATACAGTTAATAAACTCCATTGGGAACCTAAGTCCCTCCTACCATCTTGTACCTTACTCCTTGCTACATACTCTTCATTTGAGTGACACTAACCTCTTGACTGTTTGACAATCAAAACACTTCATCTCTTGGCTCTGGAAATTTTCTCAAGCTGACCCTTTGCCTGAAATGCTGTCTTTCCTCACTCTGCCTAGTGAGTTTCCTGACTTCCTTTCAGTATTAATTCCAAATTTTACAAGAAGATTTCTCTAACTCCTATTGATTCCAGTGTCTTCCCTCAGCTAATTATCTCCTATTTATCCTGCACATAACTTCCTTTGTGTATATTTGTTTGTATGATATCTCCCCATTTAGATTGTAAGCTCCTTGAGAACAGGGACTGTCTTTTGCCTCTTTTTGTATCCTCAATTTTTAGCATAGTGCGTGACACCTAGCTGGCACCTAATATTGGCTGACTGATTCCAATTCTTCGCTTTACCTTTATAGTGAGATTACATTTATAGATGAATTTGTGTAATAGAAGCAATGCAAATAAATGAGGTATTATTATTCAAACACTGTGGAAGGTCATTGTCAATTATCCAATTATCTGTCACTATCTAACTTCATCAGACATATGCTTACCTTTCAACTTTACTTAGGCTGCATAGGTTTAACCTTAGGCTATTATATTTGAAAGGACTTGAATTTGAGAAATGATTACTTCATTTTCTTCTAATGGTTCCATTAGAAATAGATTATTTTCCTGCTCTTAGTTACTTTTATTTTGGACACTATTTTTGGTTTAGTTTTAATGGAAAAATGCCTGCTGCTCTGATACTTTTTTTCCACAGTAAACAGTCTTATGTCCAGTGCCAGCTGATCCCTTGTAGGAAAACATAAATGAATAGTGTTCTAGGGCATTTTTGACTCAAGAGAATAAGTGGGGGTGATAGTAGGAGCACCCCACAACACACCTGCCAATGAACTTTCTCCAATGGTCAAATGGTCCTTTAGTGTTTATCCAAGAAACTTTTTTTTTCCCCTTTGTGAATGTAATTCCCTCCACATCTGTTCAAAAAAGCCTGCTCCAGGTAAAAGAAAGGTATTGATAAATTGCAGAGTCTTGTTTCACATTCTGTTATTCTTGGCAGCATCTTCTCTTTCTGTAGGCTTAAACTAAAAAAGTGGTTGCAAGGGCATGTATCTTTTGTTTTAGTTTGCCTATTCCATAGACACTACATAAGATAGTGAAACTTTTCCCGTATATACTATGGAACATTCTCATACTTTGAAAAGGACTTGGAACATCTCTCCTGAAGTGATAGTTGCTAAAATATAAAGAAATGGGAGAGAAAGAGAGAGAGAGAGAGAGAAATATAGACTGCAAAGAAGGTTCAACTTAAGTAGATCTAATAAATTCTTGAATTACCTGTTGGAAATACAGTTTATCCAATATATTAAAATTTCTTTTTTTAAGAAGCTTACTTTATACCAGAATTCATATAAATATGGCAATTAAGAGGATAATTAATGTTATAGTATATACTTCAGGTTACACAATGGTTAGAGTGCCAATCCTGAAGGCAGGGAGACTTCTTCCTGAGTTCAAACCCAGCACCAGACACTATCTGTGTGACTCTAGCAAGTCACTTAGCCTTGCTTGAATTAGCTACTCATCTATAAAAGGAGCTAAAGAAGAAAATGGCAAGCCACTTGAAACGATACTGGGATTTGAAGTTCTTCCATGGACCTTGAACTTGCTGACATAGAGCGGAGCAAGAGAATGCAGGAACCAAGCTAGTTTTCATGTGGTGCTGACTGGAAGCAGAGGCAGAGGCAGCAGCTGCGGTTGCAGCGCGAACTCTTTTTTCTTTGAGCCGGCCATCTGCTAAGGACTCCTGCTGAAGACTGCCAGGTACCGGTACTGTGGGGGGCCAGAGCTGCTGGGAGCAAGCTGCCTGGACACTGAGCAGTTGTTGTGAGTGAGGAGAGGAGGATCTTTGCCTGAGGTAGCCTGTCCTGTTTGAAGGCTTGAGAATGTGGGTGTTTACTACTTTAACTACGTGTGCCAACTTCATAACAACTGTGTTGGCTTTGACTTTCTGGTTTGGGGACTCAGTTTTCTGGTATTTAAATGAATGCTCTAGCTATATTTCTTATGTAGAGAGCCTGTTACATTTTGTGATTAATAACCATATCAGCATACTTATAGTTACTGTAGGCATTGTGAATACTGCAGTGCTGATACACCGCTCCACTAACTTTGCCCAAAAAAGGGAGTCTCAGAGTCAGACGTGACTAAAACAAGTGAACAACAACTTACAATTTATTATCAAATGAAAAAGTTCTGGAGCATCCCTACTGATACCTTAAAGTTCTTCCTCAATTTCAAGCAAAGGATTATTTATACAATACTTGAAAGTTTAAAATGTGCTTTCTGTACAACTAGCCCATGATCCTCTTGTAATTCTTCAATATTCTTCAACTCTTTGTCAAGTTGAACTTTCCCACCTTTGAACTCTCATGCTATGTAACTATTTTAAGTTTATCTTAGTATTTTCCTTGACGCCTTAAATGGTTCCATTAATATAATAGGTATTAAATATATTTTCCCCAGAAGGGTTATAAATGAATCAATGTTATTTATTGAAAAGTTTTTAAGAAGTAAAGGTAAATACATTTTTAATATTAATATGACGATGAGTATCAATTTTTGTAAATGAAGATCTGTGTCCTTAATGCAAACTATGCAATTGAGTTCCATTCCACCCTGGCTCATCCATTTCTAGCTCAATCTGTATTGTTGCCAAAATGTAGTAATAACAATCTGCAAATATTTTTCAATCTGTTCAATATTTTGGCCATTCTATAGAATGCTTATATGACTACAGATGGTCAGAACCTAAAATATATCTAATATTGCAAAGTAAAAATAATCATTTATGATTCTTTATGACCATGATGGATAGAACAACATCAAGTTTTAATTATTTTATAATAATTTTAATAGTAATCATTATTATTTTTCAGGTGATTACATTAATTATATATAACATTAACTAGGCACATATAAAATTTTTGCTTTTGTTTTTCATTTTATGGACACAGCAGCATTGTCCAAGACTGCTGTGAATGGATTGATTATCGAAATTTATTTTCCTTTTTCCAAGAAAGTTTCTGTAGAATCATGCTCATACCTTCATGTTTCCTTACAAAAAGTAATATCTAAGATAACTCAGTCCTCTGCTATGGGAAATAGGAGTTACTTTTAAGGAATCATAGTATAATTTTTAACAGTTCATAACAGGAATATCATGAAAAGAAAACAAGTCTTAAAAGACCTATAGATTCTTGTAAGCAACTGAGTGTAGAAAAGAATAGTGAAAATGGGAAAATTGGGAGCCTTACATTAATGCCTACAACATAGACTGAGATAAATGCTGGGAATTTTGAAAGTGAGCTAGATGAGAGGAGAAATAGAGTAAGCATGCATAATTAATATAAATGTTCATTATAGTACTACTGTTATGGATCATTATACCACAGAGATGACCCTGGGTTCTTGAAGACTATTTAGTGAAGAGATATAGCTCTTTTGTTTTCTTTCTTTTTTGCTTGCTTGCTTTCTTGCTTCTCTTTTCTTTCCTTCCTGACATGTAGTAAGATATCTTGGGGTTTACAGGCAAGATTTCTTTCTTAAGGAATATATCTTGAATCCACATCACTCTGGCTCTCATTGATTGTCCAATAATAGGTCCTGGTCTAACCCTACTTGGTCATTGTATGGGTCCTGATTGACTCAGAGTGAATACAAGTATGAATTATTTCTATTTCGACCAAAAATTATGAAGGTCTTCCACTCCCAGTTTGCTTTTTTTTTTTTCCTGGTCCAGGTCAAAAAAGGCCATTCTTTGCCTAATATTTTTAACCTAGCCTTCATCACTGAATGGGCATTGCCTCAGTCAATCTGAGACCTGCTAAAGACCTTAACTTTAAAAGGCCACGGTCTTCTATGGCATCTGACATCTCCAATCATCCTGATGTGTATCTCAGTGCTGGGCCCAGATGGCTCCAGAGAAGAAAATGAGACTGATGTCTTGGTACAGCCCTTCCTCACTTAAATACAATTCACTTGTATGTTTTGGTATGCATGATATCTTGGTCTTCTTGGAGAATGAAAGGACAAACAATAGGGAAGGGCACACAATTACTGGTAGGTACTACCAAACTTTAAGGATTAAATCAACAATTAAAATGATACTTCCATTAATAATAGCTCTTAGTACTATTATTATAGTATTTGAAAGTTTGGAAAGTATTTTACAAAGAATATCTCATGTGAAGACAGTGCTATTAGCATCTCTTTTTCACAGATTAGGAAACTAAGTCAGACAAGGTATATTTGGAGCAAGATTCCAGGTTCTGGAGTAAGAACTGACTATTAAAAGAAAAACTATTGGTAAAACTGGAAATTAATATGGCATAAACTAGGCTTACACCAACATCTTACTATATATATTAAGACATAGTCAAAATGGGCACAGAATTCAGATATAAAGTCTGATACTTTAAGGAAATTAGGAGAAAAAGGAATAGTTTACCTGCCAGACTCATAAAGAACAGAAGAATTTATGACCAAGCAAGAATAGAGAACATTAGGAAATGCAAAATAAATAATTTTGATTTCAGTAAATTGAAAAAATATATATGTATCTATATACATATATACACATATATACAAATATATATATTTATACACACACACACACACAAAGCCAAAAAACCAAGAATAGAAGGGAAGCAGAAGGCTAGGAAATAATATTTACAACCAGTATCTCTGATAAAGACATCATTTCTAACATATAGAGAGAAATGAGTCAAATTTATAAGAATGCAGCTCATTCTTCAACTGGTAAATAGTCAAAGGATTTGAACAGGCAGTTTTCAGAGGAAGAAATTAAATCTATCTATAGTCACATTAAAAATTGCTCCAAATCTGTATTGATTAGAGAAATTCATATCAAAACAACTCTCAAGTATCACATCATACCTTTCAGATTGGCTAACATGACCAAACATGAAAATGATAAATGTTGTAGATGTGAGAAAATTGGAACACTAATGCATATATGTATATAATATACAGAGAACTGAATTAAATTGAAAAAAATAAGTCATTTCACAAATGATAAATGGTCAAAGGATATGAACAATTTTCAGATGAAGTGATCGAAGCTGTCTATAGCCATATGAAAAAAAATTCTCTAAATCACTCTTGATTAGTGAAATTAAAATTAAAATAATTCTGAGATACTACCTCATATCTATTAGATCAAATAATAGGACAGAAAAGAACAGTGATAAATGTTGGAGGGGATGTGGACAAAAGGAAAAAGGAGACATTAATGCACCCCTGATGGAGTTTGAACTTTAACCATTCATTAGAACCTTTAGGAACTATGCCAAGAGAGTATACCCTTTGACCTAGCAATGCCACTACTAGGCCTGAATACAAAGAGAAACAGACAAAAAAGAAATGTACTTATATGTACAAAAATATTTATAGCAACACTTTTCTGATGACAAAGAATTGGAAATTGAGGGGATGTCTATTAATTGGAAAATGGCTGAACAAATAATACTATGTTATTTTGATGGAAGTCTACTGTGCAATAAGAAATGTTGAGCAGTTCTCTGTTTTGTGTTTTGTTTTGTCCCCTCTTTCTCATTGTTCACTTCACTGGTTATAATACTTCTTTACAACTTGACTAATGGTTAATGTGAAGGTATTTGTAGAACCTATATTTGATTGCATGCCACCATGAGGGGAAGGGGGGAAGCAAGGGAGGAGGAGAAAATTTGAAACTAAAGCAATTGTGGAACTGAATGTTGTAAACTAAAAGTAAATAAGTATGTTTTTTAAAAAAAGAAATGATGAGCAGAATGCTCTCAGAGAAATCTGGAAAGACTTACATGAGCTGATGCAAAGTAACATGATGTATACAAACTAATAGCAATGAAGTAAGATGATCCCCTATAAATGACTTAGCTATCCTTGACCATACAAAGATACAAGACAACTATGAAGGACTCATGATGAAAAGTGCTATTCATTCCCAGAGGAAAAAACAAAAACTGATGATGTCTGAATATAGATTAAAACATACTTTCTTTTGAAACTTTACTCTTCTTGAAGTATTATTTTTTTTTCCTTTTGGGGGAATTGATTTCTTCCACATCACGAATATGGAATTATGTTTGGCATGGCTACACGTGTGTAACCTATGCTGATTGGCTTGCTTTCTCAATGAGGGGGTGAGGTGGGAGTAAGAGAAAGAATTTGGAATTCAGAGTTTGAAACCTGAATGTAGAATTTTTTTGCGTGTAACTGGTGAAAATAAAAGACTATATATTTTTTTAATAAAATTTAAAAAACGTCCCTACTTGAGAAAAACTGGGAAAACTGGAAAAGTGTATGGCAGAAATGAGGTATATATCAATATCTCACATGTATACAAACATCAAAAAGGGTACAGTATTTGGGCACAGAGCGTGATATCATAAGCAAATTAGGAGAACAAGGAATAGTTTCCCTGCTAGAGCTATGGGAAAAGAAAGAATTTATAAACAAACAAGATAGAGAACAATATGAAATGCAAAACAGACAATTTTGACTACATTAAATTTTAAAAAAAAAAAGGTTTTCACAAACAAAACCAATGGAACCAAGACTATAAGGGAGGCAGAGCTGATAAACAGTTTATGGCCAGTATTTTTGATAAAGACCTCATTTCTCAAATATATAGATAACTGCATCAAAGGTACAAGAATACAAGTCATTCCCCAATTGAGAAATGACCCAAAGATATGAACAGGCAATTTTTAGGTAAATAAATTAAAGCTATCTATAGTCATATGAAAAAATGCTATAAATCACTTTTGATTAGAGAAATGAAAATCAAAATAACGCCGAGGTGCCACCTCACACCTATCAGATTGGCTAATATGACAGAAAAGGAAAATGATAAATGTTGGAGATGTGGGAAAATTTGGGCACTAATCCACTGTTGGTGTTGTGAACTGATGTAACCATTCTGGAGAGCAATTTGGAATAATACTTAAAGAATAATCAAAACGTGCATACCATTTGATCCCGCAATAATACTACAAAGTCTGTATCCCAAAGAGATCATAAAAAGGGAAGAGGACCTAAATGCACAAAAATATTTATAGCAGCTCTGTGTGTGGTGGCCAAGAATTGGAAATTGTGTAGATGCCTATCAACTGTGGATTCGCTGAACAAATTGTGGTATATGAATGTAATGGAATATTATTATTCTATGCGAAATGATGTGGATTTCAGAAAAAAACTAAAATGATTTATACGAAATGATGTTGTGTGAAGTGAGCAGAACCAGGAGAACATTTTACACAGTAATAACAACATTGTGCAATAATCAGTTAGAATAGACTTAGCAACAAATTGACCCATGACAATTCCAAAAGACTCAATGATGGAAAATGCTATTGACATCTAGAAAAAGAACAATGACATTTGAATGCAGATCAAAGCATACTATTTTCTGTGTTTGTGTGTATGTGTGTGTGTGTGTTTTGTGGTTTATCTATTTTGTTCTGATTGTTCCTTCACAACATGACTAATATAGATATAATTTACATGAATGCATATATATACATATATATATGTTATAATAAATTGCTTACCATGTTTGGGAAAAGTGATGGGAGGGAGGAAGACAAAAAATGAAACTCAAAATCTTATAAAAATGAATACTGAAAACATTTTTTCACATAATTGGAAAAATAGAATACTATTCACCAAAAAAAAGAGAAAAAAGCTCAAAACAAAATTATTAGAGTTTAGGAAAATTGTAGAGTAGGAGCTCTCAAATCTAACTGCAAAATTTGTGGAAGTAAAAGAAATGTTTCATATGCTAGATAACTAAGAATTTAAAATATTTGAAAACTGCCCCCATAATGTTAAGGAACCCTAAGAAATAAAAATAAGAAAGAAATGAGAAAATATCAGTGTACTCACTCCTCTAACACAGTTGGTAAGTTATCTGCAGTGAATGCAAGCAACCTCACAGGATCTGCTTTGAATCCCTATCCAATTTCCTATAACAGGGACTCAGTCATAACCCTTCCTCACTTGACAATAGATTGTAGACACTGATTCTATTCAAACATCTGAAGGAAAGGGCAGAAGTTTGTAACCTAGCAGAGCAAATGAGACTAGCATAAAGCAAGGTACACTAATAGAGCAGAGCCAGCTAGAGAGAAAATATCTAATACCTCCAAGTTAAAAGGGGATTGGAAACCCAGCTGGTGTATACACAGTATGTTGAAGAATTAACTGAGAGCTCTGTAATTTTAGCTTATTCAAAACATTTTTTATTTCTTGGGCAAGGGTAGAGCCAAGCTATGAACACACTAACTGGGTATCATAGTCAAATTTTGCATCTGAGTTGAATAAAGTTGAATTATTTATGATCTTTTGAAAATAAAGAAAAATCTAGTGAGGTTGGGACAAAATTAGATGGGAGAAGGAAATACAAAGTTAAGAGATTAGTAAAGGTATATAATATTCAGGGAGACTTAGTGGCCAAATAGGTTATTTTAAAATATTCTGAGAAAAATTAAAATATTAATAGATTCTATTTTTTTTTCTGCTGGAGGCAGCAATATTTCTCATTAGAAAGAAAATTTCTTAAAATCCTTCTGAATACTGATACATAAATTAACTAATACATTGCAGTTCTCTAAAATCACTGCAAAAAGCATTGATTCCCCAGCTATTGTTGTTGTTTTTGTTGAAAATAGATTGATCTCTGGGTTAAACAAAAAAAAAAAAGAAAATAATGTGTGATCACAAAGGATTAAAGGGACCCAAGTGGGTGATATTTGAGAGTAACAAGAATAATGATAATGAAAGAACAGGTGACAACACTCTTTGAGACTTCATCCTGAGATTTCTTATAAGTGAATTGGTATCTTTTATTATAGTGGTTAAATAAAGGGAAAATGATCTCATGGAACAAAAATAAGTAAATAATAATTGAGAGATGGAGATTCACCTCCATCCCATCCATCAGTGAACAGAGTAGTAATTATGATTTCTCTTTTATAAAAAAAAATATGAAGGCATTAGGAAAATAAAAGATAAATTAATGGAAAGGATTGAATATGAAGGAGATGGGGATTAGGAGTAGAAAAAATATTTTTGCCATAAGAGGGAAATGGAGAGGATGTTATTTGAGATCATGCAAAAGGACTGGGAGTATGGAATGGAGTAGTGTATGTTTCTGGTAAAAGAAAAAGATTCTATCATAGGCTTCTTTGAAGAAAAAGGCATATCTCCTCTAAGAATGAATCATTATTCTCAATAGCACATCTCACCACAGGAAATGTATTAATTCCTAGGGGCAACCACCATGCAAGGTGATTACAGAAATAGAAAACTTAGTAGTGGTGAATTATCATGGTAAAGAGATGGATTTGGACCGAGTTCCATGACTCAGTACACAAAGTAACTTGAGCAATATTTTAATATTTTCTTTAAAATGGTATTCCCTAGGGTAAGTTACAACAATGGAAAGAAGGGGAGGTTGAGCTAACTCAATATTAAAATAATGGAATAATTAGTAGGATCATGTTTGGAATTCTTAGAAATACTATCCTTATTAGGAATGCAGAGAAAATAGGAAAGAAACTAATAAGGGTATTGAACATGAAAGAGAAAAAAAAATTCAGAACTGAAGAGGAGGGAAGTTTAAAAAACATAATGACAAAGGAAAAAATGGGTACATTCATTACACAGGAAAAGAATATTACTTAAACTAAAACATTAGGCAAAGTGGGTAAGAAGGTGAAGATTTCAACTATAAACTTAGTCGAATCAGAAAAGAGAAGGGTTAAAAGAAGGGAAAAACATATTAAAGATAAAAGGAGAAAGGAATCATTTGAAAGAAATCAAGGAATTTGGGATGGATTAAGTAAATAGGAAAGAGGAATTTAAAAGGAAATAAATCTGTGGGAATTAGTTTGAATCAATGTGTAATGTAATCAAAATAACCTAATATCCTAACTTAAAAGAAGAATAGAACAAAATCAGCGTAAAGCCAAAAAAAGAGATAAGCCCAAAATAATAATCTTAAAAGTGTATAAATGAAATCCTCTACTAAAAATAAAGTCATAGAATGGATAAGAAACTGAAGCCACCTAATTTCTTGTGCAAGTAATTTATCTTAAAAGCAAAGGCATATAGAATTAACATTTAGATACTCATTATGCATTAGATGGATCAAAAAGGAATCAGTTACAATCATTTTATTAAAGCAAAAATAATAATTCAAAATATCAAGAGAGATAAATAGTGAAACCAGAATATGATTAAAGCAGTCATTGTCACTCAACAAATATGAATGATTGACATAAGAATGAAATGAAATAAGGCCAAATTCATAAAGGAAAATTTAACTGAATTAGAAAAAAATCACATATAGAAAAATAATAACTGTAGTATACTTTACATTTACATGCATTTCTTTCAAAAAGGTGGACAAATATAACAAAAATAAACAAAAATGAAAAAAAAACCTATACAACATATCAAAAAATTAAACCTGAAAAACTAATGGCATCTTCTAAATAAGAGCAGTAAAGAATATAATTATTTATCCTCAATTAAGATAAAAATATATGAGACCAGACATGTTACAGAGAATATACATAAGATACCCCAATACCACACATATCCTTTAAAGAGCAAAAAAAAAGTAGAAATTATAATCATTACAGCATGCAAATGCAAAATATAGACTCAAATGTAGATTTTAAAATGACATTCTAAATAAAGATGCCTAAGAACAAACATTTAATACCTCCATAAAAGAGAATCAAAAGTATTTTGCAATATGCCAACATGCACTCTTTAGATAGAAAATGTTATCACTGAAAACAAACATTTACAGACAGAAAAAGAGAAGATTGATTAATTGTATTCAATTTGAAAAATGGAAAGTAAGCAAATTAAAGCAAACTGAAAATAAGAATAATGGAGAAAATTATGAAAATTAGATAAGAAATAGATAAAATGGAAAAATAACCTCCAGAAAGGATTAAATTTTGAACTGATCCTTTGATAAGCCCAAGTGATAAAATGTTACGCACCATGATAAAAGGGGGAGGGTAGTTGAATCAAATTACCAAATTAAAACATGAACAATATAAATTAATAATAGTGAAGACTTTTCT
>CM053591.1:124891439-124915061 GCA_028646515.1 Pseudochirops corinnae
TTGAAAATTTTCATCACTCTTGTTTTGGTTTCACTTAAATAAGGTTATAATAAAAATTTAAAAAAAAACTTTGAAAATGTAACACTTTTTTAGAATTAAAAAAAACAACTAATAGAAATTGAAAGATCATCAACATATGAATAATATGTAGCTATAATCAGAATCTAGCATTATTTATAATGAGAAAATAATGAAAGTTTTTTCAGTAAATATGAGAATAAAGTAAGGATTCCTCCTTTTTCCCTTACTGAGTGACATAGGTATAGAAGTGCTAGGTATAGAAATAAGAGAAGAGAAAGATATTAAAAACATAGAAACTGACAAAAATGAAACACCATTCATTTTTAGGAGACATGACAATTTACTTACGCAATCTCAAAGAATTAGCAAAATGAAATGAATTACAGTAATCAAAAGCTTCAGCAAAAATACAAAATAAATTATTAAAATTAGTAGAATTTTTTTATAAAATTAATTAAATAAAAGAAGAAATACTAAAAGGAGAATAAAAAATACCTAAGGGTTTTTTTTTTTTTGCAGTAATACTGTGAAGACATGATTTCCTAGTAGATTACACATAATGATATTGCTTAACTGATGTGAATTCTCTTTGAGCTAGTAACCATTTTTTTCAGTATCTAATAGATACATGTTACTTTCTGTTTAGCACATTTTTGTTAAGGTATTTATTATATATGGTTATATGTTTGAATACTTATAATATGGCTAATATTGGTGATTTTCTTTGACTTTTTCTGACTTGAATACTTTTTGCCCATTCTTTGTCTTCATTGTTAGCTACTACCTCCACATTCTTCAGTTCTATCCTACGTCATCACTTCTGTTACTGGCTATACTTTCCTCTCTTCTCCATTTTGACCCTATGGTGAACAAACCAGTTCAACTCCTCTCTGTCTTCTTTCAAATGCCTTGCTCCACCAGTATTCCCTTGCCAAGTCCCAGAATTGGATTACACTGAGTGCCTTCAAATTCTAGTCTCATGACTCTAAAAAAGCTGGAGAAATAGTGAAATCATGTTGACTGAGTCCACTGAAAATTTCTATTATTTCAAATGGGTTCCCATTGCAGTAATAGTTTTTTAAATTATATTATATTATATTATTATATCATAATGTTTTATTATATTATATTGTAGTGTTTGTATTTTACTATATTATATGATAATATATTATATTATGATGTGTTATGTTATTTTATATGTATTATACATTTATTAATAGTAATCTGTTTATACCTCAATCAATTCACTAACCCATTCACCATAGCTCCTTTCTCAAATCATTTCATCCTTTTAATTGCCCGTGACTCTTCCTTCTACCCATTCAGGTAACAACCTTGCCTCATGTTTCATGGGGGGAAAATGACAACATTCCTGTAAAGCTCCCTTCCCTGCCCTCCTCATTTCATAACACTCAGATACCTTCCAACATTATATCCTCTTCATGCCTGCCTGATATGATGAAGTTTTACCTCATCAAGGAAAACTTACTTATGTAAACAAGTCATTCATATTCCATCCTCTCTTCTCCTGAAAATAGTTTCCTCTATCATTTCTACTCTCTCTCATCTTCACTCTCTCTATGCTTAGTGACTGCTACCCTACAGCCTATGAATATTTCTTTCTGATTACTTTCTCTCCTTCCTGTCTTTTCCTACCTCAGGCCATCCTCTAGTGAGCTGTCACATTGATCTTTCCAAAGTGCAGGTTCATATGACCCTCCCTCCCCCAAATCATTTAACTCTAGAGGTTTCCCTATTACCTCTTGGATCAACTGTAAAATCTTTTGCCTTTTAAAATCCCTAATAACCTAGAAATTTCCTATCTTTTATATCTTTTTATAATTTACGCCATTTGTGCAATCTATAATCCAGTGACCCTAGGATTTTTGCCATATCTTGCACCAGATCCCATCACCATCCAGCTCCATACATTTTCACTGACTTTCTCCCATTTCTTTAATTCTCTGTTTCCACATCTCATTTCTGTTAATTAGCTGTCTTCTGCAAAAAAATCCTTTCTGATCTCCTTAAATGTAAATACCTTCCATTTGAGATTATTTCCTATTTGTACTGTGTATATTATATTTTTATATAGTTGTTTGTATATTGTCTCTCCAATTAGACTGTGAGTTCCTTGATAAGAGGAACTTTTCTTTTGCCTTTCTATGTATGCCCAGTATTCAACACAGTACCTGGCATGTACATAGTAGTTGCTGAATAAATACTTGTTAACTTGATTGAGTAATAAAGAAGTTATGATCTATGTTAGAGGAGACATGAACAACACCAATGAAATCCTTGGAGTATAGATTTCCATATGCAATATTACAATGTATACATATATTATATATAAGCAAATTTACATAAATATATATGATTTGAAGATCTGGCAGATAAATGGCTTCAGGAGAAATGGAATAATAGGATTTAATATTAGGAAAATTATGAGGAGGCAGAGCCAAGATGGAGGTATAGAAGCAGGAAAACTCTGCAGCTCACACATAGTCACCTCAAATACCCATAAAATGTGACTCTAAACAAATTTTAGGGCTCCAGAACTCACAAAATTACAGAAAAAAACACATCTCCCACTGAATGCAGCTCGGCAGGAAGGGCTCATTGCAGCATGCTGGGATGCAAGCCCAGCCCAGCCTGAAACCATGGCTTGGCCCTGGGGCCACCAGGTTGAACCACAGCTGGGGCATTCGGGACAGTGGATCTTCAGCAGCTGTGGCAGTTTCCAGAACTATCAACCCATAAGAAACAAAGACAAAGTGAAAGGTCAGTGGAATTTGGGGGAGAAAAGCAGTCTGGCCAAACTGCCTCCAAGGCAAGGACGTGACAGAAGCAGGAGCCAGGCAGCTGCTTACACGTGGCTACTTCAGAAGGTCCCAGCCTACAGATTGCAGGGTGGCCAAGTGATCATTCAGAGGCTAAGTGCTCTTGCGTTGAGCTGCCTGGATCCAGATTGCAGTCTTGGGTGGTGGTCCTGGGGTGTGTTTTCAATGAATCAAAGTTAGTGCAGGCTGGAGTGGCATCCTAATAGCTCTGGCAGCTGCAAAAACCCCAGCGAATTGGGACAGAGCTTTCCCTACTGGAAGCAGGGTTCCACAGAGGTAAAAAGTCAAATAATTGACAAGCAACATGAGCAAGCAAAAGAAGCTAAGTAATAACAGCAACTGAACTTTAGATTCCTTCTTTGGAGAGAAAAAGGATCAAAGCATGGAACAGGAGTAAAACAACACAGTCAGAACTCCTGCACCAAAAGCTTCCAAGAAACATGAAGACTTCCTACAAGCCATAGATCAGCTTAAGAAGGATTTTGAAAACCAAATAAGAGAAGTGAAGGAAAAATTGAGAAGAGAAATGAGAATGATGCAAGAAAATCATGAAAAGAGAGTCAACAACCTGACTGAAGAAAATAACACCTTAAAAAACAGATTAACTGAAATGGCAAAAGAGGTCCAAAAAGCCAATGAGGAGAAGAATGCCTTAAAAAATCAAATTTGCCAGATCAAAAAAGAATCTCAAAAGCTTTCTGAAGAGAATAATTCCTTCAGAATTAGAGTGGAGCCAATGGAAGCAAATGACTTCATCAGAAATCAAGATACTTTTAAACAGATCCAAACAAATGAGAAAATAGAAGGCAATGTGAAATATCTCCTTGAAAAAACCACTGACCTGGAAAATAGATACAGGAGGGACAATTTAAAAATTATTGGACTACCTGAAAGCCATGATCAAAAATAGAATCTAGAAAGCATCCTTCAAGAAATTCTCAAAGAAAATTTCCCTGAGGGGCAATTTAGAACCAGAGGGCCAAATAGAACTTGTTAAGTATTCAATTCCTAGGAATGTTATAGCCAGGTTCTGGAGTTCCCAGATCAAGGAGAAGCTGGCAAGAAGTAACAATTTGAATACTGTGGAAACACAATCAGAATAACACAGGATCTAGCAGCTTCTACATTAAGGGATAGAATATGACATTCCTGAGCTCAAGGGAGCTAGGATTAAAACCAAGAATCACCTACCCAGCAAAATTGAGTATAATATTCCAGGGGAAAATATGGTCATTCAATGAGGTGGAGGACTTTCAAACATTCTTTCTGAAAAAACCAGGAAATTTATTGGTAATCTTGTGCAAACCACTTCTGTTTTTAGGTTGACCTTTTAATCTTAGGTCAGATTATATTGATAGTGTCTGACCCTTGTTTTTGTTCAAGAATTTTAAAGAAAGTATAGGTCAACTTGTGAAAAATTTTAGGGAGTGAGATACTTTCTGAAAATGGGTTCAAGGAGAAGATATAGAGCAGGCGGATGATGCTTGTGGGAAAATCAGGGGAAACATTGGCTCTGAAACTTGGTCTCCTCTAATTTAGAGTCAGAGTGGAAGTTATAAGGAAATAAAGGGACAGAATTACCACTAATCAAGGCTTTTCCAGTCCCCCATCATCACCTGTCACATCACTACCTTATTCTGAATTGCTGTTTCTTCCAGGCACAAGGATGACACTGTGACAAACAAAATATTCATATAGCATTATATGGTAACTAAGAAGAGGGATGAACAACATTATTGCCATGTTTGAATGTATGTGCTTATACAAATTAAGCTATTGAAAGAAGTAGGGAATATCTGAATTATGAACTTTTCATAATCTTCAAATTTGCTAATGCAAATTGTTCATGGTCTTAATGTGCTTTTTGACTTGACTTCAGATGATGTGATGATGGGTTTCAGCTGTTCACTCAGAAGGCTTAGTTATCTGTTGCTTTTGGTTTTAAAGATAGAAATAAATATTTTGTCTTAAATCTGCTTCCTAACCAGAGTAAAGCACTACTGAACATTAGGAGGAAATAGTCAAAAATGTTTGCACAAGAGGTAATGACTTAAGTTCTCTTTTCATTATTTTCTCAAACTCGATGACTTGAACCATTTAAAAATCTCAAATCTTGTCGAGTCCAGAAGAATAATTTTTTTATTGCCTACTAAGAAATCTATTAAAAATTGGGATCCTTAATAGTTGCCAAAGAAACTTCTGTAAGAATGGCATATCCTAAAGGTTGATATCCCTTCTTTGGGATGATCAGAAGCCTGATCTTAGATTTGAAAGCCATGTGTTTGAGTCCTGGATCCAGTACTTTGTAGTTATGTGGTACTAGGCAAGTGAAAGCTTCTGGGATCTTCTGTTTCCTCATCTGTAAAATTAAGGTGATTATACTTAAAGTGGACACTTCAAAGATCTATGTTGAAGAATGTGCTATGCAACATTTAAACTTAAGCCAAAAGTAAGCTACTATTTTTAATAATGTTAATTGCTGCTCTTTACTGGGTATTTGTAATAAAATGTGTAATGTTGTATCTGTTGTATGTTCCTTTGTGCACTCTGTTTCCTGTTCCTAGAAATCATTCCCTGGTCAACCCTGCATTTTAGGATTGCTAACTTCCTTTTATGTTCACCTCAAGTACTGCCTTTTATATGGGATCTTTCCTTATTAGCTTAGGATCTAGTGTCTTGCCTCCTTCATTAATTTATGTTTACATTGTAAATACTTATGTGTGCAAATAATTTTTCCAGAATTATAGACTATTTTATCTTTTCTTCTCCTGTATCCAGGACATAGCAGAGTGGTTAGTACCCAGTAAGCATTTAATAAATGTTGATTGAATGATTTTAAATCTAGTGTCTTCCTTCATTTGAATTAAAATGCATGATCACAAAGATCTATTTCATTATTGTCATCATCATCATCATTACTATTACTATTATCAATTTTTATTACTGGCCTACTTGGTTCTTTGCAAAAGCCTCAGGACAAAGACATATTTTCTTCATCTATAAAAAGAAGATGTTGATCTATATCATTCCTAGCATCTCTTTTATCTATAAGTTCTCATATCTTAAGAACTACCACAGATTTTCAGCACTCATGTGTTTCATATGGGGATATGGGAAAGTGATTGCTTCCTGCCATGCCTGGCTATAACTTTGTGTTTAATAAAAGTCTAATTTTAATAAATTTAAAGATTTAGGTACATAAGGCAGGTGGTGAGTTTGAGTTAACATTATACTTTTTTATAGTCTCCCAGAGGCTGCTTCAAATTGTCATTAAAAATAAATAGTGATAATGATAAGGATTGGGAAGTATTTCAGATAATTCGTCATCATATTTCTCCTATCTCTGTGAAACAGATGAGAACAGGCTATTCTTATATTATTAGAAAGACTGCTGAGGAAGATTTGACACAATGACGGAGAATTTGGATTTTATTAAGTCAGACAATGGCAGAACAGAAGCAAGGTACTGGGCTATTTTAGAACTGACCACCTCAAGTATTAGTCTCCAGACAGGATATGCATAACTTTGTGCATAAACTGATTCTATGATTCTACCCTTATTCTCCTTGCTGCTAATCAACTCATATTCTTTTCTATAGGCCATAAAACCATCTCTCACCTTTTGGGGAGTTTAGCAATTATAATATATAGTATCTATAATTTAGCTACATCAGGACTGAGCTACAGTAATGAAATACTGATAAAACATTGCTTTGACCTACGATCAGTCATTTTGATTGGCACATTACATTTTAATAATGATCTGTATGTGTATTAACTTTGAAGTTATCACTGCATTTACATAGCAAATGATGAAATATGAAGAACCTTACTAATTTATTGTGCTTCATCAATTTATTTACACTAAACATGTTGTCATTCTCTATGAGAGTTCCCTGTTTCTTCCAAAATTGACAGGAATGACTTTACTGAAAGAGGTTACTGAGATAGAACAACTTCATATTCATTTTCTATGAAAATCTAAAGACTTTGTTAAAGTTTTGAAAGTCAAACACAGAATTAACTTTGAATTATATCAATAACAGTTTTCCATTTTTATGGTTATAGCTTTTAGCTCTTGGGATGGAGGTGTAAGAATAAGATTAACTCATAAAATGTCCAAATCCTCAAAGGACTTCCATACTAAGTTGAAAATCCCCATCTAGATACATGCAAAATGATTGTCTACAGGTTTTGACTTTAAAATATAGAGGAGAGAATCTTCTGGTTCAATCGGGGCAATGAAATCACCATCCTACATCCCCTCCCATTAAAAATTTCTTTTCCCCATTCAAATTTCATAGATTCTGATATTCCATTATGAGAGAGTCATTATTTTTGACTAAAGTCCACTCTTCTAGAATAGTCTGTAAAATATGTCATAACAAGAGGTTATACAATTTTTTTAGCCACTAGTATTTTAGTAAGAATAAATTTATCAGATTTTTCCCTGAGTTATGCCTAACATCAGCAATATTTAGTGTGTATTAGAGAAAAGGAAAGATTTATAAATGTATTATGTCACATTGTTCAATATCTCAAAACAACAGATCTTAAATTGCCTTATCAAAGTACTAATAACCTAAGCCTATAAAAGACCATACTGCTTATCCTCAGGTTTATTGTCATGGTCCCTCTGAATAGTATTCTTGGCCTTCTAAGATCAGGATAAACCCAGCAAAATACTAAAAGTCAAAATGATGCAACAGAAAGAGTGCTGAATTTGGATTCAGGGAAGATATTAGTCTTTAAGTTCCTTTCTAAAAATTGACTAAATTTCCATTTGTTCATACTAGCTGGCCTGCTGAGGTATTCTTGCTTCTGTTCTTTAACTTTACCTTCCTATTCTCTGAATAGTTTCTCTATTAATTCTTGTCCTATTTTTCTGCTCTGATCTTTGACATCAGTCTTCTGAGACTTATTCCTTTTTGCCATTCTCTCTCCCCTGCCCTGTTCTTATCTTTCCATGGAAATTATGACTCCAGATAGCAATTCTTTAACTTATAAGCTCATGTTAAAAAGGGGCTGGAAATTTGCCTGGTGTATATACAATGACTTTGCCTAAAGAACTGTCTTTAAAGGTAGGACTTTTAAAAAACACTTCTTGTGTTGTTTTTATATCAAATTCATTTACAAATGTCTTCTTTTCTCCTTTCCCTTCCAGTAAACTGTCCTTTGAAACCAGAATTTAAAAAAAAGTTGACAAAGTCAACAAATGCCTTGAGCACATGATAACATATGCAATATTCCATTGTAGGAATTACTCCACATACCATTACAAACTGGTTTAAAGGATATATTCAGAAAAGCAGTCTTTTATTGTTCTTCAAATCACACAGATTGAGTAGGTAGCCTCCTATAATTCTTCCATGGAAAACCAACCCTAGTCATTTCTTCCAGATGCTGGAATTTCTGGCAGTATTCCCAATTTACAGACTGGCCTATAGTACAGTCTTATGGGGAATGACTAATAAATGTGATTATGGAACAAGCTAAAAACATAAAACCTCTACATGTGTGCTTGATAAATAATACAAGCTCAGTAGCACCAGATGTTAGTTTAGTTCTGTTACAGAAACAAGTGGCGTGATTCACATGAGATATTTAAGAGCAGAGGAGACAACTACTTTTCTAGGACTGGCATTGCTACAATACCATCCTGTGGGGAAACACCAGCATGGACTAGATTGTTTTTTTTTTAAACACTTGCCACATATATGCTTATGGATGTGATACATAGAAAATTAGAATCTTTATGTTAAGTAGAACATCAGAGGTCACCTAGCTTTGAAAACTTCCAATGAGAAGGATCTAACTACTTTACCGAGCAGCACCTTCCATTTTGGGGCTATTCTTTGTGTGTGTGTGTGTGTGTGTGTGTGTGTGTGTGTGTGTGTGTGTGTAGGTATATATGTATGTGTATTGTATGTATACACACATGAACACACTATATATGCACATGTGCATACACATACACACATACATATAGATATATACATATATCTATATGTATATCTACTTCTAGAGATGGAGATAGAGAAAGATTTTCCTACATGCTGAATTGAATTTAGACACTTTTCAAATTGGGCATAATGGTTAAGTCAACAACTTAGTTCCAATTTAGCTCAACCAAACAATCAGCACATATTTATAAATACCTACTGTCCTAAGTTATGGGGATACAGAAAAAGTAAAAGATGATATCTACCCTCAAGGAGCTCATCATCTTTTGAGGCAAGTTAACACATAAAAAGAAATTGAAATATGAAATCCAAAGGAGTGCAGCTTAGTGAGTAATGTTTTATGGCTGAGTCTATCTTGAAGGATGATCAGACTCCAATGAACCACAGGAGTTCCTGCAGGTAGGAAGTAATGAAATGTCTCCCCATGGACAACCTCTCTTAAGCTCCAGTACTCCACCAACAATTGATTATGGCATATTTGAAACTGAATGTCGTATGGGCATCCCATACTACATATATGCACATACATATGCATGCATATATATGCACATGCAGGTATACACACAATACACACATATATACCTACATACATATATGCACACATACATATATGTGTATATGCCTACACACAATACACATACACGTGTATGTGCATATGCATGCATGTGTGTATGTGTATAGTATGTATGTTTTCCAAAGTAGAGCTCATCATCTTCCCATCCAGGCCTTGCCTCCCATCCATCTTTTTATTTAACTTCTCTAATTTTATCAAGAGACACATAACCTTTCAGCCTCCCAGGTTTACTTGGGAATCATTGATGAATTCTCACTCCATTTCACCTCAAATATTCAATAAATTTTCAAGTTTCTGAGAAATAAATAGATGCAATTATTACCTTCATTTTACAGATGAGGAAGTAGAGGTAGACAGACATTGAGTGAATTTTCAGGGGTAACCTAATTAAAGCATAAGGCTACATTTGAACTCAAGCTTTATAGAATTTAGTTCCATTTCTCTAGCCATTGTAAAGTCTACCTGCCCAATCAATAGTCAATGTAATTATACAGGTTAGCAATACGGTAAACTTGTTGATAGGGCTTTGACCCAAATACATTACCTTTCATATGGTAGTGGGACATTGACATAATAGATGTATGGTACAAAGAGGGACATTCACAGCTAGAACTCAGGAAAGAGGTCAGGATAAGAAACAAGGATTTTGATAGGATTTTCTTTTTAAATATTTATTTAATTTTCACTTTCAATATTCAACTTCATTCATTCATTCATTCATTTACTTTATTTATTTATTCACTTATTTATTTACTTATCCATCAATCCATCCATCCATCCATTCATTCATTCATTCATTTATTTTGCTTTTTTTTTTGGAGTGGGAAAAGTAAGACAATTGGGGTTAAGTGACTTGCCTAAGGTCATGTGGCTAGTTTTGTTTTAAGTGCCTGAGGTCAGATCTGAACTTAGGTCCTCCTGACTCCAGGACCAGTGGTTTATTCACTGTACTACCTAGCTGCCCCATCAACATTCAATTTTAGAAGATTCTGAGTTTTAAATTTTTTTCCCCTCTTATTCTTCCACCATCAACAAGAGGGTACACAATTTTGTATAAGCCATAGATGTACATACATGCACAATCATATTAAACATATTTCCACATTACTAATGTTATAAAGAAGAATTTGAATCCCAGGGAAAAACCAGAGAAAGAAAAACAAAGAAAAAAAGAAAACTAGTCTGCTTTGATCAGCATTCAGATTCCATAATTCTTTCTCTGGATGAAGGTAGCATTTTCCATCATGAGGTTTTTGGAATTTTCTCAGATCATTGCATTGTTGAGAATATCTGTCAAACTTGGTCATTGCTATTACTATGTAGAATGTTGTCCTGGCTCTGCTCACTTTGCTCAGCACCAGTTCATGCAAATCTTTCCAAATCTATCTGAAGTTCACCTGCTCATTGTTTATTATGGAACAATAGTATTCCATTGCATTCATGCACCACAATTTTTTCAGTAATTCTCCAAATGATGGGCATTACCTCAATTTTAAATTCTTGGCCACACAAAAAGAGCTGCTATAAATATATTTTTTTTGTGTGCATGTCGGTCCTTTTTCCTTTTTTTTATGATCTCTTTGGGATACAAACTTAGTAATTTTATTGCTGGAAGAAAGGATATGCACAGTATGATTGTTCTTTAGGCATAATTCCAAATTGTTCTCCACAATGGTTGCATTAGTTCACAACTCTACCAATGATTCATGAATGTACCAATTTTCCCACATATTCTCCAACATTCATCATTTTCCTAGATAGCATATTCTTACCTATGCCAGATAAAGCCTTGGGAGTGAATGAGATAGCTAAGCAAAAAAGAAAAAGAAAAAAGGGAAGGGAACCATGGACAGAACACTGAAGAACATGAGAGAGTACAGGAACCAAGTATAAAGAAAAAGGAAAGTTGATTTCTTTACAAATGGAATGAGTAGAATAATACCTATATTACCTGCCTTATTGGCTTGTTGTGAAAAGCAGGTGAAATAATGTGTGTGAAGCAATTTGAAAACCTATATACATTTATATTATTGTCATTATCACAGATACTATGAATTGAAAGAGGGGATAGAATGTAATAGGATTAAATGTTCATTGACTAAGAAGTTTTGTAATTTTGTAATTATTATGTACTGATTTTCAGGTCAATTATCTGGTTCCTCCTGACATGTAAATTTAAAATTATTGAAAGAAATAGGAGCTTCCAGGGAAGAAATTTGCAAGGGTGGTGAGAAGTAGAAATGCATGAGCTAAAATCATTCCGGATATAGGGGAATTTAAAGAGAATAGAGCTGTCATTTCAAAAGCAAATTGTAGAATGAACTAAGAGAATACATTTGGAGAAAACAAGAGCAAGAGGGCTGATTAGAATGGGGATGAAGATTGTCTAGGTAGAACCTGGGTCATGCAAGATGTATCTAATTTCATATTAACTATAAGCTGGATGATCTGAATTGGATGACTGACAAGAGGGAAAAGATATTGGAATGGCATGATCCCTCAGTCAAATACATAATAGAGGGCTAAAAGATCTGCCCCTAATTTTGGAAAAAAAATATGAAATGTTAATATTTGGGACTGGATTTTCACAGATATCTTGCACCCCCTCTCCCCGTAAGAGGTCTTTATGTAAAGGCAGAATGACTATGGAGTTATTGTACAGAAAAGTTTCATTCAATTATAGGTAGACTGTGCAGTCTATGATTCTATTAATTCCATCCTGAAGTATACAGTATTTCTAGCCTTATTTTTACTTCTCCATTACAGGAATTCATATATTTGAACAGATGCTATCATACCCATCTTGCCTACTCTAATAAAAACATTCAAACTGCATAGTTCTCAACTATATCTAAATTAAATTCAATTTACCAAGTATTAATTAAATGACTGCTGTGCACAATATTCTAGAAATTCTAGAATATAGCTACACACATTCTCTCATACTGAAAACACACACACACACACATACACACACACACACACATGCATACACATCTACTCTTTACCTTCAAGGAACTCACATTCTTATGGGTGATGCAACATGAAAATGTAATATGCTTTCCTCCCTTAATATCCTAAGTATCCTCCTCTGTACAGGCTCTCTGCTTTGTCAATGGCCCACTTAAAATTGGAGCTCACAATTTTGCATGTAATTTTACAAGCACCATATGGGGTACTACCTCCTTTGTTTAATAGATTGTGAGTCAATGGAGCTGGGACTAAATCAATGCCTTTTCCATTCGACACCTGTGATGCCTCAGATAAGTCACTTACACTCTCTATGGTCCTCGGTGTCCTTATCTACAAAATAAGAGATTTGACGAGTTTACCTCCATGGTCTTTTCCATCTCTAAAACTATGAGATGATTATAATATAGAGCAAATTTTACTTCTTTTAATGTGTATGATTATTCAGTCACTAACTTGATTTTCTTAAAGCACAGGTCTGATCACACGGACCCTTCCTATTTAATGAACTCAGATGGTTGCTTCCAGGAGCAAATATAAAATGCACTATTTGGCATTCAAAGCCCTTTATAACATAGCTCCCTTCTTCTTTTCCAATTTTCTTACATTTCACTCCCCAACACATATTCTTTGCTTCAGTAAAATTAGCTTCCTGGCTGTTCCAAGAAGAAGATACTCTATCTCTTGTGTCTTGGCAGTTTCTTTGGCTCTCTTCCTCTGGCTCTCTCTCCTCTGTGCCAATTATTACCCTCCCTGACTTCCTTGAAATCCCAACTAAAATCCCACCTTCTACAGGAAGCCTTCTCTAATACCTTTTATTCTATTGCTATTCTCTTTTAATTATTTCCTTTTTTTCCTGGATGTGGTTTGCTTTATATATGTTTATTTGTTTGTTGTGTGCCCCATCCCATTAGATTTCAGGCTCCTTGAATGCAAATAATGTTTTTTGCCTCTCTTTCTATCCCTAGTACTTGGCACAGTATCTGGTACACACTAGGTACTTAATAAATGTTTAATGATTCACTGATGCATTAGATTTTGCTTGTTTGCCTTTGCTTGTCATTTGCTATAGCACTAAGCTATTGCTTTGTATTATCTTCACCTACATTTCCAAAGTCTTTTTTTCCCCCTTGAAGTAGTGAAGCTATGTATCACTTATCCAATAACGGACCAATTCACTCATTTGTATTTTTGTTACCTAAATTCATAAGTGCACATTTTCCCTAGTTAATTCCATCCTGGTGACTTAAGCACTTTGTAATCATTTTGAAGCTCTATCCAATCCTTAATGTTCTGGGAAAATACACAACAGAATAGATGGTTGTTAATAGATTATCAAGATTGGGATGATTGGATCTCATATGTACTTATTCACAGATAATCATTTTGTGCCTTGTGGTACTTAGAAAATAATGGTGATGATAATTGTGTAGTACTTTAAAGTTTTCAAGGCATTTTTACAAATAATTATCTCATTTAATCCTTACAACAAACCTGTAAGGTGGGTACAATATTTATCTCCATTTTTCAGTTGAGGAAACTAAGACTTTCCCAGGATCACCTAACTAAGAAGTATCTAAGTCAGTATTGAACTCATGGCTTCCTAAATTTAAGTCCCACACTTTATCCATTAAGTCAAGTAGCTACCTAAATGAATTTTAACTTTGACTACATTTTATATTCTTAACTCAATAGCTGCTTAAAAATAAATACTTAAAATTTTACTATTCTCTTTACTCATCACTTCCTTTTTAAGAGAGCATTTAAAAAAAGAACTTGGAGCGGCAATAATTAAATTACTCCAATGATTCGAAAAACTTTTTTTTTTTAAATCAGAAAAAAAGAGAGAAATCACAAGAGAGATGAAAGGAAGAAAAACACTTGACAACTTCTACATGTTTCTGTGAAAACACATTTATACCAAACAATGGATTCATTGGAAGTCCATCTACAAGAGAAAATTAACTCTTGCTGACAAGGTGAAATAATAATTAGTGAGACTATTGAAACACAGCAGGAACTGAACTCTTGATTTTCTATTCTACCTCTAAATGTTGCAATCAGAAACTTCCATCTGCTATCATCTTTATGGTTATTTTCTTTGGGTAACTTTTTTTGTTGTTATTTGTTTTCTTCCATTTTCAGATATGCATGGTGGGAAAGCCTCTTTTGATTTAGAGTTGGAAACCCTTAATCTTAAATCAACAAAATGGATTTTCTTTTTAAAAAATTGTATTATACTATTAAGAATAGGGCCATAGCAACTGGAAATTAAGATATACAGGCACTGGGGTAAGGAGATCCATCTCGCCCTACCAGAAAGTCAGTGGCGTGATAGGGGAGGACATAGGAGAGAGCAGATTGGAGGAGGGAGTATACAGTGGGATCGCTGTTTTGGGGTGGTAGGTAGGGGAAAGATGAGGAGAAAATTTGTAACTGAAAATCTTGTGGAAATGAATGATGTAAACTAAAAATAAACAAAAGTTAATATAAAAAAGAATAGGGCCATAGAATCATCTTAGAAGAGTAACTTCCTTAGACCCCAGTTACAATATTTGTAAAAGGTGTTGAGAGAATCTGAAGAAAATGATTATTAAGGTCCTTTCCAGTTCCAAATTTGTAACATGATCTTTTGATCAAGGCTTCAAGAGATCATAGTAATGATTTAGTTAGACGCCTTCATTTTACAGCAAGGAAGCTGAGGAAACTGGAGAAGTTATATGATTAGCTAAGTGTTATGCAAGTAGCAAAAAGAAGACCCAAAATTCAAGTTCAGGTGTCCTGACTCCAAATCTGTTCTTCTTTTGTCACTGCTCAATTGGGGATTTTTATGATTTTTATTCTATTTTAATAGCTCTACTTTCCACCATACCAATGCACATTAAAATTCCTTATCCAAGTCAAGTCCTGGTTTACTTAGTCAGTGAGAAGGTATTGGAATGTTAGCAAAAAAGCAATTTGGTTATAGGCTAAATGAGGGTGAACTCATTACATGCAAAGCAATTAATTTGTTTTTTAAATTCAGAGTAAAATCAAGTCTGTTTTCCCTCTGTTGTTAGCTACCATAAAATATTTAAAAGACTTTTTTCTTTTTACTGAAGGCTTAAATGAATTATTCTTCACCTCACAGAACTAATTAGATACAATCTTTTTGGCCAGAAGTTATGCTTTATCAAACAGGGAGAACATCATTTATTGAACTTACCTGCAATACTATCATGATAAAAAGGAGAAATTAGACAATATGATTACAATAGTATTGCTCTTCTACTAACATAGTGAGGGAAAAGAATAGAGGATAGAAAAGGACATTGAGAAAAATGAATGGGCCCAAGTAAATTTGGCAAAATAATTTGGAAGCAGTATAAGTTTAACATTTTGGGATCTGAGTTCTAGTCCTTGCTCTGCCATCTCTCATGTCATGATTTTGGATATGTCATATAACTACTCTCAGTCTCACCTTGGCAGCTGTAATGGAAAGAGCACTGGATCTGGGATCAGTCAAATCTGAGTTCCAATCTGGTGACAAATGCTAATTAACTATGTGATTCTGGGGAAATCGCTTAATCTGTCTACCACAGTTTCTTTAAGTATAAAATGGAGACAATAATAGTATATACTTTACATGGTTGTTGTGAGACTTAAGTGACATAATTGTAAAGTGTTTAACATAGTTCTTGACACATAGTAGACAGTTAACAAGTGATTGTTTTCTTCCTTTTGATCTAACAATGGGGATGTGGAGATATCATTTGCTCTCTACTTTAAAGAATAATTAAGAAAATTGAGATAATATCAGTAGAGAAAATAAATGGACAGGTACTTTGAGAACTATGAACTGCTGGATATATATATATATATATATATATATACAGAATGCCCCCCGAAATAGTACATTATAAGCTGTTAAACCAGCATTGTAATATTGTAATGATGATTATAATTATGTCAATCTCTTTTTCAAACCATAGCAGAAAAAAAATCAACATTCTGATACAATTTGGGGGAGAGGATTAATGGGAAATATTTGAAGTCACTGGAGATGAAAGAGTAAATGGTTTGAGAAACCCAGTCCAAATCCTCTGCTGAGACAATCTATCAATAAGACAATATCGGTATTTTTTGACATTCCTTCATGACAGTAGTCAATCTAAAAGTATTTACATATTACCAGTCCTCTGTGTTGTTATCCTGGTCACCACAACAGCTCTAGCTAAATAGCTATATCCTTCTCAAGTACAAAGGACTGACAAATGAAAATGCTATCCATATCCAGACAAAGAACGGATGGACTCTGAATAGACTGAAGCATTTTTTCACTTTTTTTGCATGTTTTTTTTTCCTTTTGATGTTTCTTCTCTCATAACTCTGACTAATATGGAAATATGTTTTACATGTTATCACACGTATAACCTATATGAACTTGCTGAACACTTTTGGCAGAGGGATGGAGAGAGAAAGAGGAAGAAAAATTTGGAACTCAAAATCTTGTAAAAATGAATGCTAAAAATTTTCTGACAATGTAATTGGGAAAAAATAAAGTACTATTAAAATAAAAAAGCTATGTCATCCTATATAAACTGAGATGAAAAGCAACCTAGCATAGTGTATATGAACTGACTTTGCAACCAGGAAGACTGAGGTGCAAGTTACACTTCTCAGACATACTGGCAATGTGACCCAGGACAAGACAATCTCATTTTAGAGGTTCACAAACTTATCTGGCCTACTGCCTCCTTTAAAAAAAAATTTACTCAGTGACCCCATGGAAATCTACTTTCTTCGACCCTTTATTTTTTTTTAAATTCATTGTTTCATAAATTTGCAAAATATTTTTAAATGATGCATCATAAATTTAATGTTTTATTGTAAATGTGTGGGGTTTTCCCCACATATAGATTTTAATGATATAATATTGAGTCTTGTAACTGTATATTGTATTCTAAATAAAACCTTACACACACATATTCCTACCAACATATGTTGGACTTCCTGATAATGGTCAACAAGCTGGTCTATCAACATTTTCTTCTTAAGAACTGTCAGCATACTTGGCCATTGATCAGTTACAATTTGTATTTTGTGTGTTTATTTCGAAAATAATATAATCACTACAACTTTAACTCTGTCATGTAGCACATGAAAAGTATGAACAGCTTTTCAAAATTTAATCTTCTCTTCTTTCCTCATGCTTCTACTGGCCACTAATTTTTATTCAATGCCTCTCCTCCCCATTTCAATCAAGACTACTACTGTCCCCATGGATCAATCCAATGCCCCACAGGAAGCAATATTTCCCACTTTGGGAAGTTCTGCAAGAATTCCTTAAGACTATACCTTGCAGAGAAAGTGATGATCTCTATTGGAAAGAAATTTCTCGCCTCAAGGGTCCATATACAAATGAAATTACATATCGATCTCCTATTTCAAAGTATCACAATTGTTTTATTTGATTTGTCACACTAACTTTTTGCAATATTTGTTATGCATTGGGGCTATAAGAAGTTAGTCAATAGGTGTAAATAGTAAATAAATCTATCTCTATAGATTATGAAAGTCGATAGCAAAGTGTATATAAGTTTAAATAAAATAAATTTGACATCCAAACTTCTTGACCTGCTATTCCAAGTCCTCTATTATCTGACTCCAACTCACCTTTCTAGCATTATCTTATGCTACTCCTTTCATTCACTATAGCCAGGCAAATTGGAAAACTTACTTCCCATCCTTTGCCATCTTACTTGTACTTTTTTTGTTCTTACTATTCAGTGTGTCCTAAATTCCTTCTTTTCATTCACTTCTGATCAGTACTTCTTAAAACATACTTATCCTTCAAGTCTTAGCTCAAATACAATATGCTCTATGAATATGTCTTTATTTTCTATCTGGTATTGATATCTCCTTCATCTGAACTTGTAGGATTTTTATACTTTTTATATTCCAATTAATACTGGAATTATATTATATTATATTACAGTTATATTATATTACACTTTATTATGTATGTTATCCTATATTATGGATATAGGATACATAATGGATACATATAGGATATATAATCCTTGTATTATGACGTATAATTATATTATATTTGAATATTCTTATATTCCTCTACTCCTTTATACTGGTAGCTTATAAATTTTGTGTGGTCTGTCCTCTGGCATCATGATATTAGAATTATTTCTTTCTGACTACTGTTAATATTTTCTTCTTGCCTGAGATCTCTTAGTCTCCACTTGACAAATGCATACTTTTAAGGAATTATTTTCTTCAGTGAAATTTTGTACCCCTTTAACTAAATTGTTAATTCTCATTTCATAAAATTCTCACATTACAACCATATATTTTGTCATTTTCTCTTTTACCACTCTTGTTTCCTTTTATGAAAATATTTTTTTTTGCTTTAAAAACCTTATTTCATTAGCTTTTCTAAGACTTCTTGTAGGACTTGTTTCCATTCTGAATTTTGTTTCTTTTAAGGCTTTGCTTGTAGATGTTTTCAGGCTTCTGCCTCCTTCTGAGTAAGTGTATTGAGTTTCCCTGTCGCCATAGAAATTTTTTTATGATCAGATCCCTTTGGGTTGTTAATTTATTTTCTCAGTCTATTTCTTGACTATTGACTTTATGTTAGAGCTGGGCTCTGATCATACCTGGCACAAACTTTTGAGGCTTGATCTGGGCTTTTGGTTTTTCCAAGAAGGTGTGATTCAGGGACAGCTGTAGTCACTACCTTCCTGCTCTGTGCCCTGGTCCTTATTGAGGTGGGGCCCTACCCCCACATGTTACTGCTCCTGTCTACTATTGAATTATCACTGGAAAGTGAGTAATAGGTGACAGAGCTGGAAATCCCTAGCAGATGCTATGCCCAGTACTAACATAACTATTTCCTGGAACCTCTTCCTGGTTGGGTGTTCAGTTGCCTTATTAGCCCTGTGTGTTGCTGGTAGTACCCCCAAGGCCAATATACAAACCAGCCTAATTATAGCATCTGCAAACCTCTTCTTCTGTCTCTTAAGCTGAACTGGACCGACTCATTCTTTGTTTTTGTTTTTTGCTCAGAAATGGATTTGGTGTTTTAAGTGGCCATTTCATAAGAAAGCTTTTGGTGGAAGTTTGGCAGTTGTGATTCTCTACTCTACCATCTTGATTCTGCCTCCATCATATATATCTTTTGATCAAAAGAGCCCTCATTCATATTTCTTTATTACAATTCTCTACTGGCATGTTCTAGGCTCCCTCTGTTGTTTCCTTTCAATTTAAGTAAGTTAGTTGACAGAGCAGATATAGACACTTTTGTATATCATTCCAGATTAAAAATTTACAGTTAGAGAAAATAATATTCTGTGGAATTCATTCTGCGCATTCTTTCCTGTAAAGTACTGACCAACTACATTTATTTTTACTTGACCTTCCATTCTGAATTATTTTTCTCCAAAGTGCTTTCTCGTGATATTCATAATGCCTTCATGTTTCTTTTGCATTTGTCTTTAAATCCCCTGGACATAGCTTAGTATATGATGAATAATAGCCACTTAATGATTGCTTCTTTATTTTATTTGATTTTAGTTTTGTTTTGGTTTGATGCAATAGTAATGAAAAAATTACCAAGAAAAAAAAATCCTGTCTTGGTAAATGTCTGTATGGCACTAAAACAAACATGAATTTATATTAATTTTTGAAAACAGAAGTCAAGTTGTTTGGTGTTATATCAACAGAATTACTCATTAATTTATTGGATGTTTCACTTTTGGAAGAGTTGTTTTGAAGTCATAGAGAGAATTTATATTTATCTTGGTTCCATGACCACAAACATAACTAGAGTACATTTATGTATCTAACTTAGCTGGAAATGAAAATGATGTTATTGAGGAGATTATTATTTGGCAGTTTCAGTTAGAGAAATGAATATATATGTATATGTGTTTATATATGTATGTGTATATGTGTGTGTCTATGTGTACACATGTATATGTGTGTAGATGTGTGTACATATGTGTATGTATATATGTGTGTATACCTTATGACCTCTGTGAGTGATAGTGATCTTTAGAGATGTTGATTTATACAATTCTTTAATTCTAGTCTTAGTCTCATCGATCATTCATTTCAACAAGTACTTATTAAACACTAACAATACATAATGAATTGTACTATACATAATGTAGTCCAGAGCTCTGATCTTCTGCTTCTTTGGTTAAGAAATGAAAATCGCAACGAAACATGGAAACTAAATCCTGGCTCCACTGTTGGCAAGCCATAATCTTGGCGGCTTATTTTTATAAACTAAAGATTACTTCAGTCCTGAAACTTAAATTGATTAGCAATTCACAGAAGATCAGCATGCGAGCTGAGTAATTTTTCTTTCTAAAGGATTAATAAACAATATGTATACCTTGGATAATGAGAAGTATATTATTCCTGGGGCTAGCTTTGAGGCAAACAGGGTAAGAAAAGTATGTTATGTCTGCCTGTCAACAAATGAATTATTTATTTGTAAGAATTAGGAATTTTAAGCACATAGAAACTTAATTTTTCAGTACTAGCAATGCTTAAACACATGCATCTTGAGAAATAAGTTTTATAAGACCAGTTTTAATAATGTTCCTGCAAGAGTACAAATAGGATGTAACAATAGAAATGAATTAAAAATGTTCATGTATTATTAATGCTGAATGTATAAGCCCTATTAAGAAAATAGCAGCAATAGTTTAATAAGACACCATCCTATGGATATTGATGTGTCAATAATTCTCAAGTGATCAGTATATCCATCCCTGCTTTATTAAAGATTTATTGCTTCCTAATTCAAGGCAAACTCAAATATGAACAGGAGATCTACAGGAAAAATAGGCAAACCATTTAATAATAAGTTTCTATTTATTTTAATATAATTTATCAGTGATACTTTTGTAGCAAAATGTTTGTCACTCAGACTAAAAATTTGGCTAAGCGTTTATTAAAGATTTATTGGTATCTTGTCTTAGAACATTTATAAGACATGCATTTTTAAAACCTCAAAAGAAAGAAAGGAGGGAGGGGAGACATTTATTTGTCCATGATGTGCTATTGTATAACTATAAGTATAGCTTTAACTTGAACATAAAAGCAGTTTCCATTTAAAAATAAACACTTTTCATACATATTTTATTCAATTTTAAGGGATTTTCATTCCCAATATTGATCTAGTATCTAAATTTATTTGTTTTTTTAGTGTGTCAAGACATTATGAGACTTAATGCAATACACAAGACTATGATGTGTTTTTGGTGATCTAACCTAACAGGAAGACTGACATTTAGAGGGAAAACATATAACAAGTAAAATACAGAAGGAAAAAAAAAATCAAAGCAGGGGTGAAGGAATCTAATAAGTTCATTACTGTCATAGCATTATAAAATATTCACCTGACCTCATCACTAAAAGATATTCGGCCAGATTTTCCCATCCCATTAATTTGTCTATGGAAGAGACACAAGGAAGAGAGATAGGTAGCATGTAATAGTTTATGGCTACATAACTGTCTATATTTTAGAAAGGGTTTTCATTACCAAAACTCTGTGATAGCGATAAAAGGAAGATATTCTTCATTTCCTATTAAGAGATAGGCATTTGCTTATAAAACCTCTTTATTAATATCAGTGGAATTAAAGAGATGTCAGTTAACCAATAGCACTTTCACAAGTTGGGCAGTTGGGCTTAACTTTGTCCCCATGTGGATTGATCTGGGATCCATCTGTGTGAGGCCCTTTGGCAAAAGGAGAATTTTTAGTTTTTAGGACTCCAGTATGGAGCTTCTGAAGCCCCAGGAAATCTCTTTGCTTTTTAATCTTCTTGTAGCTGATTTTTATTTGTTGTTATCCTCTAGACTACTTTTAAATTATCTAAGGGAGCTGCTTCTGCCAAAGATATCGGACTATGTTTTTTGTTGTTGTTGTGTGTGTGTGTGTGTGTTTTTTTTTTTTTTTAGTAATCCTTTTTTCATCCTTGGTACTAAGTGATCCTTTGAACCAGATGAGGAATAGTGACCTGGACACAAAGGATAAGATTATTTAATGACACCAGAGGCTCAAACTCATTTACCTGATTATTTGAATTCTTCTGAGTTTATGTATCTTCATATTTGTCTCAAAGATGTTCAACCCTGCAGTTGCTATTGGTCACGCTCCACACACCAACCAGATTTTTCAGAGACTGTGCCTGGGAAGCCATGAAATACTTAGGTCTGACCTTTCTGAGCTCATACATTCTCATCTTATTTACTATTCTCTATTCTATTGCCTAAGTGTATGCCCTACTCCAAAACTTTTATGTCTCTCATTCTAAGACCTATAATTAAATCTACCTTTTGACACTTGAAAAGGTTTATCAGTAGACTGACCTCTAATCATCTGTATGATTTTTAAGATCAAAAAATTCTCTCCTGGTAACTACACACAAATAGACATATATACATAAACAAATCTATACATAATAAAAATACACATATATGTGTATATATGTACATAAATGTTAATATAGATCTAGATGCTATCAATGCAGATGTGGAGCCTCTCAAGTTATACAAAGACTTTAGTGGCAGATTGCCTTTTCAAAATGTGTCTTTCAAGCCCTTACCCCAGCGGTTCTCAACCTGTGGATTATATTCAATTTGTAACAATGAAAATACATCCTGCATATCAGTTATTTACATTAAGATACATAACAGTAGCAAAATTACAGTTATGAAGTAGCAATGAAAATAATTTTGTGATTGGGATCACCACAACATGAGGAACTGTATTAAAGGGTTGCAGCATTAGGAAGGTTGAGAACCACTGCCAATGATTCGTATACAGTAACTGCTTAACAAATTTTGTTTCATTCATTCATTTGTTCATTTTATATTCATATAGTTGGTTAGTCTAGATAAAATTGTCTTTCAAGCACCTTCTACATTTAATTCAACAAGTATTTGTCACAATAATATTGCTTGCCTATTACCATGTACTAAGACTCAAAGCAATCCTAATGTTCAGGTTCATTTAGGGAAACCTATTAAGTATACACATGACATACATACATGTATGTATGTGTGTATATACATGCATATATGTACACATATATATGACATGTCAAATGTCTTAGTAGAGTTATAAGCAACTTCTCTAGCATATACACACATAAACATATATACACATACACATGTGTATATATATACACAGACAGACATATTAAATCTATGTCTATACATAGGTGTATATACAGAGAGAGAAGT
>CM053591.1:124915561-124957604 GCA_028646515.1 Pseudochirops corinnae
ATATATATGTATTCCCTTCACCTATCTTCATACTGAGAAAAATTTCATAAGTTAAAATTATCGTTTTTTCCATGTTGGCATGTAAATAGTTCAACTTTGATAAATTCCTTATGTTTTCTTTTCAATGTTTACTTTTTCATGCTTCTTATATTTGAGTGTCCAATTTTCTTTTCAGTTCTGGTTTTTTTCAGCAAGATTGTTTGAAAGTCCTCCACCTCACTGAATGACCATTCTTTCCCCTGGAACATTATGCTCATTTTTGCTGGGCAGGTGATTCTTGGTTTTAATCCTAGCTCCCTTGATCTCCTGAATATCATATTCCAGGCCCTTTTATCCCTTAATGTAGAAGCTGCTAGATCCTGGGTTATCCTAATTGTGTTTCCACATTATTCAAATTGTTTCTTCTGGGCAACTTGTAATATTTTCTCCTTGATCCGGGGACTCTGGGACCTGGCTATAACATTCCAAGGAGTTTTCTTTTTGCAATCTTTTTCAAGAGGTGATCAGTGAATTCTTTCAAGTTCTATTTTTTTCCTCTGGTTCTAAAATATCAGGGCAATATTACTTGAGAATTTCTTGAAGGATTCTTTTTAAGTTCTTTTTTTGATCATGGCTTTCAGGTAGTCCAATAATTTTTAAATTGTCTCTCCTTGATCTAATTTCCAGGTCAGTGGTTTTTTTCAAGGAGATACTTCACATTGCCTTCTATTTCTTCATTTGTTTGGATCTCTTTAATAATACTTTGATTTCTCATAAAGTCATTACCTTCCATTTATTCCACTCTAATTCTCAAGGAATTATTCTCCTCAGTGAGCTTTTGACATTCTTTTTCCATCTGGCAAATTCGACTTTTGAAGGCATTCTTCTCATTATTACCTTTTTGGGCCTCTTTTGCCATTTGAGTTAATCTATTTTTTAAGGTGTTATTTTCTTCAGTCAGGTT
This sequence comes from Pseudochirops corinnae, assembly GCA_028646515.1. Lineage (NCBI taxonomy): Eukaryota > Metazoa > Chordata > Mammalia > Diprotodontia > Pseudocheiridae > Pseudochirops > Pseudochirops corinnae. The sequence continues at coordinate 124,916,505 of CM053591.1, forward strand.
GTTGACTCTCTTTTCATGATTTTCTTGCATCATTCTCATTTCTCTTCCCAATTTTTCTTCTACTTCTCTTATTTGGTTTTTGAAATCCTTTTTAAGCTGATCTATGGTTTTTAGGCAGTCTTCATGTTTCTTAGAAGCTTTTGGTGTGGGAGTTCTAAGTGTGCTGTCTTCCTCCCATTCCATGCTTTCATCTTTTTGTTCCTCAAGAAGGAATCTAGAGTTTGATTGATGTTCTTACTTTGCTTCCTTTCCCTGTTCATCTTGCCAGTAAATTACTTGTTTTTTTAGCCCTGTGGAACTCTGCTTCCAGAGGGGAAAGATCTGTTCCAAATTGCTGGGGTTTTCACAGCTGCTGGAGCTATTAGGAGGTTCCCGTTTTTTTTTTTTTTTGCAGCCTCTACCAGTTTCGCTCACTGAAAACACACCTCAGGACCACCACCGAAGACCATGATCTGGATCCAGGCCGCTCAAAGCAAGAGGACTTAGCCTCTGAACAATTGCTTGGCCTCCCTGTAACCTGCACACCAGGAGCTCTGAAGCAGCCACATGGAGGCAGCTGTGCGGCCCCCACTTCTGTTGCTTCCTTGCCCTGTAGGCAGTTTGGCCAGTCTGCTTTTCTCCCCTAAATTTAGCTGAGTTCCACTGACCTTTCACTTTGTCTTTGTTTCTTATGGCTTGATAAGTCTGGAAACTGTGACAACTTCTGCTGATCTACTCTCCTGAAAACTACAGCTGTGGCTCATCCTGGCCACCCTGGGGCCAAGCCATGGTTTCAGATTGTGCTGGTTTTGGTTCCCAGCATGCTGCAATGAGCCTTTCCTGGGGAGCTGCTTTCAGCAGGAGATGTATTGTTCTGTATTTTTGTCAGTTTTAGAGCCCTAAAATTTGTTTAGAGTCATATTTTATGGGTATTTGAGGTGGCTTATATGGGAGCTGTGGAACATTGTTGCTTCTATGTCACCATCTTGGCTCCACCCAGGTTTTCAAAATCAAAATTGTTTTCTCCATCCCAGTGGGGTATGGGATCTTTCCTCTTCAGCCGTCCTGGCAGCAGCATCTTCAGTCTCCATGATTGTTGTCTGAGGAAAATTCTTACTCAGTTCTCACTCCAGCAGAAACAGCCCAGCCTCCAGATGATGCTGAGAGAAACTCTCTCTCTCCCTAGCAGAACAGATTCTGCCACCAGATTCTGGTCTCAAGAAATTCTGACCGTGCCTCTCTGGGTTTTTTCGTATATACACAAAGCATTAGCTTCCTGTTTCAGCCAATCCCTTCCTGTTATGTCAGCAACAGGAGACAGGAGTTCATACCTTCTGTTTCTTTCACAGAGGTTTTCTTAATTACTAAGGACTAAGTACCTATTTACTTCCCAATACAGAACAGGGAACTTCAAATTCAAATTAATTACCATTACAACAGTCCATCCATAGTACAGGTACCACAAACTGAATAGATAAGAAGAGAAGGAGTACCTTTCCCTCTCTTTTTCTTAAGTGACTCTTAGAATTTACCCTGAAGGTTATTGGATTCTATGTTTTTTGGTCTATTCTGTTTGAGATGTTGGAGGTAATCTTCACAAGATGCAGAATCTCAACTCACAGTGAACTTAGAGCCAGGATTTCAGGCAGTATAATTAATCAGGAAGTCTACTATGAAAGGCCTAAACCAGGGTCTCGGTTACTTGAATCAAGGCAGGTTTTAGACTTCAGACTGTGATAGTGCTCTTTGGAAAGCAAGGCAATCTATGAACCTAATTCCCTAATTCTTTTCACTTCTCCAGAGACCAAAACAGTTCAAAATGGGGGAGGGAGAAATGAAGGACATGCCTTCCAAGTGCTGAGACAGTAATACATGTTTATGATTTTACTTTGTTATTCAATGTGAAAACAAATATGAGTATTAGTGGCTAAATGGAACTGTGGTACAGGAGACCCTTGTCTACCATTGAGGGAAAGTCACTGATGGGAATTTGAGTCATTTGCAGATAGCTTATACATTTTGAACTCTCTAGAGGCTAAAATGAAGAAGTGTAAGTATACCTGGCCTTAGGTCCTTGGGGCTAGATTGATCTCCGTTACAAACAGAAACTCACTACCCACTGAGGCAGCCCATTCCATTTTTTGATAGCGCTAATTATAGGAAATTCTTTCTTAAATTTATTTCTTTGCAACTTCTTCCAAACTTGCCCTCTGGGGCCCCAAATAGGACTAAAGTTTTATGGATAGAGGAATGATATATAAACATAATAAAATATTATGAAGTCAAAAAAACTGAATACAAAGGATTCAAAGAAATTAAGGAAGTTATTTGATTCAGTGCTATAGAATGAACAAAAAAGGATGAAACTTTTAAATGTTAACAGACATGTAGTTAAACACAAAGGAACAACAAATTTATGTTATGCATACAGGAAAGAAGGTGAAAAAGAATCTAGCAAAATTAATAAAGTAGGCTTGTACTATATTAGTTAGATATCTCTTGAGGGAAAGTAGGATAAATAATGGTAGTTACAGATGGATATAATAACTCACTATCTTTTGCATTCATAAGTAATTGATTTACTTGCCTACTCTGTTCTTTTTTTTACTTACAAACTTGTTCATATACTTTAATACCTGCAATCAATGAAAATAAAATATTAAAATAAAATCAGAGGAAATTGAAGATAATAGATTGGTTTTCTGCCTCATTGGGTGATTATGAACAAATCACTTTGAAAACTTTAAATCAATATATAAATGTGAGATATTTGCATTATTCTATTCCATGATATCCACCAATACAATGTAAGAAACATCTTCCTGTCATTCGCATTTATTTAATCTAGTTGTTTAACTGAATGGCAGTTGGCTGAGCATGGGAGGGATCAAAATATTTCCATACATATAGGATTTTCTTATCAGGTACTTTGTGTTCTGATATTTTGGAGAAGGCACCAAATTTCAGAATTGAACTGTACCTCAGAGACTGTGTGGTCCAAACCATGCCTGAACAAGATTCACTTGTATGACAACTGAGGATATCATCATCCAGGATTTTCTTTTTTGAGGTCTAGTGAGAGGGAACTCATTAAGTTTTGAAGCAGCCTGTTATTCTCTCTGGCAGGGGAAATCAAACTGAATATGAGAAAGGATACTTCCTTGTGCTATATGAATTCTAAGTCATTTGAAATTCCTTGAATAATTAGGATGCCAACATCACTAAAAGGAAAGATGAGTGAAGATACTTTCATGATGGTTTCTAATTTTTTTGTTGTTGTTTTCCTCACCCTGTCAGATGAAAGATAATATGTGAGTGAATGGGGTGGAATCTGGGTCACTGTCAAAATTTGAGTATCTGCTTTAAAGCTAGACCTATGACCTCATTTCCCATCCCCCCCCATTTTTTTTCCTCCTAGGGTGAGTGGGATGTGGAGTGCTTTTTCACTGGGCATAATGAATAGGTTGGAAATAGTTTTGGCAGCTCTCCAAACTGTTTCTAAAAAGTAGAAGAGCAATCTTTGAGATGTTCCTTGAGTTCTAACAGATCCCCAGAAGGAGATGTGTGTCTAGCAATGTAGAGGAGTGAAGAGAAAATCTCCTTTAGTAGAGACTTAAAATGGGCACGTTCTAATACCAATAACTTCAAATTATCATACTCTGATATTATAATGAATCTAATTAGTATATTTTTGTAGGATTGTGTCTAGTGCATGTTATTTTAAACTATTTACAAATGATGACTAAAGTAGATCTGACAATTGGAGGTAATGTTAACTAAATTTACCAAAGAAAAGCCACCTCCTAGTATGTATGGATTATAGAACTATTAAGGGATTTGTGTACAGGATAGGGTAAGTGATTCTCTAAATGCAGTAGCCATTTCAGTCATTAATGTTTTGTATGAACAAACATTACAAATAATACCAGTTATAAACTAAAAACAGGTTGCTTCCTGATTTCTTGCTAGTCATTTTCATATTCTCCATTGCTGTTTTATTTTTTTTCTTTGTACATTTTTTGACTGGCACAACTTTGATATGCCTAGCAGATAACAGTTGCCAAGTGTGCCAGAGGCCAAGTGTTGCTAACTGCCAATTGAGTTTTCAATGCTTTGTTTTACATTAATGTTGTTAAAAATCTCTCACTTATTTCCAGCTCCCAGTTACTAACAAGCCACAGCAATTGGCAATATTTGGTTTTGTCCTTCAAGACAATCCAATTGAACAAAGCATTGGCTGCTTTGATAGGGACTTCAAGTACTTGGGAATGTTACAGGTGAACAGACTACAGCTGGGTTTCCTACTAATTCCCCAAAACTAAATGAACATTCCATTTCATAATACACGGTTAGACCTAAGAGATTGTTAAAGCTATTTTGATTTTCCTTTCTCTCTGGCATCAGATATCAAACTGAGAAATCCCAAAGTAGTGGTCTGTAGCAGGTGGACAGAATGGCAGGGCTTCCTGCTGAAGACATGGCAAAGAGAGGCTGGATAATATCCTAAAATATTAACTGTACCTGGACTGTCCTGCTGGGCTCACTTTAATCTGAAGTCAATGGGTACTTTCAGTGCAATTAAAACAAGCTTTTAATGGATTCTTTCTAATCAAATATTAAAACCCTCATTGCCTAACATGGCCTCTGAACACTTTCTTACATGGACATTTTCATAATTTGGCCCACAGAAAAGGCCCATTTTTTTGTTACTCAAAGTTAAAGAAAAGGAAAGCTAAATTGTAGTCATACAGTTTTTTTTTCTTCCTTTTATTTATAGTATGGATCAACAGAATCTACTTAGAACCTTAGTTTTGGCTAGCAAAATTTTAAAAGTAGCAAAATACTGAATGTATGTAAATTCTGGTCATGTAAGGAGATAAGGGAATATCAGGTGAAAAAATTAAGTCTTGCAACATATACATGCATATTCTGCATGACTGTATGCATACACATGTATATACATATATGTATACATGCATACATTCCTATTATTGGAAGATCTTGAGTGTTTAGCATAGGCTTCTAATGGGAGATCTACAAAGGACAAGAAATGTGCAATGAGAGGAATGATCATATAGATGGGATCATGCATACACTGAAACAAGGAAGAAGTGAAAAACTAAAGATCAAATCTGAAGTTTAGAAACAAAAGAGAAAAAAGTCCCAAATACCAAATTATCAATATCGTTTGTTTCTATAATTCAAGGGTTATATAAGTGTTATACACTTTGATTTTGATTAAATAATGCATTTCTTATAAAACATATATGGATACATATATTTATATTAACCACACCATTATTTCATTTTCTGCCTTATTTCCCATTTCCTCTGAATACTGGAAACAAAAAGTTTGTTCTTTAATGTCTTTATTTTTTCCTTCTATATAAATTAGAACTATCTATTCTCTAATTTCTCAAGTGTGTCTTAGTATATCAGCGGAAATGAAGCCATTTCTCTAGTAGAGTGTCACCTTCCGGGCCATCCAGTTTGTCATCTAGTTAAAAATTAATGTGAATTGTGCTATCACTGAAATAGAGTAAAATTGCAAAACATATACCCTAGAGTCTAAGCAGTGATTTGTGAACCCCATACCTTTAATTCTAATAGCTCCCACTAGACATATGATAATAGGTTGTTATTGAATGCCGACCAGACAACCAAACAAGGGAAACATTGATTAGATAAACACTTTTCTACTTCTGAATGTGTTAATGCTATCAAAATAAACTTTTTAGTTAAATGACAGAACTGCAAAGCAAAAACAGCTCAAAGGCTGTAGAGAGGGCCAGGTTGAAATGAACATTGTTATTGAAAATTTTTAATCCCCATAGTATATTAATAATTATAATATTAATCATAATAGTGGGTCAATTAAGCCATAGGGGAAATATAGGTATAGAAGAGTTTATGTGAAAAAGAACCTGTAGGAGGATATAAGTTTCCCGAAGGAATTTGTTTCCAATCCCATGTCATCTACAGCTAGCCTGAGTTATTTGGGCCAAGTTGCCTCCTTTAATCCAAGTTCTCTCATATATATAAAAGCAAGCTATTTGAACTTTGTGATCTCTACAATATTTCTAGGACTTAATCCCAAGAAATTGAAGTTTGAGTAAATTGAGCATGTATTGCGAGTCAAACAACTTTGTGTGCAGCCCCCAAAAAACTCATTCGTTGGATAAATACCCAGTTTCCAGGAAAAAAAGGTACATTTCCATTGTAATCAAGTACTCTACCTCCAGACCAGATTTAAAATTTTGGGTTCACGTTCCAGTGCCAAACTTTCACAATGCTATTGATAATCATGCATGTTTTCAAAGGAAGGCATCAAAAATGGTGAGAAATCCCAAAACCATGTTACATGGACATTGGCTGAAAAATTGGTCAAGGCATCTTTAACTTAGAAAAGAGGAGATATAATGGTTTTACTTTCAAGTATCTGCAAGTCTGTCATGAAGGTTAGCACTTACATTCTTTTCTTAGTCACAGAGGACAGTACTAGAAGGAGGAGGACTTCCGTTCAGGGATGTGAAGCGAACATTTTCCGTTTTTTAACCAAGTCACATTCTGGATTCATATTGATCTTGCAAACCACTAGAAGCATCAGACTTTCCATACAAATTGTTGCCCCACCACCACTTCCCTACTCTGTACCTATGCCACTGATTCATTGATAGGATCTTCTATTTTTTGTAAGATATTTGATCTAATTACATTTCATCCATTCCCATCGTCTGCTTAGACTATTTGGAAGGCTGGCAATCATCCAAAATTTAAATAATCAAATCTAGATCTTCAATTTCCTGTTATTTGCAAATTTGATTCCTACCAAGTCTGAGACTTATTGTTCTGCAATAAGTATTTGATTAAATAATTATTGCTATTTGTATATACATTTAAAGAAAATGTCATAATGAAAGAATAAAAAATAAACAAACAAAACCTGTCACTTATTGAGACAGACATGTTTGTCATCTTACACGCTATTAGTTTTAAAATAGAGACAAAGCAATGGCAAAAAGAATGGAGTACCACTAGTCTTAGCTCTAGAAGGCCCTGACTTTAAACTTACCTGAAACATTAATAGCTGTAAGTGACCCCTCAGACAAATCATTTCACCAAGTCTTACCGTAGTTTTGTTATCCATAAAATGAAGGGGTTGAACTTGATGTCCTCTAAGGAACAGTTCTGAATTTATATTCCTATGAATGGATTCTAAATCTAATATCCATGACCATGGCTACCTCTTCAGCTTTGTTCCCTTATTGCTTTAGAGCAGTACTGTCAAACTGAAATAGAAACAGAGACCACTAAAGTGTACATAAGGATCCTCAAGGACTATGTATTGGCAGTTTTAAAGTGCAATGTTACATATGCTTTTATTTGTTTTGTTAAAGATTTCCCAATTACATTTTAATGTGATCGTCCATGAGATTGATACATCTGCTTAGGTTAATTTCTCCCCCGGTAAAGTTATCTTCAAAATATTCCAACTCTTTGACTTTGTTGACTCAATTTCTTCAACCTTGAAATTCTTCTCTGATCCTCTCTATTTAAAGTAAATCTTAAGCAAATAAGCATATTCAAAACCTTCTCATTGTTCTTTTGTCGATTACATATCTTTCCATTTCATCCAGAAGTATAGTATGAGAATTTTTTTCAGATGTATATATACACATATACATACACACAAACATTTTCATATACATGTACATATGCATACATATATGCATATACATATGCAAATGCACATACATATACACATACACATGCATATACATATACACATATCCATTGGCCTAAATTGTTTAGAATTATTTTGATTTTTGATTCTGGGAATAGATATACTGCAATCCTTTCTAAAATCTACCATTGCTATTAGAAAGTTAGCTATCTATATTATGACATTGTAGATACACTTTCCCTATATCACTATATTTCATCTTTCTCCTTTTTCTCTGTCTCTGTCTCTGTCTCTCTCTCCTTCTACCTTTGGGTTAATCCTGTATAGAAAATTTAGGAAAAGTTATGTCCAGGGGCATACTGGGGAAGCTCCAATTGCTTGGGGAGAGAATCAGTTGTGAAACCTTCAATGTCAACATTTATTTCTCAGAAATAGATAAATGCTATAAATCAAGAGTTTTTATAATTGTTTTATTGATCTTCTAGATTTAAGAAAATATTAATAAGGTTCATAAATTAACATGTTAATACTTAAAGCATACTAGATGGTATAGTGGATAGGGTTCCTGTTCCTGATGTCAGGAAGACTTGAGGTCTAATCTGGCCTTAGACGTGTACTAGTTACGTAACCCTGAGCAAATTACTTAGCTCTATGTGTCTGAATTTCTGCATATGTAAAATGGAGATAATAATAGCACTCACTTCCCAGGGTTGTTATGAGGATCAAATGAGATATTTTTAAAGTATCTCACAAAATATGTGTCACATAGTATGTGCTATATACATGTTATCTATGATTAACTGTTATTATGTGTCATGCATGTATATTTGGAGGGACAGTTTTTAAACATTTACCAGCAAACTCCTGTACATGTCCATACATGTTATAGATTGAGAAGTTATAGAATGACAATACAATCATAAATATTGAACTAAAAAGGATTTTGGTGATGGCCTAGTCATTTTTTTTGTATAAGAAAACTGAGGACCAGGGAGAATAAGTAACTTGCTGAAAGACACCACTTTTTACCATCATCAAATGATCAAAATGAAGTCCTTTCCAAAAACAATGAAAAGGACTGAAATAATGTGTTAATTCCTGTTTTAGTGTGTTAGGATTCAAATAAATTTATTTAGGATTTTACACATAATCAGAATATGAGTTTAATCAGCAGATGCCATTTTGAAATGATATTAGACAATAAGGAATGTGCCTAATTTTTCTTTTTAATTTAAGGCAGTAAGATGGTGACTAAAAAAGATCTGTAGGAATGCTTGCAATGGAACAGATTCAGAATAGACAGAAAAAGTTAAAGAGTTGCTATGTCTCATCATAGCTTGAATATGTACTCTAGATTATAAACCCACTCCTGTACCAAGTCTAACATGTTATTGAAATATAAATTAAAAATTATATGTTTAATTAATGTGATAGTTATACCTATCTTTATAAAATGCCTTGGTTCCCCTATATTGAAAGGAAATTATAACTTGGTACAATTCATTGAGTTATATACTGGTTTGGTTCAATTTAAAGAGTAATTTTAACAATGTGCTAGATATTGGGCACGATACAAACAAAATAAAATTTGTTTTCTCTTCCCTCAATGAATTTGGAATCTTGTTGTAGATACAACATTTTTTGATCTAATGATCTATATGATCACACAGAGATCTAGCCCAACTTCACCAGAATGCTTCTGAGATCATCAGAATGTTGGGATGGGAAGAGGAAGTGAATGGGGGGGATTAATTTAGTCTAAAGGACTATTTGTGCCATATTAGATCTGAGTGTTTGATTTCTTGAGAATCATAGGTATATTGGGATAAGCTTTGCCTCAGTTTCATAGCTTTGTCATGAATGATATTATCTTCAAATTTATTTGCCCACAGTGATATAAAACTTTATGATATAAGGTAGGAAGGTACCTTAGCCCATATCTTCCATTTTACAGATAAAAAAAAAAAAGAATCCATGCTAATTTGTCTTTGTGTTTGGAAAATGTTGGAGAAAAAGTGGGAAAATTGGAAACACTAATGCATTGCTGGTGGAGTTGTTAACTGATCCAACCATTCTGGAAAACAATTCGGAACTATGTCCAAAGGGCTATAAAACTGCATATTCTTTGATCCAGCAATACTACTACTAGGCCTATATCCCAAAGAGATCACAGAAAAGGGAAAATGGCCCACATATTTATAGCTGTTCTTTTTGTGGTGGCTACGAATTGGAAATTCAGGGGACGACTGTCAATTGGGGAAAGACTGAACAAGTTGTATTATATGAATGTAATGTAATACTAATGTTCCATGAGAAATGATGAGCAGCAGGACTTCAGAAAAACCTGGACTTACATGAACCAATGCTGAGTGAAATGAGCAGAACCAGGAGAACATTGTGCACAGTAACCAAAAATTGTGTGATGATCAACTTTGATAGACTTAGATCTTCTCAGCAATGCAATAATCTAAGATAATTTCAAAAGACTTGTGATGGAAAATGATATACACATCTGGAAAAAAGAAGTATGAAGTATGAATACAGACTGAACATTTCTTTTTTCTTTCTTTCTTGTGGTTTTCCCCTTCTGTTCTGATTCTTCTTTCACAATATGATTACTGTGGAAATATGTGTGATATGACCATACACATATAGCCTATATCAAATTGCTTGCCATCTTCAGTAGAGGGAAGGAGGAGTAGAAAAATTTAGAACTCAAAATCTTATAAAAGTTATTGTTTAAAACTAAAACTAAATAAATTTATTTTAAAATCTTGCCCTGTCATTTAAAAAATTTATCTGTATAAAATTAGGTTCCACTATAGTAGCTGAAAATATATTTCTTCTAAGCATAAAGAACATGAATACTTTGCCTTTAAAACCACTAAAGAGCATATAGGCCAAAACAACAAACAATGTTGCAGTTTATTTACTACGTTTGTGATTGAAAATTATATGATGCTTTTCTTAAATAGGGTCATTAATAGATCTGATGAAAGAGCACAATGTAGACAGTTGGTTAACTGCCAATTAAGAAAACAGAAATATAGGAGGCCTAGGACTCCTAGAGAGAAAACTGATGGCATGACTGAAAATAAATTAAATATGGTGAAATGCACTGATGTATAAATTCAAATGAATGTACCATGGCATAGAGATGTTTTGCTAAGGGTATTTTTAATGGGTTCAGTTTAATAAGGGTAGAATTTTGTTGTTGCTGTTTGCTGTTTTCATTTTATGTGAAATCTATAACCTCATATTTCCTTTACTATTTAATTCCAAAAGTTATGAAACAGAAGGACCAGCAGTATGAAATGAGCAATGCAGTTGCAGATTATTAGAGCATCCTTATTTCTGGTATGGTACCACTTTTACATTTTGCTTCACTGCATGGTTTGTCCATTGCTATTTTTAATAGCTAAAATGGAGATTTCTCGGGCCTTTCATCATTTCTTTAACATGTTACTGAATAGCATAAAATGCCTCACTGTTAGGAAATCCTCTTCATTTATACCTTAATTATACTTTTTTTTTCCTTTTTTACTCTCCAATTTGTTTCTTATAACATCAATCTGGGCATCATATTTCAGAAAAAATTATATTATAAATGCAGAATAGAAAATATATTTAAAGAAAGGACTACATAATACTTGACAATACTTATCCTGGTCCACCAAATAAACCATAATTTAGGAATCCTATAGATACTGAGCTATCATCAATATCATTATAAAATTCAAACTTGCAATGTATTCATCAATATTTAGAAGTAACAGAAGAAAATATTTTATCATAGAAATTTTTAAAAAATGCTACAAATGTGGAAATAAGAGACACAAGACATCCCTACTTATATCCTTGTAAGTGAGGAACCTCAAGGGCTGTGATCAATCACATCAAGAAAAAAAAAATAAGGTGCAGTGGGAAAAAACAAACAAACAAAAACCACTTGACAGGATATTGACACTTAAATTTTACTACCAGCTATTCTTCAGGGTCAGACTTGGAGCTATCATCTACCCTTTCTCTGTTTTTGTGTTTGTTTTGTTTTTGTTTTTAATCTGTAAAAGAGACTGGATTACATAAATTCTCTTTTAGCTCTATCAGATGGATGCTCCTGTGTTTTCACAGAATCAAAGTTCTCAGAGTTGGTGGGCACTGCAGAGAACATCTAATCTAACACAGGTCCTTCAGCCTTTTCTGAAATACCATTATTTATTGATGGTGAACTAACAACCACCTGAGGCAGTTCAATCTAATTTTGCACCAATCAATAGCCATTTATCAAGGGCCTACAGTGTGCTAAGAGTTGTCCTAAGCATTGGGGATTTTAAGACAAAAGAGAGATATGCCTGCCCACAAGGACTTTTCATTTTGTTTAGGCAAACAACAGATACATATATAGGTATATGAAAGATATAAATAATCCATATAAGGTTATCTTGTAGAGGAAGGTACTAGTAGTAAAAAGTAGAGTGTTAAAAGAGCTTCTTATAAAAAATATTGTCTCTGTCGTTCAGTCATATCAGTCATGACAAACTCTTTGTTGAAAGATAGTTTGGCAAAAACGCCCATTTGGTGTTTTCTTGACCAAGATAAAACAGTGGTTTGCCATTTTCATCTTCAGCTCATTTTACAGATGATGAAACGAAGGTAAATAGGTTTCAGTGACTTGCCCAGGATCACACAGCTACTAAGTATCTGAGGCCATATTTGAACTTGGAAAGATGAGTCTTCTTGACTCCAGGTCTGGTGCTCTATCCACTGTACCACACAACTGGACCTTTAGAATATTGCTTAAGCTTATTTTCAAAGGAAATTAGAGATTCTAAGATGTGAGGTTTTGACTTTTTTTTTGAGGGGAGAAGGCAGGACAATTGGGGTTAAGTGACTTGCCCAATGTCACAAAGCTAGTAAGTGTCAGGTGTCTGAAGCTGGATTTCAACTCAGATCCTCCTGACTCCAGGGCCAATGTTCTATGCACTGAATCACCTAGCTTTGCCCCTTCTTTAAACTTTTTTTTTGGATGTGAGGTTTTAGAGCAGTGGTTCTCCTTCTTCATAATGCTGTGACCCTTTAATACAGTTCCTCATGTGGTGGCCCCCAACCATAAAATTATTTTCGTTGCTCCTTCATAACCGTAATTTTGCTACTGTTATGAATTGTAATGTAAATATCTGATATGCAGGATGTATTTTCATTGTTACAAACTGAACATAACCCACAGGTTGAGAACCATTGTTTTAGAGGGAAAAAATTCTAGGAATGCAAAGACATGAGAAAGGGAGCTTGAAGCATCATTTATAACAACATATATACTATAGTATATATGAGCAACATATATAATATTGTATATATACTATACGAACTGTATGGGATATGGAGGATAATACTATTTAAACTGACTGGCAAGGTAGGAAGACATGAGGTTATTATATAAAGCTTTAAATGACAGGAAGTTGATATTGTATTCTTTAGTCCATAGGGAGCCACTGGAGTTTATGAAGTGGGGTGGGGTTAATATATTTTCATCTGTGTATATGGAAAATCTTTTTAATGGCTCTGTAGATGATGGGTTCAAGTCAGAGGAATTTGAGGTAGAGGAACCAAGTAGGAAGCTATTTAGGATAGGTAAAGAAAGAGGTGATTAAGGCTTGAAATAATGTCTTGTTTGTGTGAATAGAGAGTAGAAAGCCTATGAAAGGGCTTTGTAGAAGTAGGTATTAGCATTTGGGGCATTGGGTTGGATATAGAAGTGGGGGAGGATAAGAGTAAAAAATTCAATGGGACAGGGAGTTATAAACCTGAGTGATTGGAAGAATGATGTCCTTTTTAGAGACAGGGAAGTTTGAGAGATATGGAATTGGTGGAAAGATCATCAGTTCTATTTTGAACATGTCAACTTTGAGATATTTATGGATCATCTACATAGAAATGTCAAATAGGCTGGTTAGGTGGAATTGGAGCTCTGGAGAGACATTAGGCATAGCTAGATAAACCTGAAAGTGCTCTGCATTACTTAAAAAGCTACAGGAAGGATAGATTAGAATGGGGAGAGATTTAAGGTAGGTAAACCAATATCAGTCACTTATAAGAGTTCAGGTCAGAATTGATACAAGACTGAACTAGAGAGGAGGCCATGTGAGTAGAAAGAAGACATTGTATGTTGTAGAGAAAGAAATGGCAAGCTTTCCTTACTTAAGATACAGAAGTTTTTCATCATATAAATTTTAATTTTATCTCACAGAAAATCCTACCTATTTCTTTTAATTCTACCTTCTAAGGTAGTGGTTCTCAACCTGTGGGTAACAACCCCTTTGGGGGTCAAATGACCCTTTCACAGGGGTCACAAGGGTCACCTAAGACCATTAGAAAATACATATTTCCAGTGGTCTTAGGAACCAAGACACCACTCCTCTATCAGTCTCCAGGAGAGTATGCCCACATGCAGATACGCCCACATATGAGTATTAAAGGGTCATGGCATTAGGAAGGTTGAGAACCACTTCTCTAAGGTAAGTGAACTTATCCACAGCATTCAAAACCTCCATTTGCTGTAACTAATGGTTCCACATATGGGTGGTATGGTGCTTGCTAAGGGAGTATGGTGCTAATTGTTAGGCTAAAATTAGCCTAACAATTAGACAGCAGAGAAATGATCCATACTTTATTGCATCTTAGCTTCAGAGACTGCATAGAGTTCACAACCATCTGAGAACAAAAATTCATGCACTGGGGGCAGATATTTGGCACAGTGAATGGAGAACCAGCCTTGGAGTCAAGAGGACCTGAGTTCAAATGTACCCTCAGACACTTGACACTAGCTGTGTGACTCTAGGCAAGTCATTTAACCAAAATCACTTCACCAAACCCCTCCCCCCCCCAAAAAAAAACAGTACTGCATCAACATTCCCTCCAATTTATACTTTCTAGGGATATATACATTGATAATGATGTTAACACATGTGTTGCCTGAGTGTTTAGGAGACTTCTAAGGAAAGTGTGAGACAGAAGAGGTCTTAGACTGACTACCAAACTGAAGGTCTACAGAGCTGTTGTGCTGTCCTCATTGTTATATGCCTGTGAAACCTGCACAGTATATCAGCAACATGCCAAGAAACTGAATCACTTCCATTTGAATTGTCCTAGGAAGATTCTGAAGATCACCTGGCTGGATAAAATACCAGAAACTGAGGTTTTATCTCAAACTAAACTGCAAAATATTCAAACTACTACAGAGAGTACCACTCCAATGGGCTGGCCACATTGTTAGAATGTCAAATATACACTTGCTTAAAAGGCTATTTTGTGGAGAACTCACATAAGGCAAGTGCCCATGTGGCAGTCAGAAAAAATACAAGGACCTTCTCAAGGTCTCTCTTAGGAAGTTTGGAATTGATGGTGTGACATTGGAGATACTGGCTCAAAACCATCCAGAATGGTGCACCCTCATCAGAGAAGGTACTGTGCTCTATAAGCAAAGCAGAATTGAAGTAGCTCAACAGAAACATGGGATGTTCACATTTAGAGAACCCACCCCAAATGTTCACATGGACTATCTGTGCCTGACCTACAGTAGAGCATTCTCAGCTCATATTGGTATGAGTGCCACAGCTGGACACACTGTAACTTGACTCTAACATAGTGATGTCATTTTGGTTTATTAAAATTTCTATCTGGCTATGCCCCCTTTGTCTTGTACTTGTGAAGTATATAGTATATATGTGTGTGAAACTTAGGACTTAGTATGGTGCCCATCAGTGGGTGATTGATAAATATCTGGTGGTAAAGAGTTAGACATAAAGTTAGAAGTACCTGAGTTCAAACCCTCTCTCAGATATTAAATAGTTTTGAGATTATGAGCAAATAAACTCTCAACTTCAGGTTCCTCCTCTGTAAAATGGGCACAATGTAGTACCTATCTCACAGGAATATCATGACAGTATGCTGAATCATTAGGTAGGCAAAAGTGAGGCAAAATATAAATGAGATGATTTCTTGATTTTATGTGGGGCTTATGATTACATAAAAGAAACAAAGAGAAAAAACACAATTACAACACACATAATTATACAACTTCACTAGTAAGTCTAGATGTTGTTAGGAGGAATAGGGAACAGAGTGCTGGAGCAGAAGCCAGAAAGACAAATTCAAATTCTGCCCCAAATACTTGATCCCAGGTAAGTCACTTAACCCCTATCTACCTCAGTTTCCTCATCTGTAAAATGGGGATAATAGTAATATCTACCTCTGAGGTTTGTTATATGGAAAAAAATAAAAGAAATTGTAAAGGTTTTTTTTTTCAAAATACTATTATTATTCATATGTTAATATTATTAGTAACAAAAAAATTAAAACAACAACAACAACCCAAAGCTCTTTAATATCTGGGTATTTTGGAAGTCATTATTGGAAGAGGCGTTATGGAAGATTTCATGAAGAAAATAACATCTACATCACAGGGCCTCCCAAAAATCATTCACTGAGTGCCTACTGCATACAAGGAACTATTCTAGGTAGCAGGGAAACAAAAACAAAATACAACCAAATTCCTCTGTTCTTAAGGAATTTGTGTTCTGCTGGAAGGTGTTGATTTAAATAGAAAAATATTTTGAGAAGGAGGGAGGGAGCACTAACAAGGAGACCAGGAAAGAATTCTGTGAGCTGAGTCTAGAGGTAAAATTGGCAGGAATTGACAGAACTAATTACGTATGGAAAGTAGCCATAGAGTGCTTGGAAAATGTTTAACAACTAGCTCTTCAAAAATAAAAGGCACTCATGACACACTTTTAAGTTTTATCTACACTATTAATACTTTCTCCATCATTTTTAGACAATCAACAAAACAAGAAATAAAGACCTACTTTGTAGTGTTTGCCAACTTCAAGGTGTAAATATCCAGACTTAAAATTTAACAATCAGCTCTTATGAGACAAGCTGGTTCCTGTATACAACTAGGTGAAAGCTGTAGAACATCCAAATATAACAAGATTTTTTTAATGAGTTTGGGAATGGTAGGGTTGTTGGCAAACATAATAAAGTCAGAAGGGGAAGCAGATTTATAAGATGAGTTAATAAGATTGTTGAGATGTTTTGGGGAGTGGCATAGTTGATGTTTTCATTTTGCAGCCAAAGGATAATCAGAATAATGAACAAAGTTTTAATAAGGTAAATGCAAGTGCAAAAAGTCACCATTTCCCTGGCTTTGAAAGGAGAGCAAGAGTTTTTGTTTGTTTGTTTGTTTTTGTTTTCTTGCATTTGTTTGTTTTTCAGTGTTGTTTAAGAAATTAGACTAGTTTGAAATACTGAAACCAGATCATGGTGACTTGCAGGTACACTTTTGAATGATTGCACTTCCCTTTTGAACGCCTAATACTAATTCTAAATTTTAATCCTAAATAACCCAAGAAAAATCAGTCTTAAGGATTAAAATTAAACAAATTGTACCAAATTTTCACCTTGATGCCTGAATTGACAAATAAGTTTGTTTGTTTGTTTTTGTTAAATCACGTTCTCTTTTATTTAACTGCGTCATGGTCTACAAAGACTGTTCCTTCTATCTTGACATTCTTCACAGTTGAAGCCAGAAGAACTGAAAGTTATTAACCTTTTGCAGAGCATTGACATTTTCTGGCCTTGCTGTAAGCTATTTTAAAAATGATAGCCTGCTATCACTTTGAGTTTCTTTGCCTTCTACTACAACTTAAGCCAATCATTTCCCCTATACCATGCTTGAGATGGAACATAAACTGATCATTAAATCATTGTTTGAATAGTTTCTTTCCTGTCTCTAAATATGGAGCCAGAAAACCACTGTTTGACAATTTCACTAATATAAGGCTAGACCTAATATTATATATAATTTTATAAGAGAACACAAGAAAAAAAAAAACAAAAAACCTGAGTCTCTGTAGACTTACATCAGAGTCTGGCTTTCTGCCTTCAAACCAGTCCTGAGTAAGACATTCAGGCAATGATCCATGCTGCCCTTCTCCCCAAACCGGTCACAATTGAATCTACTGAATGAAAATAGAAAATTAGAAGTTTGCTTTGACACACAGTATCTCATATAAGAACTACAAAAGTGGCATATAAGGGAGCCAGCAACCCAGTGTAACTCTATGTTTAGGTGCTCAGTTCTGGAGTGAGGAGAAGAGTTCATAAGCACCATGTTTTGTAATCTAGATATTCAGGAAATTGTATTTTTCTATTTTAAAGGAATTTAAGTTACCCAGTTGTGTGTGCTGGAGAAAAGTGACAATTTGGGGATAAATATATTAAGAACAATTGCTAAAAACACATCAGTATTTCTTGAATTGGCTTCATGCTGTTATTTGGCAGGATTCATATCTGGGTTTCTATAGTTAGTTACAAAATTCAGGAAGCAAAAGTTATTCAAAGACTCTCCAAATTTATCAACAGATATATGTGCTTTATTAGGTTCTTTCTGATATAAGATTGTTCCAAATCATCCAAAATCCATTTAGCCTTGTTTGCCTTTTTAGAGAAAATTAAGATTTACATCAAGTGGCTGTCTGGATGTATTTAAACATTCTCTTAAGTAACAATGACAATAACTAGCCTGGGGCCAGTTCCACAGCTGTTTGGAGGAAAGAAAAACTAGAGGTATCTACTGAGAGCCTTCCAAATGATAAGTGTGTAATATTTATTTATTGTATTGAACTGTACTGAAATAAACTGATCTTGCCCCTCTGGTCAATTAGCCTCTGCTATCTCCTTTTTAAAAAGTTAATGAGAATAGGTCATATCATGTATGTTTATATGAACTTACTAAGTCCACGTTGTGATGTGACCAAAGAGTCAACTTCTGACCTCATATAATCCCAATGTATGCCAATCAAAGAAAATGAACTCAATGCATGTCCATCACAAATGCCATGGACATATTTATGTCAATTGTGATTGGTTTATTGTACATTTAATGAAAATTTAGAAAACAAAAAGCAAGAAAGAGTATGGACTGATCAGTATAATTTCATTTTGGAAAATATGTCCTTTCAGTTATAGATCAGTAGTTACGTTTGTATACTAATTATATTTTATTTTTGCTGCATTTGAAGAGCAATGAACATAATAACAAAATGATTGAATATCAGACACCAAAGACCCATGAACTAACTCTCTCTCTCCCTCTCTCTCTCTCTCTCTCTCTCTCTCTCTCTCTCTCTCTCTCTCTTTCTCCTACTGCACTGGAAGTACATTCTTATAATTTGTATCTTTAAACATATAAAGAATGTAAGTCTTTTTGGGGAGTCCATTTTTGCAACTTATATTGCCTAACAAGATCAGTGCTGATAGAGTATTTTGATCCAAAGTACATCGCTTATTTTTCCCCCAAAGCAAAATTTTGCTTGTTCTCTTTCTCATTAAGGTTTGGTTTGAAATTGATTCATAATTCAGAATTGAAGGTGAAAGAACTTGGGTATTCATTTGGATGATTAATTGGAAAGAAAAACTTTATTCAGTCTGGAAAATGATACACAACCCTATTAGGCACTCAACATTGGCTGAGAATGTGATGTGATTCCCAGAAGTGTGATTCGTTTTCCTGAGGATGATGGAATTACTATCAGGAATGGCCCTCTACTGCATGAGCAGACTTTACTGCTATACTTGCCAGCAATTCCTAACATTCTCAGAACAAAGGGTTAAATGTACTCCATTTTATTTAAAACACAAAATGTGAACTAGCAGACGGATAGATTGACTCACACCTCTCATATTTAACTCAACAGATGGAACAGTCTTATCCTAAAGCCAGATGATGACACATTCCCAGATTCAATATGCATCTGTAAGATACAAATGCAAGGATCAAATGTAAACCTTGTTTCTTCTGCCTCTAAGGTGAACATGCTGACTACTGACAATCTGCCCTGTAGATATTCTCAAGCTTTCATTTTTCACATATTAGCATTTCATCAAATGTACACTAAGACAGATATAGTTTGCGGAGAGAGTTGCATAGAATTCTAGTTTCACTATATTTTCTTTTGGCTTTAATGCATTAATGAGTCTGGCCAATACTATATGGTGATTTTATGGATTTAAACTAATATTATTATCAGTGACACAATGTTGTGACATCAATCTATAAATATTTATTAAGTCCTTACTAAATATGTTTATGATAAATTGTAATCTCTAAGGATGTTTATTCTTTTTATTGTTAAGAGATTCTGTTCCATAGCATAAATTATAAAACAACCCTAGGTGTTGTGAGGAATATAGGGCTGGACCTGGAGTCAAGAATACCTGAGTTCAGCTCTGGCTTTAGACATTTTCTAGCTGTGTGTACTTCAGAGAGTCATTTAATCCCTGTTTGCCCCAGATTCCGCAACTAAAAATGGTGATAATAATAGCACCTACTTCCTGGAGTTATCATGAGAATCAACTGAAATAATATTTCTAAAGTGCTCAGCATAGTGCCTCATATATAACAAAGGCTACATAAATATTAGTCTTATTATAAACCTCACCGTCTTTATACAATTTCATTATTTGGTAATACCTACTAATCCTAGTATATTAGTTATATAGACAGACAAATTAGTTGAAGACATCAACTTGACTTGCCTATGTAAGTAGTCATGGGAATGGTGAGGAAAATGAAGGCAGGCTTATAATGTGAGTTAATGGGGAGGAAATCAAGTTTGTGAGAATGGGTATGGGGGAGGATTTTGGAGTAAGTAGATGTAATGGGAAGAAATTGTAAAAGGTAGGACAAGCAAATGATATATGGACCTAGAATGCCAAAAAGATGAATGGTTATTATTAAGTATAGGACACTTAAGAGAAAAATACTTTTCTAAAATTTGAAATCATGTACTGCTTTTAAAGAGAATTCTTTAATTGTGAGTATTTGATATAAACAGTTCAGGTATTCTAGCACAATCTTATCAGGGAAACCTGGTACAAAATTGGGTGGGGAAGGGTATGAAAAGGTCACTTTGAGAAAAGTGTTTGGGAGTTTTAAGGAGTCATTTAGTTTATTATTCATAGCATTGATGGAAACTTTGAATAGAATATATTCTCACAGAAAGGACTTGCATTTATATACAAGGTTAGAACATTGAGGCTGTTTCTAAAAATCCTAGTAAAGTTGAGAATTGAGGTAATTATCAGTATATTTCAATAAAAAAATGCATTTGCATCAATTATCTGCACATTTCAGGGGAAAGTGTTTTTTTGACCTGAAATATACTGATAATTACCTCAATTCACTACTGTTCTCAGTGTGTATAGACATAGTCTAAAACAATTTCTTTGTGGCTTTGAAATGGTGTTTACTTTTTGTTTCCGTCTAAAAAAAAAAAACAACAAAAATCCACAGCTTAAAATTCTTCAGATTATTAAAAAAAAAAAAAAAAGGCTATATTATAGGTCCAAAGAGTTGTGTATTTGGTTTGTTTTTTATTTAAACAATTGAACCATCCTGAACAAAGTCAAAATATTTTAAAGGTGCCTTTAAAAGAACATTAGCCTTAATTCCATGGGTAAATCAAATATTCAACCAATGGACATTTATGTAATTCTAGAAAATTCACACACATACGTGTTTTAACAAAGGAAACAAAAGGGAAATAAAGACAATTTAAAACATCTAATAAATTCCAAATATATTCTATGTATTATATTCAAATGTATCTTTTATCCTAAAATTGAATAAACATAAAGACCCCAGCTACTGGGATAAGGACTTAGTATTTTTTTTTTAAAGAAAGCTGGGAAAATCAAGCAGCAATATGGAAGAAACAAATTTAGACTAGCATGTCACACCATATATCAAGATAAGCTCCAAATGAATGCATGGCATAGATTTTTAAAAGGTGATATCATGAACAGCTGAGAAAAAAAAAACATGTTATACCATTATTTAACACCTTATGGGATATTGTATTATCAGTATCACCTAATAATATATAGCAAAACAAATTCCTTCCCAAATCATTCTATTCTACTTCATTTTTTGGCCAGGTCTCTCATTAAAAAAAATAAATTTTTTGAATTAAAGATTGCCTATCTACAGCTGCAGTTTATTATTATTAATCTTATTTCTGTCCTCTGGAGGTAAACAGAATAAGTATGTGTATGCACACATATTTCTATATATATATATATATATATATATATATATATGTATGTATGTATATATATGATAGCCCTACAAGCATCTCAAGAATTAAATAACCTCCTTTCCCCAAACAAAATAAAACAAAACTTCTTTCCTTGTTAAGCATCTGCACTTAATTAATTTTCATATGGGATGACTGTGAAACCAGGCTTTTCATCACCATCTTCTACACTTCTAAATGCCTTACAATTGGCTAGTGACTCTAAATTTAGGTGCCCCAAATTTGGTCCAGCATTCCAGATGAGTTTGAACCAGGGCAGAGAATACAAAGAAAAAAATACTTCTCTTATTCTGGTTGTTAATTTTCAATTCAATTCAAGAACCATTTGTTAAAGGAGAAACTTTTGCAGAACCTGTGCAACATACTAGAGAAGATGTAGATTTCAGATAAGATACAGTTTTTACCTTAATGAACTTGAGTCCAGGAGAAAAGGCACAAATTTATACAAATGATTTAAAAATGCAAAACCTTACATGATGACTTCATAAGATATTTGAAAATAAAATGCTATGTAAAAACTTGGGGGGGAGGTCATTACTTATTGGACAGATCAGGGATATAAAGGATTTTTTTTTACTCAAATGCAACAAAAATAAGTTTTTGCACATGCTTATGTATTTATTTTTTCCATTGCCATAGATTTTTTTTTCTAGGAACCCAGCGAATTTTTGTTTAGAACAGTTTTTGTTTTTTTTTATGGCAAACCAAAGAGGAAAAATTGGCATATTGATCAACTCTTTGAAAAAGTCTAAAAATTATGTGCAATGGGCAGCATTTTTATACCTACTAGCTCTGCAAAAGGATAGGATAAGAGAATCCTACTATTTTTTTTTTCTTTTGAGCCATGCTTATTCTTTTTAACTTTTCAACATTCACTTTGGATCATATGTCTCTGTGTGCACACATATGTATATGACTATTTTTTTCATATATGTTGTAGTTATCATGTATATTATTTTCTTAACTCTTCTTGCTTCTCTCTGCATCAGTCAATTCATATAGATCTCTCCATATGTCTCTGTGTTTATCACACTTGTAATTTCTTACAGCACAATAATATTCCATTATATTAACATATCACAATTTGTTTAGCCATTCCCCAATTGGAGGGTTATATGCTTTGTTTCTGGTTCTTTACTATCACAAAAAGTGTAACTATAATTATTTTGTTATGTATGGGAATTTTCTCTGTATCAATGCACGTTTGAGATACAAGCCTACTAAAGGAATCTGCTCATTATTTTATTCTCATCATTCCAAGTTACTTTCCAAAAGAATTCAGATTCACCACTCTACCAATAATGTACCAGGTGTCTTTTTTCTCACAACTCCTCATATGCCAAATACCTAGTAAAGAAATTTCACATGAAGGTTTTTTTTCTGATCTGACCACTTCCCTTCTTATCCTATGTGTGCTGATTTTGTATGTAAATAAGCTTTTCCATTTCATGCAATCGAAGTTACGCATTTTATCATTTTTTGTAATTTTCTCTATCTCTATCTCCCACCTACAGCTGTGTGAGGTATAAGATCTGGTTCTAATTATTTTAATAACATGATTGTTAACACTAAGGTTGCATATGCATTCAGAATATATTATGGAATATAGGATAAGGCATTGTTTAAAGCCTAATTTCTACTAGACTGTTTTCCAGTTTTCCCTATTGCTGTGGTTATTGTTGTGTTAATGAAATAGGGTGAACTTTTATCAATGGGGGATAATTTATTTCTCTATTTCTAAATTTTTTTTTCTCCTAAAATCTAGACTTTAAACCAACCTGTAGCCAGTATTCTCTACTTTTCTATAATGACAGGGCTCATTTCTCCAATATTCTCACTCATTTTTTTTTCCTATTTCCATACTTTCATCTTATTTAGAATTAAGTTCAAAATTGTCATTCCTCTCACTGTAGTGAGGCTTTGTACTCACTTCCTCATAATTAATCCAGCTACAGCTATCCCTTAGGACTCTAAGGTTACTCTGAAGGATTGGGATGATTCCATTCTAACACTACCAAATAAAGCCATCATTCTGCTATTTCCCTCACTATTAACTTCCAATTATCAGTGCCTTAGATTCATTTAACCAAGTAAAATAACCTTTCAAAGGGATATTTACTGTAAATGTATAGCCAGAAGTAAGAAATATTTCTTCTCACATGGAAAAACTCTTCCCTATACTCTTTGGCAGTTAGGTAGAATAGACTCAAACTGAAGCTGTTTCTTAACAGCATTCATCCCACTAATTTAAACTCAGACTACACAGTAGCCAATGGATGAATTGTTGTTGCTCTCTGTTGGTTGCCTTTGATCTATGCTGGGTCAAACAGGTCACTAAAGACTTTACTACCCACAGTATGACTTCTGAAAAATTTCTGGCTCCCACACATTTAGTGGCTCACCATTTTGACCTTTAGAAATTCACTTCATTGTGGTCATTCCCCATACTCTTTCAGCCAAAAAGAGAAAGAATTGACACAAAAGGGACAGAACCAAAAGAATAGTCATGTGCTAGTGGCCATATGGCTCAGATTAGGAAAGAAAAACGTGAGGCTTCTCTTACCATACATCCTTGCATTCTTACGTGAAAACAACCAGCCAGGCATGAGAATAAGAACTTACTTTTGAATGCATCCAAATTCTAGCTATGAAGCCAAGCAAGGTTTGATCTTTTCATCATTGGTTAGCAGACTGGAACCAGTTAGAATAATTATGCATGTTCCAGATAAGGGAACAGGGCCATATATTATACCATCTCATGTCTTTCTCGAATCTGCTGCCCAGCCTCTTCCATGTGGATAGCTTTTCAACCTAACATGTTGTGCAGGCTCACCAGCTAGCCCCAAGATAGATATTCCTCTATCATTAGTAGCTATTCTGCTTTTAGTAGAAAACAAAAGACATCCCAAAATTATTTGGGTCATTGAAGACCATAACAATAGTTTATCACTGAGCCAGTTTTGAATACTTAATTTGGTATGAAAAATTCCTTCCAACTATACAGGCAATTTATGATATTATTCCACTATCATTTCTATTTCTCCATTTTTTATTTTCACCTAAATTTTCTCCCACATGGATTTCCACATAGCTGGAACAAATTAGACCTTTATGCTTTCCTACATATCTGAGCCATTATTTTTAAACAAGATATATCTTGAATCCTAACTGAAATATCAAAATCTGAGACAAAGAGAATTAATTGGGCCTCACCTTCTGGTTATTTTTTCTATGGATTACTAAATATCTTGATCACTTCTCTCTACATACCCTACTTATTACTTTATTTGGTGTGTGGTTGAAGTTATTTAAGAATTTTTCACGCTGTCTTTCCATTTTCATGTTAAATCTTTACAAATTTAGATTTGTAAAACAACGATGACAATGATAATAAGAAAACATTCTTCCTAGTTTTGTTAAAAACGATCTAGCTTGGCCAAGGGTCTACTGTACCTTTGCTTCTAGTCAGTCAGGAAAGGAAAAGTTCATTTTATAATATCACTTTCTTATACAGCTGTTTGTTTCCAGATCTTCCTTCATCTGTATGAAATCATCATCACAAATAAAAAAGAGAACTAATCTTAATCTCCGTATGTCATACAATATTTAGTATTATGTTATAATTCCTTAACTCATAATGTAAACTTTTTAATATAAAATCATTTTGTCTATGTGATGTTTTAAGACACGAGTGATTTTCAGTAAGAACAGAGGTGAAAGAAAAACATATACTTCTGCTTCATTGATTACACTGAAACTTTTGACTCTGTGCATCACAACAAAATATGGCAAATTCTCAAAGAGATGAGAGAATCACATCATCTTACTTGTCTACTGAAGAACTTGTATGAGAGCCAAGAAATAACAGTTATAAGCAAACATGGGACAACTGATTAGTTCAAGATCGGGAAAGAAGTACGACAAGGCTGTATATTGTTACCTTGTCAATTTAACTTATATGCAGAGTACATCATGTGAAAAGCCAGGCTGGATAAATCAAAAGCTGGAATTTAGGTTGCCAGGAGAAATATCACCAGTCTCAGATACACATATGATACCACTCTGATGGAAGAAAGTGAAGAGGAATTAAGAAGTCTTTTGAGAAGGAGGAAAGAGGAGAGTGAAAAGCTGGCTTGAAGCTTAACATCAAAAAAATAGATCTTGGCAACTGGCCCCCCATCACTTCCTAGCAAATACAGGGAGAAGAAATGGAAGCAGTATCAGATTTTATATTCTTAGGCTCAAAGATCACTGCAAATGACAACTTCAGTCATTAAATTAAAAGATACTTGTTCCATGGAAGGAAAGCTATGACAAATCTAGACAGCATACTAAAAAGCAGAGATACTACCTTGCCCACAGATGTCCATACAGTTGAAGTTATGGTTTATCTAGTGCAATGTATAGCTATGAGAATTGGACTTCAAGGAAAGCTGAATGCTACAAAATCAATGTTTTTGAATTGCAATGCCATAGAAGAATTTTCAAAGTTCCTTGGACAGCAAGGAGAATAAATCAGTAAATATTTAATGAAATTAATTCAGACAGTTTATTGGAAGGCCAAACAATGAAGCTGAAACTTAAATATTTTCGCCACAGAATGAAATGACAGGACTTATTGGAAAAGATCTTGATATTTGAAAAATATCGAGAAATATTTGAAAAATTGAAAGCAGAAGAAAAAAAAGGAATAGCAGAGGATGAGACGGTAGATAGCACCATAGAGACAAGGAACATGAACTTGGACAGACTTTAAGAGATAGTGGAACATATAATGACTTGACATGACATGATCCATGGAGTCATAAAAATTTGGACATGACTGAACAATTGGACAACAAAAGAGGTCAAAGATATTTTTGTAAGTGAAAATATATGACAAAAGAATATTCTTATCAAAGTAACATCAGTTAGTAGCTATTTTGGAAGATTATCTAATTTATGTAGCCTTTATTTTTTATTTTGGTTTGATTACATTTGCATAATGTTGACTGACAAAAGAGATACCTTAAAATTATGCGTTAATTTAACACAATTTAACATCACTTTTCATGCCTTAAAGTTACTGATTTCCATGATTACTTTGCAAAAGACTTTTAATTGGTCAGTGAACAAGTATGTATTGAAAGACAATCAAATGAATGGACAGGTAAAGAGGAAATTTTGCACTGAGTTAATAAACTCTTTAGTAATGATTTTGGACAACACTGCTTCTCACTGCAAAGTAGTAAGTCAAGAGTTAACAACCAGCAGTTGTAATCAGGTGTGGGAGCTGTATGTTAAGCCTGTTCTCCATGGTTGTTGATAGAAGTTCAAAGAGTAAAAGAGAGGAAGCAGTATGTCAGAGCAGGAATTGGAATTGATATAAGAGTCAAAGAATCAAGTCCAGGTCAAAATCAGAAGTAAATCCAGGTCAGATAGACAGTTGGAATGAAGATGTCAGAAATTTCAATGTCACATTAAAACAATCGGATAGAAAGTAGGGACAGGGACTAAGAAGTTACAAAGAACTGAATGAAAACCAGATGTTGGAGGAACAAATCCAATGGGAAAGTCCCAGTTAGCCAGAAGAAGTGAGAGACAGAATACTAAGTCTTTACACTCTCTTTTAATGGTGAATCTCTGCTGTCTACTAATGTCCCAGCTCAATCCTTAGAGAGATCAACCAGACAAAAGTCAAGATGTGGATGAACTGGTAAATTCATTCTTTAACCTGAAAGTTTCAATTAAGTGCTCTTCTGTATTCAGAGGGGAAAAAAAATCATAATTTGTGTGGATCTAAGTAGTCTGTATTACTTTTACATATATGTATATTTGTATTTATATAAATATATATACATATGACAGATCTATATTTACATATATGTGATTCTTATTTACGTGGTATTAAACTATATCTTTTATGATATAATGCATACTTCTGTATCTGCAATGCCTATCCCAATGGAGTAAAAATAGATTCATTGATGACCAACAACTTGGCAATTGATGTAGAATGCTCTTTTCAGGTCACCAAACTTCAGAACAACATTAATTAAGCATCAGATTTGTAATCAGAGTCAGTATTGCTTTTAAGTCCATGTAACATACATATGGGCAGACATAATCAATCACCACTAAATCTAATTGGTCTTGCAAGGACTGTTCCATTATACCTTTATCTTATTCAATTCCTTCCTGGGACACACTAATGAGAAAATTTCTGAGGAGAAAAAGGTTCTAATCAACATTTGCCATACCTTGAATATCCAGACAGTGATGTGACAGTGATATGACAGTGATGTTATTTAAGAGATTTGCTGTTTAACTGTAATGAGGTATGAAAATGATTATTGGTATCATAAAATTACCAATGGAGAGAGTATGCTTGCTTAACCATCTTTGACGATGTCATAATTAACAGCTGACACCAAGTTATCTTCTAACTATTTGGAACTGGGTATTAGAGATAATATATGATATTTTTTGTGAAGGAGGGAATTAGGAGCTCATTTATTTTACTATAGCCAGAAAAAGAAGTATGGCCCCAGTGGATCATGTTGACTGTACTTAAGAGTGGGGCTTTCTGTCTCACATTTTGTCAAGAACCCCCATGAGGTGAAGAAATTGAATTAAATGTGCCTCATTTTCCAACATAAAGAATATATCAGCTCCAGTTTGCAAAAGGCCGGAGCTAACGCAACCTAGTTTCTAGCAAAACAAAGTATGAATAGGTATATTTTTTTTTTTGGCAAAGATGGAAATACTAGGCAGGATATGGTCCTTTCTTCTTTCTACCTTCCTCTTCTATCTTCCTCCTCTTCTTCCTCTGTACATCTCTCACACTCCCTTTTCTTGCTGTCAATCTGAAGAACTTCATACTGGAAGATAAAAAAAAAAAGACTTGCCTTCCTAGGAAGTGTTTTATAGAATATCTTTCTTCTAATGAGATTGGTCTGCAGTTTCCATTTATGCTGTTTGTATTTTGTATGTGTCTATTTATTTACATGTGGTCAACCATTTGAAAGTGAGGACCTTTTTCTGGAATATCTTCTACCTCCAGCACTTAGTGTAATGCCTATCACATAGTAAGTACTTTAAAAAAAATAGTTAATTTGTTGATTTATTTTTCTTTATCATTTTGTTTTCATTTGCAGAGGTAAAAAGTTTATGTGGCATAGTATTAAATTAGGACAAAGAGAGAGAAGTACCTAGTGCCATCTTTCTTTCAGAAATCATTATGTGGCTTATAAGTTTAGACTTATTGTTAAGGATACTAGTGTGTTGTGTGTATGTGGGTGTTTTCCTGAACAAAGAATTTTTCTGATGATCCATATGCTTTTCTGTCTCTTTCTCAATAATACTTCTCAATGGAATACTATTTTTCTATAAGAAATGATGAACAGGCAGAACTAATGCTGAATAAAGTGAACAGAATCAGGAAAATATTGTACACAGTAACAGCAACACTGTGCAATGATCAACTACAAGGCACATAGCTCTTCTCAGCAATACAATGATCCAAGACAATACCAAAAGACTCATAATGGAAAATATTATCCACATGCAGAGAAAGAAATACGGAGTCTGAATGTAGAGTTGAGGATATTGTTTTCATTTTTTTTGTTCTTTTTTCTTTCTTATGGTTTTTCTCTTTTATTCTGATTCTTTTTTTTAGAACATAACTAATGTGAAAATATGTTTAACATGATTGTAAAGTATAACTTCCATCAAATTGCTTGCTGTCTTATTGAGAGGAGAGGGAAGGGATGGAGGGAGAAAAATTTGGAACTCAAAATCTTACAAAAAAAACGAATGTTGAAAAGTATCTTTAAATGTATTTGGGCAAAAATAACATATTATTAAAGCTCATTCCAGTTTAAAAAAAGAATTGAAAGTTGAAGGGTTGTCCATCATTAGGGGAATGGCTAAACAAATTGTGGTAACATGATTTTGATGGAATACTATGGTGCTATAAGAAATGATGACTGGGATAGTTTCAGGAAACATAGGAAGACCTATATAAACTGATGAATAGTGCAATGAGCAGAACCAGATCATTTGACACGTTAAAAACTAATATTGTAATGATCAATTGTGAAAGACTTAGCTACTCTGTTCAATAAAATGATCTGATACAATTACAAAAGTCTCATGATGAAAAATGCTGTTCACTTCCAAAAAGAGAGATAGTAAAGTCTGAATGAAAACTGCAGTGTAGTTTTGTCACTATATTTTTCTTCAGTTTTTGCAATATGGCTAATATAAAATTATGTTTTTCATGATTTCACAAGTAGAATTGATATTATATTGCTTGCCTTCTCATTAAATGTCATATGTGATGGAGGGAATTAGCTTATTTTTAAAAATGCTACAATAAATAAATAATATTTTAAAAAATATGTTTATTTGTATTATTTTTAGCAATGCAAAATGAAGTACAGAGAGTCAGACATAAAACTGATATCTTGTCCTCAACAATGTGAATAGAAAATACAATATGAAGGGGAAAAAAATTTAAAACAATTCTATTAAATGACAACAACTAATCTTGGTTTAGGGAAGAGGTATGAATTACTTTCCTCCCTTATTTTTAGACATGGAGGTTTATGCCTGTATAACAATATTTATAATGTTAAATTTGGAAGATGTCCCTTTCACTTTTTTTCTTCACTTTATTATTCTTTTCTATGTGGAATATGAGAAGACAGATAAGAATGCATTCCAGAACAAAGGTGATTGAAAGCAAAGTTAGCCACACACAAAAAAAAAATCATAAAAATAATAGGTTGCTTTTTAAAAAATCACATTATTAAATGTTTTCTTGGATTATAATAACAAAATGGAAACATCTAAACTTCAAAGGTTTTAGGTGATTTAGTTATTCTATTTAAATGCAATATGATATAGAATTGTGATAAAATTTGATAACAAAACGAGTAATTGGCATAACATAAATTAATGAAGGTGACTTTGATGTTTTGATTTCCCAGTATGCCATGGGCTCTTAGGTCATGCCAGTCTATACTTCTTGTTCACATTTCTGACATATTATTTTTTCTATTTCTGGACTCAGGAAATTAAAATTGCTCGTGCATATATGTCTTATATTTAAAATGTACAATTCCAACATATGTTTCCATAATCATAATGGCATTAACTTCCATTGACTTAATAACCCCAAGTGACTTACTCACACAATAAAAAATCAGTGAAGGACATATAGAATAGTTCTCTTTTTGCCCACATAGTGTACACCTATATCTTGTAATAATGTCAAAATGCTGATCAAGGAGAATTAAAATACAATAATTTAATAAACTTAGTACATGTCGTTTTACCAGATAACTCCATTCTTGCAGGATGAAGTTTAATCCTATTCATGTTGTGATTTCAGTCTCTACATTTCAATTTTTTTTTTTTTTCTGTCATGAATTCTCCTTTGGAAGCCACTTAACCAGCTTTAATTTTTAGACTGTTTTTTCTGTGTATATTCTGACAGGTTACATTGAACCATATATTATTGGCTCTGTGATAAGAGAGGCAGAGCTATTGTTGAGCTCTTAACAGGGTTTCTCCAAACCAAGCATTCCTTTCCATCTTTGTATGTTTCAACATTTTCTAAAAAAGAGAATCTTTATAAAAAATTAAGTAATAATAAATGTGCTTTGTCAACTTGAACCACTCATCTCCATTTTTCTTATACCCCTCTCAATACATTGTTCATTAAAAAAATTCATTAGAATGTTTGCCACTGACACAGCTTTTATAGAAATTGCGCACACACATACACATTTATTTTACAAGGGAAGAAACTAAAATCTAAAGATAATAAGTAACTTGCCCTAGGGCTTATACATAGTTTCATTGCAAAATATAGAACCCAAGGGTCTTGATGAATACATTAGAAATATTTCCAGAACATCCTGGAGCTTTATTCAGGAGACTGGGAGTTGAATCCCACCTCCAACCTTATCAGTTCTGTGATCATGGCAAGTCAACTAACTTCTCAGAAGTTAAGTTTTTATAAGAATACTTTACACATGCATTGAGAGCATGCTTTGTTGCTTTACACTGTTAAAATGTATCTGAGTGGCTGGGATGATAATAGTACTGACTACCTGTTTGAGCTAATCTATAGTTTGTCTAACATATCCCAATAAACATTCTTCCCTAAAGTCTGAGTGCAGTTTTCAAATTTCCCTAAGACTTTAGGGAATATCATGAATATTGGGATACATTATGATACCTGGATATTTAATCCTTAGTGGTTCAAAACTGCACTTAGACTTTGGGGACACTGTGTGTAGGCTACTTTTTTGAGGCAATTTCTGAAAAAGTAATCTATTACATGCACTAATATTCCTGAGGACTTATCCACTTTACCACTTTTTAAAGTGGTAAACTTTTCCAAGACCCAGTGTTCCAGCAACTAAAAATTGGTCCGATTATACGAGTGAATTATTTTTTTAGAACACCAAGTCTAACGGATTTTTTAAAATTATGAACTATTATGGAATTAACTTTAAGTATGATGATGTGCTGTTAAGAGTTTGCAAAGCTTAAAACAATTCTAAAACCAAGTTGACCTTAAATGATCAATCAATAGGTCCTTGATAAGTGGCTACTATGTGTTAAACAGTTTACTGGGTGGTATGGGTATAAAAACAAAACTTGCAATAATCCCTGTTCCCAAAGAGCTTCCATAGGACTACTATATTCATTCCTCTAAAATGACCATATTTGTATATCAGTATAATCATATTATTTCAATGCTCTAACATAACTGTGATGTCCTTGTGGGTACTACTCTTCAATGATGCAGATAGATCACCACTCATCCATGGTTACCCCATTCTGTGAAACTCTTGACAAAGCCCTCTGGCAAATTTGTCACAGGGAGAACTCCCAACTGCTGGGGACCTTGCTTTCTTGTATTTCCATTGCTTCCAAACCGTTAAGTTATTTTTGCTCACTCTTTCAATGGGATTATCCGTATTTTTCTCTTCATTTATTTATATTTTGATAGAAATTATTCTACAGAATTCTTCATTTATAACACAGTACAGCTTGATAAAAATGTCCCTTCCCCATGCTACTCTTCATTACTTTCAATTTCTATTCTCCACGAACTCTGATGTTTCATAACTTATAGCTATAAAACATTATTACAAGATTTTAAGTTTTTGTTTTGTTTTGCTTTACCATACTTGTGATTTCCTTAGTATGGTACACTTTTGATGAGGAAACTTTCTCTACCAGAGCAGATTTAATTTTCAATGGATGACATATTTCTTAAACTATTTACAGGTAAACACTGAAAGTAGTTACAGGTAAACACTGAAACTAATAGCAAATATTCTAATGAATTTTTTTAATGAACAATGTATTGAGAGGGGTATAAGAAAAATGGAGACGAGTGGTTCAAGGTGACAAAGCACATTTATTATTATTTAATTTTTTATAAAGATTCTCTTTTTTAGATAATGTTGAAACATACAAAGATGGAAAGAAATGCTTGGTTTGGGAAAAACTGAAAGCCCTAGTTCTTCCTTTCAACAACAAACCCTTTTAACTCATCACTTGCAGTATAGTCTAGTTTTCATACTTTCCTTAATGATTATCTTTCTTTTTATATATTTTGTATATTGTTGACAAAGACAAAGTATAATTAACAGTATCAGACACCTCTGTCTTAGAAAAAGCATACTAAGCTAGCTAATGGTGTATAGTCTTCCCCTTCTGTCTTTAGGAACTGGGCTGTGAGGCAGGCTGCAAAAGGATGAGCTTATTCTGATTGAGACAATATAATCATGCTCTTTGGAATCTTCTGAAATCCCACTTGTAATGCAGAATATAATCAGACTGAGGTCACAGAATCCAGTATTTTCCACAGTCATTTAGAGTAACCCCTAAGGATCTAAGAAGGTTGCAAAGTTCTTTCTAAAGGATCCAGATTTGTACAGCTGCAGAACCCAGGAGGCCTATGGAACATCAGTGAGAGAACAGTTTGGGAAGCTATATATCACTGAATTGAGACTCTACTAATTAAATCTCACATAAAAGAATAACTATTATGCTTTTCTGTAGTACTATCATTTATAAGAAGCTGTCATTCGGGTACAATAAAATGTATAAAAATAATTTTTTCTTCACATATTTTGGACAAAAATACTCCTAATTTAAAAATTAATTTACAATTATCAAACACAAAAGCCAAACTAACTACTCTGAAATGCTATTAAAATATAGATTGGTTTTTTTGGGAAATTTTTGTGGGAGAAAAAAAAACATATTTTATCTTTTCTTCTGTGGGCTTGTGTACCTATCTGATATTATATAACCTAAACATGAAGTTTCTATTCATTGACAGCTTTAGTAGTAGTAGGCTTAGTAGTATTGCTGGTAGTAATAATAGCTGACATTTATAAAAGAATTTACAATTTACAAAATGCATTCTTATCTAAAAATCTGTTATATGGTGTAATGATACTGGGATTTAAAGATCTTCCATGCCCCTTGAACATGTTGACATAGCAGGAAGGGGTGGAGCAAGGGAACGCAGGAACCAAGCTAGTCTCCATGCGGTACTGACTGGAAGCCTCGGCAGTGGCAGTGGCTGCAGCGAACTCCTTTTACTTTGAGCGGGCCAGAATCTCTGCTAAGGACTCCTGCTGAGGACTGCCAGGGACAGGAACTGCTGGGGGCCGGAGCTGCTGGGAGCAAACTACCTGGACATTGAGCAGTTGTCTAGAGTGAGGAGAGGAGGATCTTTGCCTGAGGTAGTCTGTCCTGTTTGAAGGTTTGAGAATGTGGGTGTTTACTACTTTAACTACATGTGCCAACTTCATAACTACTGTGTTGGCTTTGACTTTCTGGTTTGGGGACTCAGTTTTCTGGTATTTAAATGAATGTTCTAGCTATATTTCTTATTTAGACAGTCTGTTACATTTTGTGATTAATAACCATATTAGCATTGTGAATGCTACATTGCTGATACATATGGGTGCTTTTAATCATAGTTGGCATAAAAGATAAAACATTAGGTATGGAGTCTAGAAGAATTGGGGTCAAACCTTGCCTTTGATACTTACTAGGTATCTAACCAGGAAGTGATTTAAACTCTTAAACTTGAGTTAATAATAATATCTATTGCACAGATTTTTTTATGAGGATCAAAGGAGATAGCATATGAGAGACCATGCTACAGTGCAAAGGACAATGACTTTGGAGTCAGAATAGTTGGTTTCAAATCATGTCCTTGTCATTTACTACCTATGGTACTTTGGGTAAGTCACTTTACTTCCCTACGACTCAGTTTCAGCATCTGTAAAATGAGGATTTTGTACTTGTTTTCATCTGACGTCACTTCCAGGTCAGATCTATGATCCTATTTTCATATTGTCTTATACAGAGTGTTTTTAAAATTGAAAGCTTTTATAAATCTCAGTTATACTTTATAGATTAGGGACCTGGAGTTCTAATTTAACTATAGTTACATAGCCAATAAGGGGCAGCACCTGGATTCAAAGTCAAGTATTGATTGTTTTCCAATATGTTGTTTTGTCTGCTGTTTAACAAAAAATTATTAAGCATTTATTATTTTTGGAATATCTACAAATCTACAAAAGAAATTAACTAGCTAAAGTAATTATTTCAATTATTAAACTCTCAAACATGACTTCAGGTAAGAAGATTAATTTTTTTGATTTAAATTGACTACCTTAATCCTTAAAATGCAAATTCTTTTAATGCTGGTACTATATAATTTTTTTTGTTTGTTTTTGTATCCCCAGCTCAGTACATATTTCATAGTAGGCACTTAATGAATACTTGTTGAATCATAATGAATTAAACTGATTGAAAAAATTACTGAAATCAACAATTTCCTTTGCCTAAGGAAATAGCCTAGGGATACCAAACACATAACCAGAAGAGCCAATTAAACTAGTCCACTGTGGAGTTCTGCCTGAGGGTGTGGTTTTCCATACACTTCTCTCAGACTCACTTCAGTCTGCATGTGACCTTCAAGGTGCCATCAAGGACATGGTCTACGAAAAGAACCCACCACCAAAGGAGTCGGCCTCAAGTCACACGATAAATAAAGCATTTTACTTTTTGCTTCAGAATAAATTAAAGCGATACTACATACTCTCTCCCCGAGCCTTCTCACAGAAGCCAGCCGATTGAAGGGAACAACAGAGTGCTGAAGTGCTTGAAAGGGATTTGACTTTCCTGGTTGAAATGTGGGCATCTTTGAATGCTCGGCAGTTTTGGCTGCTTCTTCAGAGTGCTTCTGTATCTAGCATATGGAGCAGAGTGCTGCACAGCAGTAGTTTCTGAGCACTGCTTACATTCTCTCTGTGCACTGATCAGGGAGTTGTGATTACATAGATCATCATTCAGAACTTGCTACAGTAACTCTACAAAGTCAACACATAACAACATGTAAAGCCAAATGCATGGGAGAAATCACACTTTGGTGGAAAGAATGCAAATAAGGAAATCGGAGTAGGACTTCCTTATTTTTCCTCTCTTCTATAACACTTGGCTACCTTGGCCTCTACCTCCTAGAAAGCCAGATATATTACATTTCACCCCTCCCTCAGGGTTCTGTGACTCCCTTAAGAGGGTTTAGGGTGTTTCAAGTCTCTGCCCATGGCTCCAGATGGTGCTGATGTTGCTCCTCCAAGTTAAGATAATTCCCTCGCATCCTCACTTCATCTATCCACTAAGAGTTTAGTTTTTACAAAGGAATATTTCTTTCAAAAAAATATAATGACAAATGTATAAACTTTTTCCACATTATTTGTATAACATAAGCTTCCCCCACTACTTCAGTCTCCTGAGAAGGAAAGGGGCTTGGGCAAGGGGTTGGGTTCATTGGTCAGCTCAGTTTTATAGTGCACATAGTCCCAGATCCAAGTCCAAAGGTCTGCTTGTGGTTGAGT
This sequence comes from Pseudochirops corinnae, assembly GCA_028646515.1. NCBI lineage: Eukaryota > Metazoa > Chordata > Mammalia > Diprotodontia > Pseudocheiridae > Pseudochirops > Pseudochirops corinnae. The sequence continues at coordinate 124,953,254 of CM053591.1, forward strand.
CTTGGCATCCTGACTTTTCCTGGCTTTCTACAGGGTTTACTAGCTATGCTATCACATCTGCTATTCTGGGTCCAAGGTTGCCATGGCTCAAATTCCCAGTCAGAGGAGGGTCTTTGCTGGCACCTGAAAATGAGAACAGAAAATAACACAGAACAGGGACTCCAGTCTCATTTCTCACAACTGGAATCAAAAAGAGAGGGAAAATGTTTACTTCCTCCCAGTTCAGTTAATGGCAGCTATGCTATGGGCATAGTGTGATTTTTACCCTATGGAAATAGCAAGAAATAGCCCACAGGAAAGAGACCGTCTAAATCTCAAGCTGTCTACATTAGTTTTAAAGATGTTGCCTGTTCCAACTGCACAGACGATCAAAGGAGGCCAACCACCTGGTAGGAAAGTCTAGAATACAGAGTTCTTCCCTGCTGCACAATCTGGGCATGCCAAGGCAAGCTCCTTCTTTAATTGTTAACATTATCATTTTTGTCATCAAAAGTTAAAAGCAATCAAAAGACTGTTTACTCTTCCAAATTTTCCTGTTTCTAGAGTGTATGGGTATTCAAGAAGGACTACAACTTCTGGAATGAGGGCTTGCCAAGCTCTTTTCTGGGCTACTTATCCACCTTCGGTGTCCACCTGAAACTCAACTCTCACCTGTAGCTTCAAGAGGCTGTAACACACTGGTAAACTATCTCAGCATATGGCCTCAACCAAGTTGAGCATAACTAACAGGCTACAAACTGGTCAGTGAATTAGGGAGTGTCTACCCTAAATATGTAAGACTTCCCTCAGTGGAAAAAGATGGATGAGAACAATTTGTTTCACAGGCCATGAAGGCAGCTGAAGCAGGCACTGTGGAATGCTTAGAGGTTTGTCAGACATCAAAGTTGCCAAGGTTATCCATTGCATCCTGGACCATCATCAGTTGTCTTGACTTTTGTCTTGCCATTGGACTTGAATGACTCTAGAAGAGAGTGAGGCTAATCACTTTGTGCAACTGTTTCACTTAAATCCAATTCATGAAGGAATCAAGACATCACCCTGTGATGCCTTTGGCCCTTTTTGAAAATGAAGGACAAAACAAAACAATTCTACAGAAGGCACATCTTTCCAGTCTTCCTGGTTGGTGAGCTTAATATTTTATTGTATTCCCTTGCCTCTAGTATGCAAACAGTTGTCACATCTTTTTTTTTTATATATCTTCACAATAAATCTCAGAAACCAGGGCTTTCTCTTTACTCATGTGGCCAACACCTTAGTTCAGGCTCTCATCATATCTAACTTATTTTTTAATGATTTACTAATTGATCTCTTCCACTCCTATCTGTCCTCCATGGTTTTCCCTAAGGTCAGATCTGGTCGCATCATTTACTCACTCAATAAACTTCAATGACTCCTTATTGCCTCTAGGATCACTGTTTAGTTTTTAAAGCCCTTTATAACCTGACAAAGGCCTATCTTTCCAGCCTCATTGTACAGTGCCTTCCTTTCCTTTACTGTCCAATCCAGCCAAACTTGCCTCCTCTCTGTTTCTCACACAGTATTTTGAATTTCTCTTACTTACATTTTTGCACTAGCTGTCCTAAGTGTCTGTGATATGCTTCCTCACTACTTCCACCTCAGAGTTCTGCTTTTCTGTAAGATTCAACTCCAAAATAATCTTCTTCATGAAGTCTTTCTTGAGTCTCCAAAGCAGCAATTCTCAACCTGTAGGTCACGACCCCTTGGGGGGTCAAACGGGGTCCCCTAAGACCATTGGAAAACACATAATTCTGATGGTCTTAGGAACCAAGACACAGCTCCTCTGTCTCCAGGAGGGTCCGCCCACATGCAGATATGCCCACATACAAGTATTAAAGGGTCATGGCATTAGGAAGGTTGAGAACCAATGCTCCAAAGGATAGTGGTCTTCCTCACAAACTACTTTTTACTTACCTACTTTTTATTTATTAGTATTTCTTCCCTTTGTATTTATGCTATGCATATTTAGATATATACTTGTTGTCACCTGCATTACAAAAAAAACTTTTGGGACAGCTAAGTGGAAAAGTGAATTGAGCACCAGCCCTGAAGTCAGGAGAACCTGAGTTCAAATCCACCCTCAGCCACTTAACCCTTATTAGCTGTGTGACCTTGGGAAAGTCAATGAACCCCAATTTCCCTGCCTAGCCCCACTTCAAAAGAAACAAAAAAAGAAAACTCTTTTAAAGTTGTATCTACAGGGCTTCATACAGTATCTGCAAATATTAGGCACTTAAATATTTATTGTTTGAGCAACCACCAAATATTAAATAGAGGTGCACAAGCACAATGTCATCACCTAAGAGGCACTCAATAAATACCTATCAACTGAATAAATGTCAAATATTAAACAAACCTCTGTATCATGTCAGTGCATAGTAGTAACTTAATACTTAATTATTAAATGACAGATATTAAATCTACATATGCACATGATAAGGAATAATGCCCTGTATGAAATGAGCTTAGCAAGCTCTATATCTTTCCTTTTAGGCAACCAATGTAATGCAACTAACATTTATTAAGTGCCTACTATGTGTAAAGTGCCATGAAAATATGTTGGGGATACATAGAAAAAGAGGAAAAACTTCCTACCCTCAAGAAATTTACCCTCTTTTAAGGAGGATATGAAATATATTCAAATGACTTGAATTAAACCAACACAGATGATGTTCTGCAAAAAGAGAGAGCATTAACAGCTAAGGGGATAAGTATAGACTTTCCATGCTATGTTAGGGATTCTAAAAGCTGGAAGTGAGAAGTGGATGCATTCTAGGCATGGGGACAACTGGAGCAAAGTAATGAATACAAAACATGAGATGTATACAGTCTATCCATCAACAAGAATTTTTTAAGCAATGATGCCAGATAATGTGTTAAGTGCCGATAGAAGGAAAATAAAAGAAATAAGGGAAGGAAGGAAAGAAGGAAGGAAGGAAGGAAGGAAGGAAGGAAGGAAGGAAGGAAGGAAAGAAGGAAGGTAGGAAGGATGAAAGAAGGAAGGTATGAAAGAAGGAAGGAAGGAAGGAAGGAAGGAAGGAAGGAAGGAAGGAAGGAAGAAGGAAACTAAAAAGAAAAATCTCTGCTTTCAAGAAGCTTACATTATAATGGGGGAGAGAAGTCATACATACATTAATGGATGTTAACATTCACATTAATTCACAGGGATAAAGAAAGACAGTAGTGAGAAGAATAATATTCAATGACCCAAGGAATGAAGATAGGCTAGAGCTTTATTGGGAAAGGTTTTAAATAACAAGTTGAAGAGTTTGTGTTTGATCTTAGAGGCAATAGGGAGTCACTACTGTTCCTTAATCAGAGGAGAGTAATAGTCAACATATCTTTGAATTTTTAATGGAAAACAAGCAACACAGGTATCCTCAAACAGAATACTGAGAGGTCTATATTAACTAATAAGAGGTGATTGACTTGGTAGTGCAATATATCATATCAGTAATGCAAAGTAAATAGGAAAATAAAGAGAAAATATGGTTTTGTCAACGCTGTTTTTCTTTTATTTTGTATTTGGAACAGTTGAATTGTCTCAATGGGCATACTTTTTATGGGTTCCAAAGTTATAAATGTCCTTTTCTTTCATGTAACATGAGGGGGGGGAAGTATCATCTACTACATCATGGTATATTTTAAGTCTATATTGTACAAACGTTATATTGGGCTTTTGAAAATTGAATTATGCCAAGACAATGACTAAAATGCTCATCTTCTTTGACCCAAAGATCGCACTGGTAGACATATACTTTAAGTAGGCCAATTATAAAAAAATCTTCTATAAAACTGTGTGTGTGCATATGTGTGTGTGTGTGTGTAATCAGCACTTTTTGTAATACCACGAATCTGCAACAAATTTTTGCCCATACAGAGAGACAAATATATGCATGTATGTATTGTATGTGCATGCATGCATAGGCATACATGTATTCTGTGTATATGCATGTCTTTGTGTGCACACATATGTACATGCACATTTTCACATACATGTACGCAAGTATACACATATGCCTTATTCATGCACATATACGTGCACACACATAGCACATGCATCTATACATGTATGCATGCATACACTGTAACAGCAAGCACATTAGCATACGCAGGATGGCCTGCTAGCACTGGTTTTTTGATTTGATTTTAAAGGAAAAACTGCATAAAAAGTGGTTAACAATCCTACTTTTTATTACACTCTCTAGTTCAGAGGAAAGGTCAGCACGCTGAACATGGAGAAAATACAGGCAGAGAAAATACAAGCAGAGAAATTAGCACAAAGACCAACAGACAGGACTCCAACTATCTGATTATAGCATTATTGCTATAT
>CM053591.1:124958104-124975200 GCA_028646515.1 Pseudochirops corinnae
GAAAAGCATTCTAAATGATTCTAGGCCTATATTTAGCTTTTTTACAATTTATTTTTACATGACTCAACTTTAAATTGTTGTGGGAAAATCTTATTTCACACAACCTTTATTTTAGACTTATTGACTCATCTATACTAGCCATGCTTCAATTTTCTCAATTAAAATATGTGTTCAAGTGTGTGTATTTTCCAACGTACTATAAACTGGGATATGCATGTATATAAGTGCATGTATATTTTCTCATTTATATGTGTGTGTATCTATATCTATCTATCTATCTATCTATCTATCTATCTATCTATCTATCTATCGATATATCTATCTGTTTATCTATCTATATGTGTTTATGCATGTATATACACATATTTGTGTTGTAAGCATGTAGATCTGTTTTGCCCTGATTATGCTGATATAAACATGCAATGTATTCAAAGGGACAGTCCTACTGTAGCTGAGATACCAAATGGTACCGAGATACCAAAGAAAGGACAGCCCATGTCAGCATGAGATATATGTGCAGATTTATTAGAGTTTAATAGGTTAATTGGGGGAGTTTAGGGAGTTTACCCATTAGACTGGCCCTTGGCAGCAGGAGGGCTGAATAGTGGATACCCAACCCACTCTTAGATCAGGTCAGATATTATATAAAAATAGAATGATGTAGGCATAGTGCTAGGGATGGCTCAGAGTCATTTGCAAACTATACCATTGAATAGTTACAGCTTCTTTTTACTGTTTACATTCATGCAAGTTAGTTTCTATTAACTGTGGATGCATAGGCCAGATTCCCACACTCTGGCTCCCCTGTACATATGGACATTCTAACAATATACTAGTTTATAGATACATATAAATACACTAACTCAATGGACTACCTGGACAGCTGAATATTGTTCTAGTCCAAAAAGGGTAATTTGTATTATTATTCAGTTGGTTTTTCAAAAGTATATTATTAAGCTGATCTCTTTTATGTCATTAGATTTCATCGAGAAGGCTTTGTTGTGTCTGGGATTCAATGCAGTTAGCACGATGACAAGTAAGATACTTTTAAAAATACTTTCTTTAAATCAGTTTTGTTGAATAATAAGCAACCTCTTATTGATTAGGTTATGATACTTATGAACCACTTTATAGGTGTTGAAACACTTGATGATTAATAAAATAGGAAACATATGGCATAATTAAAAATGTAAGATTCTGAGATGTCTTCATAGGGTATTCTGTTGACTAACCTAAATCCAAATCTGTTAAACAGTGATATAAAAATAACTCAGTAGTGCCATTTTTTGTAGTCATATGATAGATGCCCCACACAGATGTTTTGAATATTACTCCACTGGAGTTTCTTTTAAGGAATAGCATAAACAAAAAGTACCATTTTCTCATATTGTTTCAATTCAGGTTATACAAGAATACACATACACACATGTGTATATGTACACAATATGTATGTATATGTGTGTATATATGTGCTTGTCTGTGTATATATCTGAGTGTATATGAATATGTGTGTATATATGTCTGTATCTGTCTCTCTCTACACACACACACACACACACACATGCACGCACACACGCATACACACGCATCTGAACTCTGGTGTCAAATTATTTTCACCTCCCTTCTTTTTGCCCCCTATTTTAGACTCAAAAAGTATGTGCCCTTAAGAATTAATGTTAAAAGTAAAGAATTGATCTTAAAGTTGTCTGAATCATGATAGGGCATATAGGGCCTCTTCTATTAGATTCAGGGGATGAATTACAAGAGTTGAAATATGCTGCCATTTTATTGCCTTGGAACACACAATCATGCGCACACACACACACACACATATACACACACATAATGAGTGCATTTTTCTATTTCTAAAACAACCATGAAGATCTTTTTGGAATACAAATTTTAATAAAATCAATGTCTTGAACCACTCCCTAGCTTTTTGGGTGTGTTGAATGATTCATTATATTCCTCTCAGAATTTGTATTGGTAGACTTAACCCTTTTCTTATTCCCTGATTAGGTAACCTACCCACCAAATACTCTTTTCCCTTGAAGAATTTTTTGGGGACATAATGGGTCCCTATGAGCCTACTACCTGTCTTGCTAGCTTTCAGTAACACCCAGAGTATTCTTGTCTTCCTTTCCTGGCATGTCCAAATGTTTTTGACAATTCAGTGTCAGTACTCTAGTTCAGTCATCCTGTTGCTGTTTCAGGATCATTTCATAGGAAGAACATCTTATTAAAAAGAAGTTACACAAAGTTATATTTAGGCCGTTGATCAAAACCTATCATTGCTTGGCATCTCTAGCCTAAGCAAAGTTCCAATCAATTTTTGAGTGGGTATAATTTCATAGGAAGTAGGAACATAGACCCTTCATCCACACATTCCTGCCCCCACCCAAAAAGATGCAAAAATTCTTTGTTCCTCACTAATAAAACATTGGCCTATACTCAGTTAGGTCATAGGTAGGAAGAGTCTCATATAAAATATCCAGGCTAGAGTTAAGTGATATTTTTATAATAACCTCCTAAAATATAGGATATACATGGGGATAAATCTTGTACAACAAAACCAGAATTTGTGCCAGATTCATAAAAGATTTGGCCAAAGTTTGCAAGCCATTTTTTCTTTTTTTGTAGTAAATTTGTGCTGAATTCTAGATTAATTTTTTTATTTGAAATTTCAGATGGAAACCATAAGGAGCTAATGTATTATAATGAAAATCAAAATATATTTGTAAATTTTGAGCTTAAAATACTTTTAGTTTCTTAATGTCATACACACTCACAATTTAGCTTTCCTAGTACTTTCTTCTAACATAAGTGAAATGGGGCAGACATGGGAGGCAAGAATATCAAGAAAAGGAGATTCATACTAGAAAATAAGAGGTTTTTTTTTGTTGGGGGAGAGTTCCAGACTTTCCATTTTTCCCTTTATAAAATAATTGTATCATTATAGTCAACTTCATAGTTTTTCAATTTATCAGTTTAAATTTTCTTGGCATTGAAATATGTTAATGGGACAGATTGGCACCCATTGTCAGGTTACTTTAAAAATTAAGACACCCCAATTATCAAGAATATTGGTTTTGGTGATTATATATTCAAATCGTGGTCTCAAAACTATTTTATCAACTTAAAAATCTTTCATATTTTCACTTATTTCATTCTTAGGTTCTCTGGAAGAAGAACAGAAAAAATATTTTTAAAAAAGTATTATAATTTGTAAAATCATGATGCTCAGTGAAACACTGCTGTTTTGGGAGTCTTCATATCAGGGCATGAAACTTGACTCTGCCAGTTCTTCCTATCATTTTGATGATGCTGAAACCATTTAAATTCCCTGGAGATCATTCTAAGAGCCCTAGGGAAAGCAGCACTATCTACACCACTTACCTTGACTCCAGCACAACTCCAAAGGATATAATCCAGGGGAGCAACCTCTGGGAAAGAAGCCAGTCATCTCCAATAATTGTTATTTAAAGGACAGACAATCCAGCTTAACTAAAGCAGAATGGCATACTGTGGGAGAGATAGGAAGTAGTATGTGGCAAAATGAAAACAGCCTAGGACCATACCTCCCCACACATTCCAACCACCATACTTCAAGTCTATGCACACATTCTTCATCCAGGGAATTAACTGTTGTGGGGATATATCTTGAAATCTGTTTCTACAGGAGCTTCAGCCCATGCCACTTAAGCAGACATAACTGAGGATCTGAAAAAGCAAATTCTTTTTTTCTTTTATTTCCTCCCAGTTTATTAAATTATTTATTTTTAGTTTTCAACATTCACTTCCAGAAGTTTTCAATTTTCTTTCCCTCTCTTCTCCTTTCCTCCCCAAGACAGCTTGCAATCTGATATGAGCTCTACACATGCATTCCTATCAAACACATTTTCACATTAGTCATGTCACATAGAAGACTTACAACAAATGAGAAAAACCATGAGAAAGAAAAACAAAATAAAACAAAACAAAACAAAACAAAAAATAGTCTGCTTCATTCTGCATTCTGACTCCATGGTTCTTTCTCTGGATGTGACTGGCATTTTCCATCATGTGTCCTTAGGAGCTGTTTTAGGTCCTTGCATTTCTAAGAAGGGCTAAGTCTATCAAAGTCATTCCTTGCACACTACAACTGTTACTGTGTACGATGTTTTCCTGGTTCTGCTCCCTCCCCTCACTCAGCATCAGTTCATAAAAAAGTCTTTCCAGGTTTCTCTAAAGTCCACCTGTTCATCATTTCTTAAAGCACAATAGTGTTCCATTACATTCATATACCATAATTTGTTTAGCCATTCCCCAACTGATGGGCCTCTCCTTGATTTCCAATTCTTGGCCACCACAAAAAGGTGTTATACATATTTTTGTACAAATGGGGCCTTTTCCCATTGTTATGATCTCTGAAAAAGCAACTTCTAACCACCAAAAGTCTCAACATTTTCAAATGATTCAAAATCAGAACTCAATAATATCTTAAAAGTGGAAATAACATCTAAGAAGACGCATTAATCTTTTCATGAAAAGACCAACTAATCTTTTCATCTGACTTGCAGCTGAAAACTCTATATTTGTTGTCTGAGCATCTTTAGAGCAGAGACTGTATTGCTTTTTGTTTGTACACCTGGCTTTTAGAACAGTGATTCTGCACATAGTAAGTACTTTTTAATGTTCTTTTTAAAAAATATTCTTTTTTATCTATTCATACATTTGTTCTCTTCATCTAAAAAAGCAGGTAAATGAAATAATTGCTAAGATCTCTGCTGATTCCAAAGCAGTGATCTAATTCTTTTTTTTAGCACACAATATGTAATATTTATTATATAGGCTTTCTTGAAATGGAAATTTACTACTGTATACTTTGAATCCCCTCTTTTTTAACTGAAAAACTTCTTTATTGAGTTCAAGCTCCAATTTTAGCCTTGTTGGAGAACTCTAAGGTAACTAACTACCTATGAAGTGAGAGGATCTCACTTCTGCTACATATTGCCTGTGTTACCTTGGACAACTAACTTAGCATGTCTTGGTCTCAGTTTTCTCCTCCATAAAATGAAGTGACTGGGCTAAATGACCTTTAAAGTGACTTCTTTCTCTAGCTTTAGAATCCTGTGATTTTTTTTCTTTCTTTTCCTCATTTGCCTTTTTAATTTTTTAAATAAATTTATTTTCAATTTTTAACATTCACTTCCGTAACTTTTACATTTCCCCACCCCACCCCCATTCCTCTTCCCCAAGATGGTGTGTAATCCAGTGTAGGTTCTACATATATATTCTTATTAAACATATTTTCGCATTAGTCATGTTGTATAGAAGAATTAGAATGAATGGGAGGAACCATGAGAAAGAAAAACAAGAGGGCAAATAGTATGCTTTGATCTGGAATCAGACTCCATAGTTCTTTCTCTGGCTTTGGATGGCATTTTCTGTCATGAGTCTTTTGGAGTTGTTTTAGGTCCTTGCATTGCTGAGAGAAGCTAAATCTATCAAAGGCAGTCATTGCACAATGTGGATGTTACTGTGTACATGTGATCAGTTCTTAAGACAGATATCCCAACTCCATCACCTTAGAGATACAGGTATCATTCCTTGACTCCATTGTCTGTACAAGTTCATAGAATTTTTGAGACTATCTCACCTAATTCCCTCACTCTACATTTTACCTCCATACCAGCGATATTCATTTTGGTGTTGTGGAAGTTGATATACAAACCAAGGGAAGTTAAATAAACCTCTCCAAGCCTCACTTTCCTCATGCATAAAATAAGTATAAGAAAAGCACCTAATAATTTACCTTATATAATTATTGTTCACGTTAAATGACAAAGTGTATGCAAAACACTTTGAAAAATCTTCGGGTGTTACTACTCTTATTGCTACCATCATCATCCTTACACATAGAACTCTAAGTATTGAGAAAGTAGAATAGACTTCTACAAATAGAATTATTGGTATTCCATATTATGATTTTTATATTCTTTATGTACATTTTGTGTTTTCTCAATCTAAATATAGCTTTTCTCTCAGGAGAATGTAAGCCTTTTGAGAGAGTTATTGTTTTCAATTTTTTTTGTCTAGCGCATTTCTGGGTACAAAGCAATCCTGCAATAAATATTTATTGAATTTAATTAAATTTTTGTTGTACATTAGAAGAGGTGTTAGTAGTAATAGATGGGGAGGAGGGTTTTAGGAGAAGGTGGAAGAGAAGGAGAAGGAAATGGAGGAGGAAATAAAAAGAGAAAAACCAGGATGTTCCTGTTTCAGGGTATTTGGATACTTAATCTGGATTAGAAATGGGTCATATAACACTGTCTATCATTCTTTCATGGTTTTAAAGAAGCTACAGTCCTTGACTCACATCTTAAAGAGGTCTGTTCACTGAATGGGTATTACCTCACTTTAAGTGAGTATGTGAAAAGGCCTTAGCCTGAAGGCCAGAATCTCCCATTGCATCCTGGGTCACCTCCAATCATCCTAAAGAATATCTGGTGACTTGATCCATGTGGCTCTGGAGGAGAGAGTGAGACTGGAGTACTTGCACTGCTTTCCCTCACTCAAATCAAAATCAAATGTATATTATGTCATCCTTTCCCTGATGCCATGGCCCTCTTCAAAAACCAAGGACAAACGTAAGAACAACAACAGCCAGCTCTCCATCAAATAATCTACTTCTACCTTGTATACCTTTGCTTTTCCAGAAAGACCAGGACGGTAAAAGCATTTTCTTTTCCCCCCAGTGACAGACTAACTGGGGCCATCCCTATCTTTTCAAGTATGAATTACTTGAAAGTCTGCTATTTTGATCAAAGTTTGAGTTTCAATGAGCTAACTGCATATGTTTCCAGTTGATAGACCTAATTTATCACACTTTGCTGATCAAGCTGCATGTTTCAGCAGTCAGATTCTCAGTTTTCCAACTGAGCTACACACACTTCCCAGACAGAGAGCATAATTCAACTGTCTCTTTTTATTTTTCACAAATTTTACTGATTAGCCTTCAGCGTATTTCAAGGAGCTGCATTATCACATACCTGCTGGCAAAACTAAAATGCTCCTCTTTGAAATCCCTTGCAGCTGAAGTCTATACTGCAGCAAGTGAGTTTTTTTGAAAGTTTGCTGATTTAAGAGCACATTTCACTAGCCAAAATGTTCCTACTCCTTGCTAATAGAGTTGCATGCTTTACTGATCATAAGTTGTATGGTGTATTTCATTTATGCCCATTTACATAATTTGCTGATTAAACTACATATTTAATCTGTTGGCCTTTACATTGCACTTATCTCACTTGTACAGAAATCTAATCAAGGCACATACTTGGCTGAATTAAGTTTGTATCTAAGAATTGTACATTACATCTGAACCTCACAAACTTTCTGCTGTGCCAGAAGACAAGCAGGAGCCATTGGACCACACTGAGACCTACAAAAATTCACTCATTTCAATGCTACAAATTTTATATCTTATGTAGTGTCCTTTTTTTGCAATCCATTCTTGAGTTTTTTTCCTTCTGCTTCTGTTTGTCTATTTCTCTTTCTTTTTCCTAGCCCTTCTTTTCTTTCTTCTCTCAACTGTTCCTTTTTATATTATTTTGATTCTTATTTTTTACTCTTTTTCTTTGTTTCAAGCCCTTGTCCAGTCAAAATAGCCCCACCGCAACTCTATGAAATATCAGTACTTCAATAATTAAAGGCTCTATGATTTAATAGAAGTAAATCCTCACCCCACAAAATAGGCAATTTGCCTATAACTCAGTAGTTAAATTTTAGGGAAAGTTGCTAGGATGTTAAATAACATTCCCATATTATGTGTGTGCATGTATGCACACACACACACACACACACACACACACACACACACACACACACACACACACACATATATATATATATATATACTGAAGAGCAAAGAGCCAAAAGAGGGGCTTAAATCTAGAGCTTCCTGGCTTGTCATATTACAGCCCTTCAAATTTCAATTCAATCTAATAAATATTTATGGGAAAACAGCATGTGTATAGAAAGTTGTCTTTGGAGTCAAGAATACCAGGGTTCAAATCCTCCCTCTGAAACATTTTGCCTATATTACCATCAGCAAGTCACTTAACCTCTTCATATGCCCAGACAACTACCTAGGGGCATATATATTACCTAGGGAATACTTGGTATTACATTGGTAGAGGGAATTTCTTCAACAAGGTATTCCTATCCCTATGAAAACCAAAGTCCAAATACAAACAAGCTAAACTAAAGTATAATAAATAAAACAAGCAAAAGCTTGTATTTACTATAACTCTGCAAGATGTTATCCTAGTTTCACATAATATTTTTCAGGAAAAAAAAGTAAAATCATGAAAACAATTAAAAACCACACCCTCAGGGAAATGACATTCTATTGGAGAAGCTTACATTCTTTGTGGTAAGATATGAGGATCTCTTTGTGACTCTAGAAATGAAACAATGGTGAATTTAATGGCATAAAATTTTATTAAGATAAAAAAATGCATTCCTGGAGAATGCATGATTTAGCTTCAATAACACAGACAAATGTGTGTGATAATCTTCAGGTTGCTAATTAAGTCCATAGTTAATAGAACTGATCTGCATGTGTGGGGTACCCCCATTTAGGTGGTTATTTTATTTTATTTCATATTGTTATTATTATTATTATTATTATTATTATTTTGCTTTTTGGAGGAGGGAAGCCAGGGCAATTGGGGTTAAGATACTTGCCCAAGGTTGCAAGGATAGTTTTTTTTTTGTGTTAAGCTTCTGAGGTCGAATTTGAACTCAGGACCTCCTTCCTCCAGGGCTAGTGCTGTATTCATTGTGCCACCATACCTCCCCTAGCTTGCTATTTTAAAGGAAATTATTGCCTATGTAAATGAATGTCTTAAATTCAAATACCCTCTACCACACTTCTAACCAATAACAATAGTAACAATCACAGCAACAACAAGAAGTATTTATATAGCATTTTAAGTTTTGTAAAGCACTTAACAAATATTCTTTCATTTGATCCTCACAAGAATCCTGGGAGATAGGTGCTATTATGATTCCATAATTTTTTATACAGGTCATTTTCAGTCATATCCAACTCTTCCTGAACCCATTTGGGGTTTTCTTGGCAAAAAATATCAGAGTGCTTTGTCATTTCCTTTTCCAAGTCAAATAGGTTTCAGTGACTTACCAAGGGTCACATTGCCAGCTAGTGTCTATGGTCACATTTGAACTTAACAAGATCAGTCTCCTTGACTCCAGGTCCAACATTTTATCCACTGTGCCACCTAGCAGACCTATTCCAGTTTTACAAATGAGGAAACTGAAGCAGACAAGGGTTGAGTGACTTGCCCAGGATTCCATAGTCAGTTCCTTCTTGAGGCAGATTTTGAACTCATATTTTTCTGACTCTAGATCCAATAGTCTATCAAGTATGCCAAGTCTGAGAACTCAGAAACTTAGGGAGACATAGAGGATAGGATTGGATTCTTAATGCCATCTTTGGATGAATCTCTTATCTCAAACTGCTTTCACCAAGTGATTTGTATTGTTGCTTGTATTGGGAAAGGAATAGTTGTTTAGACATAAAAACTTGAAATTTGAAAGCAGTTTCTCCAGAAACCCCAAAACCACATCAGTGTTTATATAAAATGATAAATTGTTTTACTAAGAGTAACAGGATCAGTGGAGTAGTTTCCTCACATAACACATGTGAATAATAATAGCTATTTTATATATTTCTTTAAGGTTTGCAATGACCCTTAAAAACTGCCTTATTTGATCCTTACAACAACTCTATGAAGTAGTGCCAATATTATCTTATTTTACAGAAGAGGAAACTGAGGCTGAGAATACTTATGTGACCTACTCAGGGACACATAGACAACAAATTCTTAAATAGAATAAGGTCTTGGATCTTCCTGTGTAATATGCAGTGCATTCACTAAGTTATGTAGCTGGTTCTCTCTCTCTCTCTCTCTCCCCCAACATATGTACATACACACACACACACACACACGTGTGTGTATATGTATATACACATATAATGATATGCATAGATGAATGGATAGATGGATATGTGTGCATGTATTTGTCAGTTGCTATCAATCATGATGTATGGAATTCACCTCATCTGAGTGCTTTTTAAAAATTCCTGGTTCTTGCTCATTTCTAGAACGACAAAGAATCATAGAATTTTGAAGTTGGAGGGAAAAAAATAACATTTAGCAAGTTCAAACTCTCATCCTCTGCAAAAATCCCCTGTTGTAGCATCCCTGTTAGGCAATAGTCTTCCTTTGCTGAGCAACTTTTTTCAGCTTTTCCTAGTGCAACTATTATCAAAACAGCCTGAAGCAAACTCCCTCTCCCTCTGGCATATCTCTGCCTTTTATAACACAGGCAGTACACTATCTCCATTATTTTTAGTTAACTTCCACTCTCTGTTGAAGTTCTTCACTATCAATAAGCAGCTTGATTCAAGTTGACCTGACTATTCAAAGGAATTAATCTAATTTTAATTGTAATAAACATATGTTGGTTAAAATTAAACCATGTACCATCAAAATTTTAAAAACCATAAAATATTTTGCCTAATAATGACTAGTTACATCTTCTTTGCTGTGACTTTTATCTTCTCACAATTTTTGAGACATAGAGCAGATCATATGACTCTCTGATCCTCACATCCCTTATCTTTAAAATGGGCACGATAATGTTTGTACTACATATATCACTTTTATGTTAATGATCAAATGTAAGGTCATTATATTAAAATAATCATGATTATAATTATCATTGCTTTATTTTATTTATCTTTATGAATGCGTGAAACACCATGTACTAAATGCTTACTCTGTACTAAGTGATAGAGATATAAATAGAAAAGCAAGACCATCCCTGATCTCAAGATGCTCATATTTTAATTAGAGGAGACAAAATATTCATGATGGTGTAGCTGCAGGCTAGATGGGAAAGCCTAAGGTTTTCCTTAGGTTACAGACACAGAATAGATCACGGGCTTTAGGGTAAACATGGAATGCACACAGCAATTCTTGGGTGTCTGGAGGTCATAATGTCAGGAAAATGGTAAAGTCTATATTGAATTATTTGAAGTTATCACAATAAAGTGAGATTAGACTTTTTTTTTGTTTGGCTCCAGAAGACAGGAGAAAGAGTAGTTGGTAAATTGCAAGGAAACAAATTTAAGCTTGATATAAGGAAAGATTTCTTAAAAATAAAATGACAGCTATATTCCAGTGATATGGATTGACTGGAAAGGCAGTAGTTTGAACTTCACATGGAATCTTCAAGAAAAGGCAGTGTACCTTGGATTAAATTAGATGTTTTCTGAGGACCCTTTCAACTTTGGAATTCTGCAGTTCTGTGATTGTCCAAATTCCATACTGCCAAGTTCCTCCAAATTTCCACCTGTCCTCTCCTCTTTTGTCCAGTCTCTCAAGATGAGGTGATCTTTCTCCTGGCCAAAATTACATACTGGCTCTTTACCAGAGACTACCACTATCCTTAGGCAACTATCTTTAAATAACAACAACAATTTTGAAAAATGCCCCTTCTTTTGACCTTGCCATTCCCTATAGCTTTGATACTGTTTTCCTTCCTTTCCATAGCTAGCCTCCCACAAATGGCCATCTGTCCTATTTGCTTCCATTTCTCCAAGATGTATACACTTCTGAACTCATTGTTATCCATCTTCTGATCTCACTGCCTCTCTGATTATTATTCTATGGTTATCTATTAATTTTATCAATTGTTATACCTAATTTCCTCTTAGCCATCATTGTGTTTGACTTTTATGCACTATTTAATAATTTTGTACATTCACTTTTTCTCCTGCATGTTCTCTCCTGATTTTGCTATCAGATCCTGGGAAGGGATTTTTGCAGAAGTTATGATTTAGCTAAGATCTGAAAAAAAATCAGGAAATATAAGAGGTAGAAATAAAGAATATTCCGGACATGGAAAACAGCCAGGGAAAATGTTCAAAGAGAAAAAATGGATTGTTATATATGAGGGAGATCAAGGAGGCCAGGATCACTGTACTGGTTACCTGGAGGGAAGGAATTGTAAGAATAAAAAGACCTGAAAGGTAAGTAGAGGTCAGGTTATGATAGGTTTTAAAAGACAAATAGAAGATTTTATATTTGATTATGGAAATAATGAGGAGCCACTGGATTTTACTAAATAGAGGGAATATGGTTAAATCTATGCTTTAGGAAGATCAATATGACAGCTCAGTTGTGGATGAATTAGAGTGGGGAGAGACTTGGATCAAGGAGACCAAACCTAAGGCAATTGCTGTAGTCCAAACGTAAAGTGATGAGGGCTTAAATCGTAGCAGTGGCAATTTTTGAGAAGAAGAGATCATATAGAACAGATCTTATTTACAAAGGTAGAAATTATGAGACTTGACAATTAATTGGAATAGAGGTTGGAGAGGAATAGAGGACTAGATGAAGACATCTAGATTGTGAGCCTGGATAACTATGAGTGTGGTGGTGGTACATACCCTTGAGAGTAATAGAAATGTTGAATAGGAGTTGAGTCTAGGAGAAATATATGGAGTTGAGTTTTAGACATATTGCATTTAAGATTTCTATGGGAAATCCATTTTGAGATGTCTAACTGGCAGTTGAAGAAACAAAACTGGAAGTCAAAAGAGCTGTTAGAATTGGATAAGCAGGTTTAAGAATCAACAGCTAGGAAATGACAGTTCATTCCATGGGGTTGATGAGATGACCATGTGAAATAGTATAAAGGAAGAAGATAAAAGAACCAAGGACAAAGAATTTGGGAATACCTATCATCTACTGGCATGACCTAGATGAGGATCCAGTAAAGAAGATAAGGAAAGATAGGAAAACAACCAGAAAAGAACACTTTTATGATAACCTAGAGAATGCCATTTATCAAGAAAAGGATGATCAAAGGCTTCAGAGATACCAAGTATGAGGATTGAGAGGTCTTTAGTTTTGGCATTTAAGAGTAAATTACTAACTTTGGAGAGAGCAATTTTTGTCAAATGGTGAAGTCTGAAACCAGACAAAATAAATATAAGGTAGTTAAACACAATGTAGGTAGGCACTATTCATTGGGGCAATAAAGAAAAAGCTTAATCTAAAAGGTGGTGCTTAGTGAGAGCCTTGAAGGATTTAAGGGACTTTATGAGGAGAAAGTGAAGACAGAATGCATTTCATGAATAAGGGATACCCTCTGCAAAGGCAAAGAAATGGAAGATGGAATGTTGTTTGTGAGGAAGAGCAAAAAGCCTAATTTAGCTGCACCAGAGAGTGCAGAAAGGGGAATAAGTAATAATAGTTTGGGAAGATAAGTGAGGATCAGTTTGTGAAGAATTTGGAAGTCCAGAAAGCTTATGTGCTGTCCTGGAAGCAATAGTAAGCAGGCAAAGTTTGTTTGACCTAAAGGCCTATAACTCATGCCATATTCAATAGATTGACATTTATGTGAAGACTGATAATACTGAAGAGTGACTTGAGGAAGGGAGATCAAATAGGATGTCATTTCAATAACTCGTCTCTGTGAAATTAACTCCCCACTCTATAAAGCTGGTCTTAATCTTTTTCCTGAACACTATTCCTGATTGACTGTTAGTGCCATTTCTGTGTTCTATCAGCACTTCACAATCAATATGTCCAAAACAAAGCTCATTACCCTTTTCCCTAAATGCACCTCTTCTCAAAATATCTGTTTCTGTTATGTGCTCCACAAGTTTGCCTAGTCAACCAGATTTATAGCTTGAGTCTTACTTGCCTCTTCCCTATCCCTCACTCTCTCTATCCAATGTATTGCCAATTCCTGTCAATTTTATCTTCATATTTTTCACAACCATCCCTTTGTCTTCATTTGAATGACTACCGTACTAACTTAGATCTTTTTAATCTCTGACAAAGACTACTGTTAATGTTCACTAATTTGTATCCCTGCCTCCAAAATCTTTATGTATCTAATAGATACTCAAGAGGGCTACAAAAAGAACCTCATTAAAACATAAGACAGACCAAGTTAGTCCCTTCTTTAACAAACAAACAAACAAAAAACTTCAATCTTAAATTGTATTATAAAGTAGCAATCTTCAAAACTACTTGGTACTGGCTAAGCAATAGAGTGGTAGATAAGTGAAATAGGTTAAATATGCAAAACACAACAGTCAATGAGTATAGAAATCTACTATTTGAGAAACTTAAAGACTTCTGTAATCAGAAGTCATTATTTAGCCAAAAATGCTGGGAAAACTGGAAAAATAGTATGGCATAAACTAAGTACAGATCAACATTTACACCCTATACCAGGATAAAGTCAAAATGGGTACATGATTTTGATACAAGCAAATTAAGAGAGGGAGGAATAGTTTACCTGTCAGATCTATGGAGAAGGGAAGAATTTATGACCGAACAAGAGATAGAGAACATTATGAAATGCCAAATGGATGATTTTGATTACATAAAATAAAAAAGTTTTTGTATAAACAAAGTCAACCCAACCAAGATTAGAAGGGAAGAAAAAAAAACTGGGAAGCAATTTTTATAGCTAGTGTCTCTGATAAAGGCCTCATCTATAAAATATATAGAAACTGAATCAAATTTATAAGAACATAAGTTATCCTCCAATTGAAAAATGGTCAAATGATATGCGCAGGAAGTTTCCAGAGGAAGAAATTAAAGCTATCTATAGATATATGAAAAAAAAAATGCTCTAAATCACCATTGATTAGATAATCAAATCAATGCAAAGATATGCAGTGCAATACAATGCAATGCAACTACAAATCAAAGCAATGCAATTGCAAATCAAAATGGCTCTGAGATACTGTATCATAGCTATCAGATTGGCTAACTTGACAAAACAGGAAAATGGTAAATGTTGGAGAAGATGTGGTAAAATTGGAACATTAATTCCTTGTTGGTCAAATTGTGAGCTGATCCAATCATTCTTGAAAGCAATTTCAAGCTTTGCCCAAAGGGATATAAAATGGTGCATACTCTTTGACACAGCAATACCTCTTCTAGGTCTGTATCCCAAAGAGATCATAAAAACAAGAAAAAGACTCACATTTACAAAAATAATTATTGTAGCATTTTTTGTGTTGGCAAAGAATTAGAAATTGAGGGGATGTTTGTCACTTGGGGAATGTCTGAAGAATTTGTAGCGTATGAATGGAATGGAATACTATTGTGCTATAAGAAATGATGAACAGGTGGACTTCAGAAGAACCTGGAAAGTCTTATATGAACTGATGCTGAATGAAGTGAGCAGAACCAGGAGAACATTGTTCACAGTAACAGCCACATTGTACTATGACTGACCTTGACAGTGTGTAATGATCTAAGATAACTCCAAAAGACTAACAATGGAAAATACTATCCACATTCAGAGAAAGAATTTTGGAGTCTTAATGTAGATGGAATCACTCTTTTTGTTCTCCTTTTCTTTTGCTTCTTCTTTCTTGTGGTTCCTCCCATTAGTTCTAACTGTTCTTTACATCATGACTAATGTGAAAATGTTTAATATGAATGTATAAGTAGAACCTATATCAGATTGCATGCCATCTTGGGGAAAGCAGAGAAAATTCAAAACTCAAAATCTTATGGAAGTGAATGTAAAAACCAAAAAAAATTAACTACTAAAAATCTTCAGTATTTCTTTATTGCCTATAGATTAACATATAGACTCCTTGACCTGACACAAAGTTCTCCAAAATCTGACTCCTACATACTTTTCAGCTTTATTTCCAATTATTTCCACTTCTGTATTCTAACTTTCAGCTAAACTGGACCACTAGGTACTTCTTGCACTCAACATTCCTTATCACACACATATAAACCATGTACTTTCCTATTTTCCACCTAATTGGAACATGGAATTCCAGAATGTAAAGGGTCCATTCAGAATTCAGTTAATACAAAAGTTAGCACAACATCCTGTCTCAAACCTTACAGCTGTGCAGTTAGTACAGCATACCAGAAAGACATATCCATCTCAATGTCCACATGAATTGTCTATATTATTTTCTGATTATCACAATGACCAATGTGAATAAGGAAGAAATGTTTTCTGTAATAATGAATTATAGAACTATTTTTATTGAAGTATAATTTTTGCTTAAAACAAAAAATATATAAATAGATACATTTGTGTCTCATTACGTTTGTAAAGTCAGCTCACCATCCAATTCTATTTTTATTCTATTTGTTCCTTATGAAACATATTTCAGTTTCTCTTACTGACAATAAGATTTTTTTTCCCCTTTTATGTTGATGAACTATGGAACAATCTTCTCCTAGATCTCCAGCTGTGAAAACTTCATTCCCGATTTCTATCCAGTTTAAAAGATCTCTTATTTAAAGATGTCTTTAACGTGTGAATTTTGCTGGCTTGTATTAACTTGTAATATGGAGTGAGGCATGTTTAGATCTTTGGATCAAAGATGTTGAGAATGTTATTAAAATGGATTTTTGAAGGTAAGATAAATAGCTTCACACTTTGGAGCATTGTCACTAACTTTAAAAAAATGTAATTAACTATTCACTATTACATTTAATAATATATCTTTTTAAGTATACATCCACTTTGACATGCTATTTGTGGGGCCATATTTTTTTAAAATCCTTCTCTACTATGCCATCAAATAGCTTTCTACATTTCTTTATAGATAATATAAAAATGAGTATACATTCAAAAACTGTTTGAATATATCGGGAGATATAATTTTATCTGTGAAAATATCCTACTAATACAAATTTATAGTCTAGTCTACTAGTCTCCTGAGTTAATAGTTAGTCTAAGATAGCGCCTAGGGTTAAAAATTGAACGTAATTGTATCAATGTGATAAGATTCTGTACTCAGCTAAGCTGTTCTTTAGACAATTGTCAGAGAATCTCTAACAAGCTCATATTTCCAACTTTTTCTAAAGAGTGCGACCAGCCACAGCTCATGATCTGTTCATATAGCCATTTAGTGTACAGTCATTTACATACAATGATAAAATTCAGAATAGAAAAATTTTACAGATTTTATACAAAACTACATGGCATACATGAATTTAAAGGAAATATTAATCTTTTGA
>CM053591.1:124975700-124993502 GCA_028646515.1 Pseudochirops corinnae
AAAAAACCTAGAGACATATTAAAGTGCCACCAATCTTTAGACCACTGGCAGTGTCCATAAGTATTCATCAAAGTATACGTAAAAATATCCTTTTCTCAGATTTCTTCAAAAATTTTAACTGTTTTGTTTCCCAGCAGTGATGATTTTGAAATTATTTTTATTTTATTTTTTAATTTTACTCAATTACCACTACTACTTTCATTATTATTACTATTGTTTTAATATGACAATGTATAGTATCCAGTTATACCTCACAATAGATGAGTTTTTTGTAGGATCGCCTGGGAACCTAAACAACTAATTACCAAATGTACTTTTGTAATACACAGTGTCCATGTATTAAACAAAATTCATTCAATAACTCAATTCTTTGAATCAAATCATCCTTGAAGTCTTCAGAGACTTATTATAGGGCTATGCTTCCTCAAGTTTCATTTTAAGGCCCAAACCATTAATTATTGGTCTCATTTTTTTTTTACTTCCACTTTGTCATTCTAAATTTCAAAAGTATATCCCTCTGATGAAATTTCATTTATTTGTTCTGCTTTGCTTTTTCTTCATCTCCTTTGCTTTTATGCCTCACTTCTGTAATCTTGTTTTATGAAATTGGTAATACCTTCTGTTTGGTATCCTGGTGATACAATCTTCCATGTGACAGTGGGAGCTTGACTTCCCAATAGAGGCTGAATAGAGGAACATATGGTCCACCACCTCCATGCTGGGGAAAAGGACAGCTTAACCCTGTAAGAGGAAGATGTATTGAGAGTTTGAATTGTGGGCTCAACTTCAGGGTCTCGGGGACAAGCTGCAGGTATTCACTGAATACTGATGGGGAATAAGCTGAAGGGGAATGGTCTGCATAGGTGAAATCTGGTTCCTTAGTCATTTTTCAGTTTACCTGACATTTAGCCAGGCTCTGCCAGTGTGTCGACTAATCCCTGCAAATAAATAAGCCCTTTCAGAAATACATTAACTTGCTCAACTCATCAGAGTACTGTTTATGAAATATACTCCAATGCAGTTCACTAAGTGATGCCCTCATGGCTTGTAGGAATTAATATGCCTTTCAGGGAATAATGTATGAACTAATAAGTAATTTTATTCTGAGTTTGCTACTTTTTTCCTCTTTTTTTCATAATGTTTATTATGTTGCTGTAGGATTGACTATTATAGCCTTTAGAAGGTACCAGAAGAACGTCAGTTATCATTTAAAATGACAGGGACAAAGATCTTTTTCATAACAATAGTAACAAAATTAGCCATAAAACACCTATGCTCATTTTCGCAGATTTTAATATATTTTGCTGTTTTCATTTATCGGTTTGTCAAGGTTATAAGATCATGTGAAATACAGTAAATTTATAGCCCTCTACAAAGGCAAATATCAGTGATCATTCATTATAGGTTCAAATAATTGGTACTGAACAGCATCTTAGAAATCATCTAGTGCAACCCCTGATTTTAATGGACAAAAAAGCTAAGGCCCAGTGAGGTTAATGACTTGTCCAATATTAACCACAAGGTAGAGCCAGAATTCAAATCCAAATCCTCAGACTCCAAATCCAGCATTCTTATCAAAGTTTGTATTATTTGAGAGATGTCACAAAGCTTCTTGGCATTTTGCAAAATCCCTCTCTTTCACTATCATTTTCTGAAAGCAAATAATTGGAAGTTTGTGCCTTTAAGTAATAGTGATAATAAAGAAACAAAGCAACTACTTACTCCTTTAGTCTAGGGTCAGTCTATATGAAAGCTCCTTTCAAATTATGTATATGTCCAGAATGCTATTATCATAAATGAGAACATATAGTCACTAAAAGTCATATTTGATAAGGATAAACTACGATAATAATCATGTATGGAACAATATTCTTGCATATTTTGGACTTATCTGCCATCATCTGAAGCAATTAGTGATAGTGTTTTGTGCAAACCTGGACTTTGACAGTCTTTTAACAAAAAGACAATCTACTAACTGCTCTGACATGTGAACTCTATTGAAGGTTAAGAAGTCTGTCTATTTAATTTTCTTGGTCATTTTACTTTCTCTTTATCTCTTGACAAACAGTAGAGTAACATCAGCATAATTAATGAATTGGTACATTTCACCGTTTATATCCAGTTAATGAATTTGTCACTGAAGCCCATTATCCATAAAACACAGGAGATAAATTCCAATTCTACTTTCTCAAATATCTTTACATAGATTGACAGAGAAACAATGGGGATAGTACTGAAAATTACCCCATTTTTTTTTCTCTAAGTCATAGGTGAACTCTTGAAAATTCTACTTAAAATTCCCACCTAAGGACTGAAACAACATCAACTGAAATAAATGGAAACACTGAGATCTTTACTTTAAAGAAACAGACTCTTCAAGAAAGCTCATTCTCAGAGTAAATGCCCATGTGCTGAAAGTCTTAGAAGCCAGTATATTTCCCCATAATGTTAGAACCAGAGAAATAGGGTGGATCAAAGATTCATGCCACACATGAAGGTAATGGATGTGAAGGGCCATCATCTTGGTCTTTCTCTACACTCATCACTATTCTTGCATCCCATGAAGAAAAGCATAGAGACAGAGATGATAGCTAAGAGGCAGAGGCAGCAGCAGGATTTCTGCTCCAAAGAGCTTGTGTCCTGATGGGACACTGATGAAACTTGATGGGAGGAACAGCAGGAAGATGCAGATAAGCAGACTGAGATAGTCTAGCATAAAACAATTACCAAAGATGTGTTAATCACTTTCTCTTCTTTTTTCCCCAACACATATGCAATCATAATCATTGCAAGGCCTACATAGAACAGTATTTAGCTTCCAAAGATAACTAAGTTACAAATAAGTATGTTCTAAAAGATTCAGTCATAACATTTCATTCTACTCAACAAACATAAGCCAAGCATATTGCAGAGAAACTAAAGGACATAGAGGTTGTTGTAGAATGTAATCTTATAAACAAAGATTGTTTCACTCTTTTTAGTTGTATCCTTGCTACTTAGAAGAGGAATTGGTCCATAATATGTGCTTAATAAATAGTTGATTGGTTAATTATTTAATGTGTTATAGACATTAATAGTTTTGATGCTTTCCTTGCTATATGACCTTTCCAGTCAGTTCATCTCTCTGGGCTTCAGTTTCTTCAACAATAAAATTAGAGAGAAAGTGTGTGTGTGTGTGTGTGTGTGTGTGTGTGTGTTTGAGTGTCTTTGTGAGAATTTGAGCCCACATATTCCACAATCCAATTTGAGCATTCTCTTCATTATATCATGTTGTCTTGGAATTCCACCAGACTTGAACTCAAAAGACCTGGAATTAAATTGTGGATTTGCCACATTCTAGTTTCTAACCCTAGGTAAATTATTCAATTTTTCTTAACATTATTTCTCTCATCAGTAAAATGAGCATAATAGGAGCAGCTAGGGGGCACAGTCAATAGAGCACCAGCCCTGGAGTCAGGAGGACCTGAGTTCAAATCTGGCCTCAGACACTGGGCACACGCACAAAAACAAGCCATGTGACCTTGGGCAAATCACTTAACCCCAACTGCCCTGCCTTCCCCCTCCAAAAACAACAACAACAACAACAATAAAATTAGCATAATAATTGTTAAACTATTTACAACACTTCGTAGGTCTGTTGCAAGGTATATTGTAAACTGTAAATTATTAAATAAATAGGAAGTATTGCTGCCATAGTCTTATTATTCATTAAGTTCACTGATTCAGTTTTTGCAGAGATAAGGATAGAATTCCTCTCCATACCACTAGAAATCCCTTTGCAAATTGACACCAAATTATCTTGAGTGGCAACCATTTGACCATTTCTACATATGCTTAAATTCACTACTATCTAGCTCATAGCTTTCCATCTACTATCCAAACATATCAAAAGAGAAATTGTTAAAATGTCTTGCTATGCTATGTCCTAATTCTAACAACTTTGTTAAAAAAAAAAGAAAGGAAATAACATTCTGCCACTAAATTTATGTAATGAATCCATTCTGGCTTCCTATTCACTAGAATGGGACTATACATTTCATTTCATAGATCAATCTAGGTTTTTGTCATGGATTGACACCAAGAACACTTAGCAACAGTAGGCGAATCCAATCTTTTTCTCTTTGAAAATCAGAACAGTTGCTTGTCAATAGCGTCTTCTCTCTTCTCTCCAATCCCTCTCTTAAAGATAACTGGTGATGCTTCAACAATCATTTCTGCAAGCCTTCTGAGCATCTGCTTGTTGTTGTTGCTGTTGTTTCCCTTTTGATCCAGGTGATTTGAACTTATTTAGGGCAGTCAGGTGTTATCTTGCAATTACCTCCTTTATCTGAATTGTCAGTTACTGCCTAAGTCTTGCTTCCTAAGGACCCTACCTATGTATGCAATAAACATCAGGGAATTATGGTTCTAGCAATACACTTACAATGAAAACCAAAAATATTTTCAGTAAGTTTCTGCACTGCAGAAATCTGTGATTCTTTAGCCAATCATCATAATCACAATATTTCATGTAAGCTACTGGCACTGATAGGCATGTAATTTAATTTGTACTAATTCACTCAAGAGGAAGGGACCATAGATACTAGTAGAATTAATTCAATTTCCAAATGTCATTTCTTCTTAAAGGAGAATGAGTGAAGCATATATGCTTCAAGATAGGATTCCCCAATTCCTTATATCTTAATAAAACCTTGTATGTTGGTAACATTTTGAAAATGTAAGATAAAAGTTTAACCCATTAAAATGTTTTTTTTTAATATTTGATGTAACCCAAATTTTTCACATAAGGGGTTGTTAGTTATGCAATGTATTTGGTATGCCAAGAGCCACTGAACACTGAATACCTTTGTCATGTGATTGACACTTCCTTAATTTACTGTCATTTAGCTTAGGGTCTTCATCTGATTATGAAAAAGACCATAATCATGTATTTTTATACAAAGTAAAGTGGATACTAGAGCCAGTCAATCAATCAATTTGTCATGTCTTATAACATCTATTATAAGGATCATAATTTAAAGAAATACCTAACATTACTGAAATATATGTATATATATACATATATAATATGTCTATATGTGAAATTTATCATTACTTTAAAGTATCATTTATTTAAAAATATTCTGGAAAGGATGCTTCATCAGACCTCCATGACCCAAAAATACCTTTTCTAGACAAAGGGCAAAAAAAAAAAAATGAGGTTGACTTTTTAAAGCAATCAGGGCTTGATGTTATAAGCTCTTTCCTAAATTGTAAATTCCTTAAAATGTTTTAGGTGCTTATGACTTTATCTGAATTAAAAAAAAAAAATCTATGAACAGCTTTAGAAAGGTTTGACTAATGTTACCTATTTTAACCCACTCCATTTCTTCTACTGTTGTTCAATATCATTATAGTAGGAGAAATTGTATATCCACGTACAACCTTGGTAGACATTGCAGATATAGAGAGTCCAATGATATATGAGAGATGTATGAGGAATTATTGGTCATATAAATTATGATTAATTACACTTTAATTAGATACTTTATATTCATTAGTACCCATTGAGATTTTTGTTGTTTTTGCTTTTCTCTATTAAAATGGTTTGCAAATTGCTGGGAATAAGTAATCATTTTGAATATAGTTCCATTTTGTCACTTCAGTGATCATGAGAGTGTGTTTCTACTGATGCTAAGGTAACTCAGGAATCTAATCCTGACCAAGTAAACTTGAATTAAGCTGGTTTCCTAACATTCATATTTTCTTTGACAGCTGAGTGCCAGATTTCGTGTTATACAGGGTATTTTCTTGCTTTCATCATTTTTTTAAAAATAGTATTTCAAAAGAAATTTTAAAGTGGTAGCTCCCCTAAACCACATTTCCATTACTGATAAAGATATTACATCTTCTGTTGGTGGGGAGGAAGTCAAACTTCTCATTAATCAGGGATCAGTGAGGTCAATACAATAACAGGACAAGTCACATGGAAATTCAAAGGAAAATTTGCCCAAAAGTTAAAAACAATTCCAAAAACTGATATAGTATTGTGGCCAAAAGGTAAAATTAATTCTCAGAAAACAGAGCTTCAGAAAGAACTGGTAGCTGGAGAGATTGTAAGCAGTTCTTATCTAGGATAGATTTCTTGAAGTTGGAAGAACAACAAGAATATATTTTTAAAAAATGAAAAAAATAATTGCTAAACAACACTATGAAGAAAAAATTGTCCTGAGTGTAGTGGGGCATCCCTATAATACTAACTATTGTAGAGGATAGAATTGCTGGATTGATTTAGTTCAGGAATTCCAAATTGCAGTAGGGTTAAAGCTGATTGATTGTGTCCATACTAAGTTGAGCACCCATATGGTAAGGCCCTAGGAAGAGGTCATCATTAGATTGCTCTAAAAAAGATGAGCTGGTCCAGGTCAGAAACAGATCAGGATAAAGCTTCTGTATTGATCAACATATATGATCAAGGCCATAAATGGAAAACTGTAAGATTCTTCAAAATTCTCTTTAATATCATCTATAATAAAGTATAATTTCCTGATGACAAGCAAAGCATATATGCTGAAATCTTGTGAACATGCTATCATGTAAAACAAGTTGGTTTTTTTTTGTTCATTTGTTTTTCAGCAAAAGGACATATTTTGTTTTAAAAGCTCCTGAGATACTGAAATCAAAACTTCAAGGAATATTGTAGCCAAATTCCAAAATTGTCACTTCAAGGAGAAAATACTGCAAGCAGCCAGAAAGAAGCAATTTAAATACCAAGGAGTCACAGTCAGGATTATGCAGGATTTTAAAGTTCCTCCTAATTTTGCTTCCTCGTAATTTTGACTTACATGGAATAGGTAGCTAGAATAAGATAATTTGAAAGTCAAGCCAAATATGTGCTTTAAGGGTAAAATGACTTGCATATAGTAGATACTCAATAAATGTGGAAAGAGTGGTGATCAGCTTACACATACACAAACAAGCATATATATATATATATATATACACATAATATGTCTTTATACATACACGTAAATAAATACATATACCAGCTAGAATTTAATAAGATCATATTTGCAGTGTTTTACAAACTTTTAAGTTATGCAAATGTTAAATATTATAACTTTATCACCTCTTTCAGTTGACCCTTGGCACAGGTAGGAATAGTGGTTTAATTTTGGACTTGAATACTGACAGGATGAGATGTGAGACAGATAAATGAAAATGAAGGAGGAAATATGTTAATACCAAACCCTAAGTAGCCAGGATAGCAACTCTATCTTTTGATAATATTCAATCTTAAATTCATGCCAATGAAAGTCACTTAATGTTAGACATGAACTAGTTAGGTTGGCTAAAATCCAGCTTTCAGTAGAAATAAAAACATAAGGAAGTCCTTCATTTCAGGAATGAGTGGTTTAATTTGCAACATCAATAATAAAAAAATAACAATTTTAATTATATTAACTCCTCATTTAGGTGTTACTGTGTTTTATTTTATAACGGAGATTGGATTTCTGAATGGTATTTATCTGACCTCTAAATTATATAGAGAAACCAAGTGTTGAACAGGCCACAAATCTCCAACGTAATAATCTGACTCATTAACCTTGTCACTTGGAAAGACCTTATAAAAATGAAAGTTAAAATTGTCTCTGATGACCTTACCTAAATGAAATCAATCTCGAGGGGAAAAATGGTATTGTTTTTGTTTTGTTTTGTTTTGTTTTTTAATTAAAATAATATAAATGCTCAAAGCAGAACAACAAAATTCATGAGAAATGGCATATATTAAATATAAAATTTTATTAGTAAATTAAGAAGCTAAAAGTTAGTGGGTTTTTTCCTCTGAAATACAATAAGCCAATTGAAAAATGCTTGATAAGATAATTAGTGATAAAAATGCAAATTTCAACTTGCCTCTGGATCTTTTACTTTGAATAACATATATAGTCTTTTAAAGTGGATAATGAAGCTTTTAAAATTTTGTCTGAATAGTCCAAACAGGCAGACAGTGTAGATCTTCAACTCTCCAATTTGTGTGCTCTGTGAACTGTGACTTCCAGGTTCACCATGGTGATGATTGCTTGAGCATGTCAATTAAATAAATGTATTGTTATTTTGTAAAGATGTACTTTACCCTGAGTTCAATATTTTCTTTTTAGGAACTCTTGATTACAGTCAAGTTGACATCCTGTCTGTTTCTCATAGCAACATTCATTTTCCCATTCCCATACCTTTGCACAAATGATTCCCACATAATTTGAAAGCTAGAGACATTCACTGAGATATTTCAAGGATAAATTGGAAATCAAACATCCTTTGGAATATTTCCATTAATGTCAAAGTGACAACCAAATTTAACAGTCAATTTTCTTGAGTCTAGCTTTTTATACTCTATGGTATACTTAGCACCAAAGAGGCCAAACTTCATCATAGTATGAGAAATCTTTGTGAAGGCAAGTCTTTAATATATTTTGTTCTAGTGAGGATTTTTTAAAAAAATAATCTCCAAATAATCAATGTGATTTAATTATGTATTTCCTTCATCTGTTAGTTGAGTGACTCAGAACATGTGATCTGCTATGTATATGTTGGTCAAGAATATACTTACTATGTGAATAAGTTATTCAATTCAGAATCAAAGAATTTTGGAGAAGATGGTCCTTTAGTTGTCATTTAATCCAAACCATAACCCCCCAAAATAATTTCTACTAATAAGTGGTAATTCAAGCTTCACTTGAAAGAACCAAACAGAGGGAGCCTACTATTTGCTGAAAGAGATCTTTCTACATTTTAATGGTATGGTTATGGTTGTCATCCTTCATCTTTGAAGAGGCCCAAAATGACATCACTATGTCAAAGTTAAGTTACATTGGTTGATTAGACCAGTATGAACTCAAAATACTCTATCACAGTTTGGGCACAAATAATCCATGGGAACATTTGGGGTGGATTCTCTAAATTTGTGTATCTCACATTTCTTTTGAGCTACTTCAGTTCTGCTTTGCTCAAAGAACACAGCACTTTCTCTGATGAGAGCATGACATGCTTGGTTGTCCTGTGCCAGTGTCTCCCATGCCAAACAATATGTTTTAAAGCTCTCCAGAGACACTTTAAAAGTATTATTTTATCGCTTTTTCTGACCACCGTGTCAGCACCTGCTTGGCGTGGGTTCTTCATAAAAGTCTTTTTTTCAAGCGTACATTTGACATTCAAACAACTTGGCTAACCCGTAAGAGCTGCACTCTCTGCAGTAGAGTTTAATTGCTTAGCAGACTGATTTGAGAAAAAACCCCAATGTCTTATCCTGCCAGGTGATCTTCAGAATCTTCCTAAGACTGTTAAAATGAGGTGATTCATTTTACTAGCATGGCACTGGTATACCGACTAGGTTTCACTAGCATGTAACAATGAAATCAGCAAAAAAGCTCTGTAGGCCTTCAATCAGTCTAATATTTCTTCTCTCACACACTTTACTTCAGAGACTCCCAAAAACTAAGCTAATTTTGGCAATGGTTGCATCAACCTCATTATTGATATGTACATCCTTAGAAAGTATACTGCTAAGCTAAGTGAACTTACCCACAGCATTCGGAATGTCTCCATTTGCTGTAATTGATTTTTCCATGTAAGAATGGTGTTGTGTTGGCTGATGGAGTACCTGTGTTTTCTTAGTGCTAATTGTTGGACCAAGATTAGCATAAGCATCAGAGAATTGATCCATACTTTGTTGCATCTAGCTTCAGAGGCTGCATTTAATGCATAATTATCTGCAAACAACAACAACAAAAAATATGGACCAACTCTCCCTCCACTTTGGTCTTGGCTTGTAGTTTTTCCAAGTTAAAGAATTTACCATCAGTGTAGTAGTTGACCTTGATGACGTGTTCACCCTCATTGAAGATGTTTGACAACATACCTGAAAACATACTAAAAAGCAAACACACAGCCTTATTTCACTCCATTGGTGACTGGGAAAGCATAAGAACACCATCCATTATCCAGAACCTGAACAAGAATGTTGTTGTGAAATTGACATATAATACTGATGCACATCTCCAGGGAAACAAATTTTGACATAATTTTTTATAAGCCTGTATGACTGACAGTATCAAAGGCCTTGGTCAGATCTTTAAGGGTTGTGTACAGAACTCTGTACTGCTCTTGGCATTTCTCCTGGAGTTGTCAGACACCAAAGATTATATCAACTGTTCCTTGACCCTTTCCAAAGTCACATGTGCTCTTAGGTATACAACCATCTTTCAGGTGAAGGATCAACCTATCAAGAAGGACTCTGACAAGGATCTTGAGAGCAATGATTAAGAGAGAGATCTCCCTGTGATTGTCACAGAGTAATCTATTTCCTTTACCTTTGCAGACATGGACAATAGAGACATCCCTGTACTCCTTAGGGATAAACTCCTCACCATACAATCCAGAAAATTTCCATCAATTTTTGTGTGACCAATGAACTGTCCACTTTGTAAATCTCACCTGCAATAGAATCAACACCAGATTTTTTGCTACGTGAAAGGAATCTAATGACATTCAAATTATCTTCTTCAGTTGGAACTTCAGCTAGGGAAGGATTGACTTCAACCTGAGGTTAATGGTCAATGGCTTCAGTATTGATTGATGACAGTCTATTGAGAACAATATGGGAGTGCTCAGCCCATCTCTGTAGAATCTTATCCTTATTACTAATCAATGTGGCTCCATCAGCACTGAGTAGTTGAGATGCGCTATTGATCTTTGGCCCATAAGTAGCCTTCAAGGCATCATAAAAGTGCTTGAGATTGCTACTACCAGCTTAAAACTGAATTTCATCTTCCTTCATTATGCATCAAGAATCCTATATTTCTCTAAGCTTCATTTATACTTTACTTTTTATGGAATTAAATGTATCTTTTAGGAGATAGATGGGGGTGGCTAGGTGGCACAGTGAATAGAGCACCAGCCCTGGAGTCAGGAGGACCTAAGTTGAAATCTGGCCTCAGATACATGACACACTTACTAGCTATGTGACTACTTTGGGCAAGTTACTTAACACCAATTGCCCTCCAAAAAAAAAAAATAAGATAGATGAATTATCCTGCTGGTAAAGCCTGTGGGGTTCTGATTTTTCATTTAGGAGTTTCTGAATTTCCTCATCATTTTCATCAAACTGCTCTTGATGTTTCTGTGTGTTCTGATCCGGATGAGCAAAGGCAGTGCTGTACACCAAATCTCTGAAAGCTGCCCATTTGTTTTTTGCTCTACTGTTGCCAACTGTGTGTTGGCTCAACTTTCTCTCCAAGTTAACAACAAATTGTTTCCACTCAGAGAACTGCTGTAACCTGTTGACGTTGATTGGCCTGGTAGACTAATTTTTTTTTTTTTTTGCTTTAAGACTGCTGTTTTTATTTAATGTAACTATTTAGCTTGGAGAGAATAAGTCTATGATCAGTCCAGCACTCTGCACCACACACTGTCTTCATTACTCTGTCTGTTTCTTCTCCTTGGAATCATATAGGCTACTTGATGACAATGATTTCTGCAAGGATGCATCCATGAAGTTTTATTGCATTTGGATAAACAGGATACAGTGGTGGTAATGAGAAGTCATGAGATTCCCACTTCCATTCCTCCCAACAATTTCCTGCCATGTTTGGTAGTCTGAGCCTACTCTAGCATTAAAGTCATTCAGAATTATAAATTTGTCCTCTTTTGGCACATTGATTGTAAGGGCTCCTTACAGCTACCTAGATGTCTGACCTTGGTCAGTGTGCCCTTGCTGACAAGGAAAACCGGAGGTGGGTAAGAGGCATCCAGGTGTGTATTCTGCCTCAATGACTGACACGGGGGCATTGAGTATGCACCATCAATGGAGAAGCACTCCCCGCCTATCAGGACCCTGTTGCCAAGACACCTGACTAAAGGGCAGATGGAAAGGAAATAAAAGGGGCAGGTGAATAAGGCTTGGGGGGCAGCAGCAAGAGGAAATTTGTAAGACAATAAAGATGCTTGGCCATTCCACTGAGGTGTGTCGGACTATTCTGTCCATATCTGGAGTTCTAACTCCAAAGAGTCGTTGGGATGACTGAGAGCACCTGCAGGGCCGTTGGGGCAGTCGTGCACAACTGCGGGGCTACGGTAGGTACTCTGGGGCCGCTGGAATCCCCAAGTCCGGCTGGCCCAGACAATTGATGATAAGGGTCTAAATTCTCCAGGTCTTCACAAAATTTTTCTCTGACCTCATCAGGGTTTATCTTGATGTGAACATATGCACTGATGGTAGTGGTGGGGTATTTTCCTGCAAATGGCAATCACATTGTCTCAAGTCTGTCATTCAATTCTTTTGGTAGGCTTATAAACTTGTTGACCAGATTAATTTTTATTCCAAAACCTATACCATCTTTACCACATTCTTCTTCACTGCAGCCATTTAAGAAAATAAACAAACAACAACAATAAAAATCCAACTATCCAGTTGCAAACTCAGTAAACTGAACTTCATTTGCCAGCTTTGTTTCACTCAGGTCTGCTATCTGGATGCAATACCTGCTGAGTTCTTTCAACTGTTCATCTTTCAGGACTACTGGATTGTGTTTTGTCCGTATGTGTGCATACATTCCATTTAAAGATGACAAATAGAATCACCTTTGTAGAAGTTTTGTTTTTACTCTGTGTGTGTGTGTGTGTGTGTGTGTGTGTGTGTGTGTATGCGTTTTGATCTCAGGAAGGGATCCTCACCTACAGTGGTAATCAGGCCAGGTTGTGTAAGTAGAGAAGTTTGAAGGCACCTTTTCTAGCCCCTTCCTCACACCATGAGGCGAGGAATGCAATTCTTAGAAGGTGCCTCAGACACCCAGGCTGCTGCCAAATCTCAAAGTTGCGTCCAGTAGGAAAATGATCCTATGGCCTGGGCTGCCTTTGCTTAGGCTTGTGATTACAGCTCCCAGTGTATCCACACCTACTGCTTCATCACTTGCCTGTTATCACAAGACTTTGAGATTGGTGATGGTTTTGAATAGTGTATAACTTGGGATTTAAATAAGGCAGAGTTGTGTCAAGTCTTTGAATTCACTTCTCTTCTAGAGTCATCAGAGTCCAGTGGCAGGACAGAGTCAAGATGATAGGTGATGACTTGTTATGCTATGCATGACCTTGGTGACTTTGATTGAGCTCTAAGCACTCCACAGCAACTGCTTCAGCTGCTTTCATGGCCATTGGAATAAATTGTTCTCATCTGCAATTCCACCAGGGTGAATTTTCACATGCTTAGGGTACACACTCCCCTAACTCACAGATGACTTTGAGACCCCCTTGGTTACCTTCAATCTAGTTTAGCCCATCTGCCAAAATAGTTTACTGGAGTGTATCTGCTGTGCATGCTGAAGCTTCTTGGAGTCATAGGTGAGAGTTAGGTAAATCAAGTGGACACTAAAGGTGAAAAGTAGCCCCAAAAAGGGTTAAATAGCCCTCACTCAGAGGTACTAGTCTTCTAGTCTTTCCTGAACATGCCCTATACCCCTCTTTTTTATAGCCCTGTTAAGAAGCACTAACACAAAGCTTACATTTGATGCTTTGTAATTCTACTCATTTTTCTAACTTCTTTCATCTGGACAGTATTCTTCTATATGTCAGCCCTTTTAACATGTCAATAGAATTATGTGTCTCCTGAGTCTTCTCTTTTTCAGAAAAAGCCAATTATTTCACTCAATCTTCATATTATTTTAACTGAAGATCTTGTTTATCATCCTCTGGATGCTCATATTCTAATAAGCTTTGATTAAGTCTGTGTTATATACCAGGTTTTATGCTATTTGTCAGAGTAACAAAACCACCTCATATCCTCTCCCCCAAAAAAGCCCCTATCTCCAAACTACTTATCTCATAAAAATTTTGTAGAGATGAGAATACACACATATGTATAAATATATATGTATATATACATATATATATATAATTGCTTATATTTTCTTGTTCATTTTTTGGGATAAATAAAATCATCTATGAAAATTTTCATTCTTTTGACATCTCAACTCTATATGTGTGTGTACTGAAAATTTAGCCCCCATCAACTTTTTAAAAATATTTTGATATATTTTATTTTTATGTCAACTTAATTTATGAACATATCTCTCTATCCTCTCCTTTCCAGCAAGTAAAACTCTTGTAGAAAACAGAGAATAAATCAGTTCAATCAATCCCATAATATATCAAGCACATCTGATATAATATTTCACACATGCAGTTTCACATTCCTCTGATTAAGGAAGAACTGTGCATTATTATAACATTCTATGTACAAAACCCTGAAAAAAAATTATCAACACTTCCCCCTTCTACCAACTCTCTTTTGCAAAGACTTAATCTCTTCACTGAGAAGAGCTTATTCAAGATAAGCTTCCTCTGCTTTCCTTCTCTTCATATCAAAACACTTTATCACTATCCAAGACTCTTTCTTCCAGTTTCTAATAATGAGGTAGCTCTTTTTTTTTTTTTGCTAACATAAGGTCCTGTATATATGTCCTTCATTTTATTCTTTTTTCTTATTATATTGTCCCCTCAATTATTCCTCTCTCCAGTCTTTGATGTTTATGTTCATCTCAGTTGTTTTCAATGTTTCCTTCCCTATTGTTTTCAAATGTGCCCAAGTATCTTCCATTCACTAAAAAGAAGTTCACTAGATTCTATCATCAGTTCATACTATTTTCCTATATTTCCCCTACCTTTCTCAGCTAAAATCCTGTAAAAATAAGCCTGTCTCTACTTATTGCCTTCACTTCCTCATCTTGTATCCAATTTATCTTCTCACATTATCATTTAACTAAACATGCTCTCTTCAAAGTGACAAGAAACTCTTAATTCTCAAATCTGATGGTCTTCATCACTTACCTTTTTTTGGACTCTATGCTGCATTTGGCATTTTTGAGCCCTCTCTTTTCCTAAATACTCTAGGTCTACATTTTCTTACATTGTTCAATTTTAATTCATCTCCCACGTTTCTAATCCAGACTTTGTTATTCTCTCTCTCCTCTCTCTCCCTCTCTCCCTCTCTCCCTCTCTCTTTCTCTCTCTCTCTCTCTCTTTCTCTCTCTCTCTCTCTCTCTCTCTCTCTCTCTCTCCCACAATGTTTGAAGTTAGGTTTTCTCTTCTCATCTATCCTTTCCATCTCAGTGACTTCACCAGTTCCTATGAATTTGACAATCATCTTAATATCTTTATGTCAATGATCTATGTATTCAACCTCATCTCTCACCTGAGGGTCATTCCTTTATCACCAAGTACCTCTTTCATACTCAGTATCTTGTAGACATCTTAAACTCAATGTGCCCAAAAGTAAACATCTTATAATTACCCCACAAAACAGGCACTTTAACTGAACTGCTCTATTTCTGTTGAGAGTACCATAATTCTTCAGTTCCTCTACTCTTCCTGGTCTGTTCCCCCATACCCAATAATTTTTTGATTCTTTTTATTTCTACCTCCATGACATTTCTCATAGAAAAAATTTTCTCTCTATTTTTACAGTAACCGTATTGCTTTAGGTTCTCATCATCTCTTATTTGGAATATTATAATGTTACTGTTTTAATGAAAGCAAAGACCACTTAGTACATGTTAAGTCAAGTCATTTTTTGACATGCAGGTTTCATAGGGCTTTTCTTTCAACTTTCTTTCTTTTGTAATTCATCAGATTTGGCATATACTCTATTCTATATTTTCCATTTGCTTGTCCAAATAACTTTATCAAAATGGGAATGAGTTAGATTTTAAATAAATTACTAACACACTTTAATAGTAAGACATCATCACTCAGAACCCTGACGCTTGTATTATCATTGATTTATAACCCTTTTCAGGACAGAAAAGGGTCTTTCTTCCACATGTTTTCTCACAACTTAATCTGTCACTGTAACTTTATAGGAGGAAGAAAAAAATGGGCTAAAAACAGATAGAGTTTCTAAAGCAGAGGTTCTTTACTTTTTTGTGTGTCATAGATAGCTTTGGCAAGCTGGTGAAAGTTATGGATCTCTTCTCAGACTAATGGTTTTAAATTTGTCAAATACAATATACAGGATTACAAAAGAAACCAATTGCATTTAAATATTGTGACAAAGATACTTCTTTAAAAGTCCCTGCACCCCAAGTGAAGAAGCCCTGCCCTAGAAGGAAAGTCCATAGGGAGGATACGTACTCTGTTTTGTGAGATTTGTGCTGACTAGATAAAGGAGAAACTTTTCATCCCTCACATTCATTTTTCCCCACTAGTCAGCATGCCCTTAAATAATTATACTGTTAAATAATAAGGATTTATTGTGTATATATTCATCATATATATTTTTTAAGAAAGTACACGTCATTGATAAGAGGAATAGCATGCTCCTTGTACAAAAGTGGGTTTAATAGTTTTTTTGACTGATAATTCTAGTTCCTATAATTTTGAAACTCCTCATTTTCCTGAGACAAAAAGAAACAAAAAAGAAAATCAAATTGTTGGTATTGTTTTTATCTCCTGAAAGAGTTGATCTTATGTGAAAGGATGAACTTGTATTGTGTAAAAACATCTAAACTTTTAGCAATCCTTTGCCACTAAAAAGTAGTGTAAGGTAAACATCCCATAAACTATAGCATGCAAATTAGTGGACCTCAAAATCACTAACACTTCCACCTCACTGAATAGCAGTGTCAGTTGTAATGATTAACATGTCAGAACATTATACTCATATATACATGGTGAGAGTGAGAGGTGAAAAAAAAGAGAATTTGCATTGAGGCAAAAAGTTCATCCTGTCCAAAATTTGTTAGATGAAGTAAAGAAAGTTATTCCAAATATATACAATAATTTTTACAGATAAGGAAGATGGAATGAAGAGGTTTACTTCACTGGAATGAAAGTAACATATAAGAGAGAGAAAAGTACTTCAGGAAATGGGTTCATCAGTAGATAATCAATAGCATGTTAAAATATTTTTTCTTCCTTTAGGTGTTTAAGACTCAACATTTTACTATCAAATCATTTTATATCAAAATTCATATGTATTAGGTGTGCTGTATTTTTCATATATATTTGTGTGTGTATGTATAGACATGGGGACCTTTACAGTAATGATAGAAAATTTCTAGAGAGTAGGAAAAGAGAGTAGGCAAAACTTTGCTGAAGTCGGGGTTTGAACTGAATCTTGAAGTTTCTTTCAAGAAACAAGGGTCAAGAGGTCGAGATGACATGGGAGAAATTTCCAGACTAGAGAAAAAACATGGAATATGAACAGCCAAAGGAACAGTCAGAGAAAAGGCACAAAGTGAGAAGATGGTTTATTATGTTTGAAAATAGCAGCAAACAGGCCTTTATCTCTACATCATACAGTACATAAAAAGGAGTAAAAATGCAAAGGAACTCAACCAAGATGGATGAATAGGAGAAAGTTGTACAGCCAAGCTCTTCCACAAATGCTCCAACACCAATGTAAGAAAAACACCAGACCAAGTAGTGATTGGCAAATGGAAGGAAACATTATAATGGGTTATTTTTCTAATCCAAGAAGACAAATTCAACCCATAAGCAAATGAACAAAACAGGAACTTTGAAACAAATTTTTATTGGGATCATAGTTTCAGCACTTACAGTTCTAAATTAGACCAGAAACATGGGGCCATGCAGAATGGATCAGACTTATTGCCTAAATTAGGTTAGAGGGAGGAGTCTCCCAAAGGAACCATATGCTCTCAGAGGGCTCTCAGAGAGGTGAGGGACTGAGATTTAGTTCCTAGACTCCAATCTAGGGCAAAAGCTCCCAGTTATTTTATCCTGGTTGCATCGATACTGTTTTTGCAAAAG
>CM053591.1:124994002-125017769 GCA_028646515.1 Pseudochirops corinnae
AAATCTATAAGATTACAAGTCATTCCCCAATTGATAAATGGCCAAAGGATATGAACAGGCAATTTTCAGAGGTAGAAATTAAAGATATCTTTAAGCATATGGAAAAATACTCTAAATCACTATTGATTAGAGAAATGCAAATCAAAACAATGTTGAGGCACCACATCTCACCAGCCAGATAGGCTAAGATGACAAAACAGGAAAATGACAAGTGCTGGAGAGGATATGGAAAAATTGGGACACTAATGAATTGTTGGTGGAGCTGTGAACTAATATAATCATTCTGGAGAGCAATCTGGAACTATGTCCAAAGGACTATAACTAATTGCATACCCTTTGACCCAGTAATACCACTTCTGGGGTAGTATCCTAAAGAGATCACAGAAGGTAGAAAAGAACCAATACGCACAAAAATATTTTTTGCAGCTCTCTTTGTGGTGGCAAAAAACTGGAAATTTAAGGGATACCCATCAATTGGGGAATTGCTAAACAAATTGTGGTATATGAATGTAGTGGAATATTAATGTGGTATAAGAAATGGGGAGGATATGGACTTCATGTGTACCTGGAAAGGCTTATTCAAATTGATGCTAAGTGAGAAGAGCAGAACGAGGACAAATTTGTACACAATCATATACACATCATATGTGTGATGACCAACCTTGATAAACTGGATGCTTCTCAGCAATGCACAGCTATAAGACAACTCTACAAGTCTCAGGATGGAAGGAGATATCTACATTCAGAGAAAGATCTAGAAAGACCAGAATTTAAATGGAGACTGAAGAAATCTACATGCTATCATTCCTTTTCATGTTTGGTTTTCTTTCTTTTTTTCCCATTGTTCACTCCGTTGGTTACAACCTTTCTATACAACAAGACTATTGTATAATGTGAAAGTATTTGCAGATCCCATACCTGATTGCATGCCACCATAGGGGGCTGGGGGAGAAAAGGGAGGGGGGAAAATTTAAGGGATTCTGGAACTGAATCTTGTAAACTAAAAGTAAGTAAACAAGTCAATAAAAAAATACTGCTTTATATTTTCCTTTTGTGTAGGAAAAATGTTAATGCTGATTCTAATCTGGTGTGAACGTGTTCATTATACTGTGCAATCTGATCCTAAAAATAGTTAAAGCCATTGCACATATCTCCTTAATGATACAACTATATATGTGTGTATGTGTATGTGTGTACATATACACATGTGTTAAACCACTGTATTTTATTTCTATTTAGCAGTTCTTCCTCTGGATGCATATAGTGTTTTCCTTCATATGTCCTTTGTAGTTAATTTGCATATTTATAATAGTAAAAAATGATTATTCACATAATTGAAGGAAGAGATCTTGCCCTCTTTAAGTGTTTTCCTTTCTGTACTAAACTCTAAGTCCTTAAATAGAGTGTCTTCTAGTAGAAATCCATATCACACCATTGACTCATATTGAGTTTACTTTTCTCTAAATCTGCTGTATTTTACACTAAAATTATCCAAGTGTTTCTCATTCCCTACTTCCAAAGTTCATCTTTTGGACTCATTGGTAACATATGGATATGAGTATTATCAACTATTAAATTTATTCTTAGATTCAGTTCATAGTTCTAGCTTGATAGAGCTCTCTTGATAGAGTTTGGAACCTGTTATCCAAAATTAGTTTTAAATAGAGTACCAGAAAACAGTTCTCATGTCCCATAGTGAAATGTTCCTTTTACTTTGCCATACTACTTCAAAGTAGAGTACCAAGCTTAATGTTCAATGTGTAATTATTAATTTATTTAACTAGTCTCCATCTGTAAGTATGACTATATGCTTCTCAGCTCCTCATATTACATTATAACTTATTTGAAATGAATAGAAATATTTCATTTATTTTTCCCCAATAATTACAACCCTACTTCAAAATATATCATTTAACTTGGGTAAGTTTCTCCTTTCATTTATTTTGATAGTTATCAGATAAAAGCTAATAGACAATAAGTTTCATTGTTTTTCATCTTGTAGTTTATAGAACATATAATATCTCATATCTACTTGTTCTTAATTATCTTCTAAGTTGAACTGAATTGAATGATTTCATAAGTTTTGTGACCAAAGATAATTGACCATCTGGTAATCAGTTTTCTGAGCATGAACTTCATATATCAATATGTCCTAGGATAAGACTCTGTCATTGGGCCCAGTGACAGTCAGTAGCCCAGACTCAACTTGCCCACTCAAGAGCCTACTTTAGTTTACATGGGGAGTACTCACAATGGTATTAGAGAGAAGCGAGGTATTGCCCCCCATCCTCATCCCATTGTCCAATGAGAAAAAGAATTGCTGCCCAGGAGGGTCAAAGGGAAGCAAAAAACTGTCTCTTCTTCATAAAGTAATCTAATATACTGCCCCCATTCCATCCTTACAGGGCTAAGGGGCCAATAATGGTTTTGCTTGCTTTCCCAGAGAATCAGAATGCTTTAGCACTGAGCAAACATATGTGGTAGGCTGGAAGAAGTCCAGGAAGCTCTGAGCATACTCTTTGGATCAAAATTCTTAGTACTTATTGTTTATTTGACATTACAAAAATTAAAATGAGATAGTAATGAAACTTTTTTTGAGAGTCCTCTCCTCAGTGTGGAAACATAATTTCATTTGTTATTTCTTGTTTAAAGAGAAAAATATCTCTACTGACATTCAAAACAGCTGAAATGAAAGGAACACTGATACAGATATGTGCATGTCAGTGGCAGTTTATGCATCTGAGTTAGTCTCTACACTTCAGTTTTTATATATGTTGATTGTTAATATTCTCCAGGCCTAGTTTCAAAAATTTCTCAGGTTGAATTTTACCAATTGACTTTATAATTACTGTATCACTTTATAGTCATTCTTGTTCTTTCTTCCTCTTTTCCAGTATATCCTACTCTGTACCATCTGCTGTTATGAATCTGCTTCTTTCAATAATATATGTATTTCTTTATTTAAGAAGGCAAACATTATATTGTCTTGTCACGTGTTGCCTTATTTGCATTCAACATACATGTATTAGGCACCTAGTGTGTGCAAAATACTGCCTTAGCCTCTAGGGAGACAGAGGTAAAACTATCCCTGACTTTAAGAAATTTGTGTTCCATTGTGAGGTGTCTAACATGTGCACTGATAAGTATCAGATGAAGTAATTTGAACAGGGAGTGAGCACTAATACCTGGAGATAATAGCCTTGGCATCCCAATAAGTGACATCTGAACTGAACCTGGACGGAGACAATGGTTATGAAATATAGGAATAAGGACAGTGTATATTGGAAGCATGAAGAAACACAAAAGCAAGCAATGGAGAGTCACATTCAGGATATAGGTAATGGTCCATTTTGGCTGAGCTATAGGGATGATGGAAGAGAATTGTGTGAAATAAGGGTGCAAAGGTAGTTTGAAGCCAGATTGTAAAGGTTCCTAAATGCCAGTATGAGGAAAATTTCTATTATACCGTGAAGGTACTTTTTAACAGTTTTTGATTAGGGGAGTGGCATACATGTGTACCTTAGGAAGATTATTTTGTCAATGGATGTCGATGTCAAGGGTGGAAGAGGAGAAGAGAGACTCTCTTCCATGATATCCATTACAATAGTATCTTTAACTGCCTATTGGACACATCCACTTAGATACACCCTCGGCTTTTTCAATGAGACAGGTTAAAAACAAAACTTTTCTTTTCCTCTATTCACATGCTCCTTCCCAATGTCCCTATTCCTGTTAAGGGTATCACCATATTTCTAGTCCCCCAGGTTTTCAGCCTAGTAGTCATATTCCACTTTTTATTCTCATTCAGCCTACCGCCCGCCAGTAAAAACAACCATAGTTACTTGCCAGGTCTTGTTAATTCAAACTACTCAGTAATGTTCAAATCTGTTCCCTTCTCTGTGTTAATTTTCTCGAATTGTTATTATGGTAAGCTACATAAAAGCTGAAGAAGGTCAGAACTAGGGAAAGGACCATGTAAATGAGATGGAGGGGATGACTATTAAAAAAAAAGACATGTCAATGTTGAAGGGAAAATGAAGTATACATCACATTGCTTTACTTGGTATACTTGCATAGAAGGTTTTTACTTAATTTTTGTACAATTGAATTGAATAGGACTACCACCATCTT
This sequence comes from Pseudochirops corinnae, assembly GCA_028646515.1. Lineage (NCBI taxonomy): Eukaryota > Metazoa > Chordata > Mammalia > Diprotodontia > Pseudocheiridae > Pseudochirops > Pseudochirops corinnae. The sequence goes on from CM053591.1 coordinate 124,998,134, forward strand.
GGCATAATAAAATTATTCACCTCTGTAATATATTACTCACTCCTTTTTGTTCATTCTAATCTTGATAAGCATATGGAAAGGTTTATCCACGTTTTCCCATAACTCTCAAGTCCCTCTTTTTGTGATCGTGTCATAGATTCGCTTTTAGCAGAAATTCTTCTACTCCCTTCTTGTTTACTTCCAATCTTTTTTTAAATCACGTTCATTTGTAATGTACTGCATTTACCATTTATTAGTTTACAATGCTGTAGCTAGCTGTTTTAAATGCTTCTGCTACCATAACGACTTCAGCTTACACACATGGAAATGCCACTACCGTCTACCATGGTTATTAATCATTTCTTACATGTACAGAATCAACAAAATTTAAATTTAAGAACTGCAGAACCAAGACTAAATTATTAGGCTGAGTGCCTTAAAGGAACACCTCCAATAGCACAGCTGAGAAATGAAATCCTTATTTGCAAACAGTTTCATTTTGTTTAATGATGAAACTTCAATGCATAGCTGTGGTATTAACTCTAGTGTTGGCTTAAATGAATGGTACATTCTTTTACAGTTCCTATTTTCTAAACTACAGAAATAAAACTCTATGAAAAGACATGAAAAAGAATCCATTTTGTTTCTTTTACAACATTACTGCTATAGATTTTAACAGTCTGTCTACAGACTATGCATCTAGGTGGCACAGTGGATAGAGTGCCAAGCCTGGAATCAGGAAGATTTATTTTACTGAGTTCAAATCTGCCCTCAGATACTTACTAGCAATGTGAGTCACTTAACCCAGTTTGCCTTAGTTTCCTCATCTGAAAAATGAGCTGGAAAAATAAACAATTAACCCCTCAGCTATCTTTCCCAAGAAAATGCCAAATGGGGTTATGAAGATTCAGACTGAAACAATTGAACCACAACTGTTCTTATAGTCTAAGTATGCTTCCTATCTAGGTGCCATTGTAGGAGAGGAAAGTGATTACTAAAATGCACAGTAATGAATATTCTATAACTGTTTTCAGATTCAAGGAGAAGGCTATAGAAGACAAATATCATTCTATACATTACAGTAACAACAATTCTATGAAATGTAATAATAATAATAATAATAATAATAATAATAACTAGCATTGATAGAGTGCTTTACTGATTAATTCATTTTATCCTCACAACAACCCTGGGGGTAAATGCTCTTACTGTACCCATTTTGCAGCTGAGGAAACTGACCCTAAAAAAGGTTAAGTAACTCGCCAAGGGTTACAGAATTAGTACATTTCTTAGGCAGGATTTAAACTCAGGTCTTCTTGACTCCAGCTCCAGCACACTTACTGTTTAAATTCCACTTTTTTTTTGGAAACAGTATCATAATTGTGAAACATTTATTGAGTACCTACTCTATGTTTGGTGATCTATACACAATCACAATTTCAAAACACCAGTTCCTACTGTACATGTATTATATTGTAAAAATTCTTAAGGCAGGGGCCTTTCTTACCCATAGAACCACATTCTTTGAAAGTAAAAACACTTGACATTGTGAAATCTGGAGTAACACAATTAAATCACTAAGGTAATTATGATGACTCTGAAATGAGGAGAGCTTACAATAAAAAGATAGCTGTATAGAAAAAAGATCTCAATGGGCCAATGGGCCACGTGTGGCTCACAGGACACCTGAGTATATCTCTGCTCATACTAGATTTAAAAATAATTGAGAAATCATTACATCATTAACAAAATAAATCATATATATTATATATAAATATATATAATATATACATTATTATATATTATACGTAAATATATGTGTGTATATATCTATATATATATAAACATTACATTTCACAATTGACAATATATACTTGAAAGGCTGCTTATATAAGGATTACTGGAGACTGTTTCTATTTGAGTTTACATCATAGGTATAGAAAACAACTAATGCTAGACTCTACTTGGTCATTTCTTTTTCTTTTCTTTTCCTTTTTTTTCTTTGCCTTGTATCCTTAGATGGAGATCTTTGACACCTCAGTCAGTCAAACAAAAAACATTTTCTAAGCATTTGTGCCAGGTACTATGTTAAACACTAACTTTACAAAGAAAAGATAAAAAATAATTCTTGCCTGAAGGATCTCACATTCTAATGAATGCAACTATATTTGAAACTAGTTACATACTAGATATATACAAATTAGATGGAAAGGGAATGTTATCTCATAAGGAAAGTTTAGCAACTGGGGTATTGGAGAAGCAATAAGAAAGTCTTCCCACAGAAAGTGGGGTATGAGCTAAGCCTTAAAAAATCGGGGAAAACAAAGTGGCGGAGATGAGAAAGGAGAGTATTCCTGGCATGGGGAAAAGCCAATGTCCCCTTTAATGCAAGAAGATGAGAACTAGAATGTCATTTTGAGCAGGTAGGCCAGGACCTAGTCAGCAGAGCTTTGTGATATACTTCATCATTTGAATAAGATTAAAAGAAGCAGATGGTGGGAGGAATTTAGCATTGGGGTTTGCCAAAGCATGATCAGTGAAAGGAGAAGGGGACAAGACAGGCAAGAGAAGAAGATAGTATGGAGTTGAATTGGATTATCAAGGCATTAAGACAAGAAAGTAAGGAAAGTGTATCTAAAGGGGATGGGAAAAGGGTGCTGTCCTGGAAAAGATCTCAATTAAAAAGGAATGGAAGTAATGGTCAGGATAAATAACAGGGCTAAAAGTTGTAAAGAATAAAGAAAGTTAAAATAATAAAATATTACAATCAAGTAAAAGAATGTCAGAGCTTATGACCATGGAACAGGAAAACTTATGGGTCAGAAATATGACAATCACTGTGTCAAGCTGAGGTAGTATGGAGAGGTAGTTAATATCAACTAAGTAGATTGGAGAATTGGGAAGTTCAGGTATTTGAGGGAGTCTTATATCGAATCCCCTCTTACGAGGTCGAGAGTTTGTGCAGAAAGACAGTAAGCCAGGCAATGAATTCTTTGAGAAAAGAAAGGTGTTTGGGGTGTCAATAGATAATGATCACTAGGATCTGGATTGCCTGATACAGTTAGACAGCATCAACTTTAAAGAGGGAGAGGTTGTTTAATGAAGATGCTGAAGGAAGAGTCTGAAAGTGGTCATGGGGAAAAAGAAGTATTCAAATGCCTCAATCCTGACCAGATTAATACATTAGGGATCTAGAGTAAGAGTACAAGTAGAAGTAAAAAGGAAACAGTATGATTAGGAAGGAGTGAGGTCTTTATGTGTGCCTAAAGATGGAAGAAATGAAAAAGGAAGATATTTAAGGTAAACATCTGGACTGCAGAGGGAGAGGGAAGAAGGAGTCTTATTCAGGCACTAAAGTAGGTTTGGAGTCATGGACATTAGACCCAGAATGTGGGTGGAGTAAAATGGTGGGCTCAGAGTAGGAAAAGGCCAGTGTTTCTCAATGAGTACCTTCTGTTCCAGGATTAATATGTATTGATAGGATGAAGAAAATGACTTAGTAGATAATTTAGGTAAGTGTATCACTTTCATTGGGGAAAAAAGGCTCAAGAAAACTTAAAAATATTTGTACTACTATTCTGTTCTTTAAAAATTCTCTCTACTATTTAAGATTCTATCAAAATATGGTATGCTTCTTTTTTGAGCATCCATTCTAATATTTGTTGCTTATCATCTTCCTTACCCCAGTTTCTTTCCCTACATTCATCCCTTGTACAGATGCTAAAGTATAAATGCCAAATGACCAAAGAAAGTATAGAGTGGATCTCAGAAAACAAAATGGATAATACATATTACATAAAATTGAAGTTTTTGCAAAAACTAAATTAATGAAGTTAAAGTTAGAAGGGTAACAGGGGAAAATGTAGGAATTTTCATCAATAAGGATCTGATACACACAATATATAAAAATTGATTCAAATAGGTGAAAGCAAGAGCCATTCTTCAATAGATAAAATGTTAAAGGGATAAAAACAGGTAAACAAGCATTATTCAAAGAAAAACATGTATGATATCAGGAGACAAATAAAAAATGCTCCAGATATCACTAACCATTAGAAAAATGCAAATTAAAACAACTCTGAGTTTCCATTACATTGGCAAGAAATGATCAACTCTCTAGGAGTCTTGTTGCCTTTACAATAGGAGTCATCATCTCTGGGTCTAATACAGCACATCAGCTTCTTTGAAAAGGTAGGAAGAGATTTTTGTTGTCCAGTCCTTACAATCACGTCTGACTCTTCACAACCACTTGTGAGTTTTCTTAACAAAGATATTGGAGGTTTGTTGTTTCCTTCTTTAGTTCATTTTACAGATGAGGAAACTTAGGCAAACAGGATTAAGTGACTTCCCCAGGATCACACAGCTAGTGACTGTCTGAGGCCAGATTTAAACTCAGGTCTTTCTGACTCCAGGCCCAATGCTCTATCCACTGTACCACCTATGAAGACATTAATTTTTTCTATTCCTGTTTAAAAGTTCAGTTTTCTGAACTTTCACATGTCATACAGGTCAATAAGTTAAATAATTCAATTAAAGAGACGTTTGGAGCACTTATCGTAACATGGCAGAAGAATAGAGAATACCATTATATGAGGTATTGTGGAAAAAAGAAAATTTATATAAGATAGTCTTGGAGAGGGATATGATACATTTGAGTGATGCCTTTAGATTTCAGCTTCTTTGCAGGATTGGGAGAAAATAAAGAACCTGAGCCTATTAGATTATACAATTGTTAGCCCTACCCACTTTTCCTGATTCTTTTGATCATTGATTCTCAGAACTGTTTTTGAAATTTGTTCATTTATTTATAAATACTTTAAAGGAATAGTTGTTTATTTTGTTTTATTTTTTTCTTTGTCCATTCATTTAATCATTTATTTATTCACTTATTTGTTCATTCATTTATCTATTTATTTATTTATTTGTCCATTCATTCATTCGTTTATTTATTTATTTTCAGTTTACAACATTTGGTTCCATAATCCCTTGAGGTCCAAATTTTCTCCACCTCCATGGAAGCATGCAATCCAATATAGGTTCTATAAATACCTTTACATTAAGCATTAGTCAAGTTGCAAAGAAGGATTATAGCCAATGGAATGAACAATGAGAAAGAAGGAACAAACCAAAACATAGAGAGAGCAAGTAGTTTGTTTCAATCTGCATTCAGACTCCATAAATTATTCTCTGGATGTGGATAGTCTTTCTGTCATGAGTCTTTTGGAGTGGCCTTATGGCCCTGCATTGCTGAAAGGAGTCCAGTCTATCAAAGTTAGCCATCATAGATACAATGTTTTTGTAACTGTGCACAATGTTTTCCTGGTTCTACTCCTCTCACTCAGAATCAGTTTATATATGTCTCTCTGTGTTGGAAAATTGGAACTCTAATGCATTGTGCCTAGAGTTGCAAACTGAACTAACCATTTTGGGGAGCAATTTGGAACTATGCCTAAAGGGCTATAAAAATGTTCATATGCTTTGATCCAACAGTACCACTCCTAGGGCTATTCCCCAAAAAGTTCATACAAGTGGGAAAAGGACCTGTATGTACATAAATATTTATAATAGCACTTTTTATAATGACCAAGAATTGGAAATCAAGGGGATGCTCATCAATTGGGGAATGGTAAAATAAATTGTGATATATGAATGTAATATAATACTATTGTGCTATAAAAAAATGAGAAGCAGATGGACTTCATAATAACATGGAGAGACTTATACAAACTGATTGCTTTGTTCATACAAAAATTTTTCAATTTAATATAATCAAAATTATCCATTTTGCATTTCATAATGTTCTCTATCTCTTGTTTGGCAATGTATTCCTCCCTTCTCCATAAATCTGACAGGTAAACTATTCCTTGCTCTCCCAGATTGTTCATCAGACTTTATACCTAGATCATGATCCCATTAAGATTTTTTTGCCTTTGGTTTAAGTTGGTCTATGCCCAGTTTCTGCCATGCTATTTTCCTGTTTTCTCAGTAGTTTTTGTTAAAGAATGAGTTCCTATCCCAGAAGCTGGAGTCTTTAGGTTTATCAAACAGTAGATTACCATAATCATTAACAGCTGTGTCTATAGTCTATTCCACTGATCCACTACTCTATTCTTCAGCCAGTACAAAGTAGTATTAATAACTGTTACTTTATAATACAGTTTAAAATCTGGCATGGCTAGGTCACCTTCCCTAGCATTTCTTTTCATTAATTCCTTTGATATTCTGGAGATTTTATTCTTCAAGATGAATTTTGTTACTATTTTTCTAGCTCTAGAAAATATTTTTGGTAGATTGATTGGTATGGTACTAAATAGATAAATTAATTTAGGTCAAATTATCATTTTTATTATATTAGCTCAATCTAACCACAAGCAACTGATGTTTTTATTCTTATTTAGATCTAGCTTTATTTGTGTGAAATGTATTTTGTAATTGTTTTCATATAGTTCCCTGGTTTGTTTTGGCAGGTAGATTCCCAAATATTTGATTATGTCTACAGTAACTTTAAATGGAATTTTGCTTTCTATTTCTGGTTGTTAGATTTAATTAGAAATACATAGAAATACTGAGGATTTATGTGGGTTTATTTTATATCCTACAACTTTGCTAAATTTATTTATTATCTCAAGTAGTTCTTTACTTGATTCCCTAGGATTCTCTAAGTATATAATCATATCATCTGCAAGGAGTTATAGCTTAGTCTCTTCTTTGCCTATTTTTTTAAATTTCTTTTTCTTCTCTTATTTCTACAACTAACATTTCTAGTACCAAATTGAATAACAGAGGTGAGAGTGGACATCCTTGTTTTACCCCCTATCTTATTGGAAATGCTTCTAGCTTATCCCCATTACATATAATATTTGCTGATGGTTTTAAATAGATGCTACTTTCCTTCCTGGCCTGGAAATCTGCCACATTCCATCTCTCAATAAATTGTGCTACTCTAAAAACCATTCAGACTCACTTTTAGAGGTTACTAAAGGAATTCATGGGCCCATTCAGATGAGTTCCTGCTTTCACTCTGCCTTCTTGACTCCACCTTCAAAACAATAGTTTTAATAGATATTCTTTCTACCATTTTATGGTAGATTATCCTTTCATAGCATAATCTCCCATCAAAGTTACCAATTTACCATTAATCCTCCCCTGCAAAAAAAGGTTTTAGAAGAAAAAAAAAGTTTTTTTCACTGTATTTTAGGTTAGCCAATATGATGTGTGCTTCTTTTACTAATAGGGTACATGAATATGAACTAATTTCTGTGGGTAGTTTATTCAGCAGACACCTGAGGACATTATTGAATAACAATCATTTTTTAGGGCTCGAAACAGAGGTTGTATGTACAACAAAATTTGAAATTCTTGATTATTTCATATCTGCTATGGATAATTCTTCAGTCCTGTTCTAAATTAATCCCTGTTCCATAGGAAAAAGAGATAAGAAAAATGTTTGTTAATGAGTAACAGATAACCCTGTTACATATCTCTCTTTCCAGGTTTATAGATAATATGCTGGAAGGAACCTTAAAAATCATTCTAATCCCTTCATTTTACAGCTAAGGAACTGATGACCGTAAAAAGTTAATTTACTTCTCTAAAGTTACACAGTCAGTGGGACATCTGGCGTACAAATTCAGGTCCCAGCTCAATCCAGTGTTCTACCCACTGCTATATCTTAACACCTCAGGTCTTTCTGGATAAAGGTGCTATATGTAATCAAAAAGAACAGCAGCAACACAGGAAATAGAACTACTCCATCTGGAAAATTTGTCCTTTTTATTTTTTAAATAATCAATGATCAGAATAGCTGAATCAAAACAAAAATTTGTCTTAATTATGTTAATTAATTATTATACAATGAATATCACGTGTTTAATAACAGAACTAGGTTACTATCTGTAATGGGCAGCTAGAAGGCACAGTGAATAGAGTACCAGGCCTATAGTCAAGAAGATTCATCTTCCTGAGTTCAAATCCAGCATCAGATACTTACTAGCTGTGTGACTCTGGTCAAGTTACATAACCCTGTTTGCCTCAGTTTCTTCATCTGTAAAATGATCTGGAGAAGGAAAAGGCAAACCACTCTAGTATTTTTGCCAAGAAAATCCTAAATGGGTTCACAGAAAGTCAAACTCAACTGACTGATGAACAACAACATCTGAAATGTCTGTAGACATTTAAGCCAAAGATTCTGATACAGCTAGGCAAAACTGAAAAAAAAAAACCATCAGAGACTTGTAGGATAATAGATTTTAAGCTAGATGTGACCTTGGAATTCCTCTATTTTGACACTCTCATTTTACAGATGAACAAAGTGAAGTTGAGAGAGACTTGTTCAGGATTGCAAAGATAGTGACAGAAGCAGGATTGGAATCCTGATTCCCCAACTCTGGGGTCTAGACTCTCCACATTGCCAGTTCTGTTAAATATAAAAAAATGATTCAGACAATAAGACTTAGAAAGACACCCATCTCGATCCAGTTTTGTTTTTGTTGTTTGCTTTTCTCAAGCAGAATTTCCTTAACATGGTCAGAAATAAATTCTGAAAGATTCACTGACTAGTCAGATGCTTGCATAATAAACCAAGGTGCTAACTGTGATGGGTACAGGACATCCAGGATCACAAAAGAGAAAGAAAGCACTGTCTGCGGTCCTCCTTCTCTTCTTTTCCCCCATCGTTCCTTTCATATCCCCTTCTTCTTTTTCCTCCTTACCTCCCTTCCCCCAATAGACCTTTCATCTAGTACAAAGCTGCATTGAAGCCTCTCCTGTCCTCTTTCCTGCTTTGCAGCAATTCTAAGAAAACCTTCAGTGGTGTGGAACCTGTAGCCTCAAGGTCCATGTGGCCTACTAGTCCCTCAAGAGCATATCTTTGACTGAATCCAAGTTTTACAGAACAAATTATTTTATTAAGGGTATTTTCTCTATGAAGTTTGAATTCTGTCAAAGGGACACGTTTGAGGACCCTAGAGCATCGTATGTAGACTCGAGGCCACAGGTTCTCCACCCCTGAAGCTGGTAACATGAGAAAGACCTGTGCACTTGTGAGGGACTTTATGATAGAGAGGGGCTGACTATCTAGGTCTTGCTCTGAAGCTAGAGTTTAAAATGCTGCAGAATCTAGTAGAGAAAAGCTTCCCACATCACCCTGGTTGATTAGATTACCTTCTATAACTGGTGAATAGCCAATCGGCACCATCCCCTGCATCCTTCTACTTCATAAAGGTAGCTAGCTCAAAGCTCATATCACCTGCCTTATTGTCACTCACTACCCTCAGATCCGTAAGAATACACAAACATTTACGAGAATGGAGATGTTCCAAAGTTTTGTTTTCCTAAAGATGAACTGCCTTTAGAAAGGTGGAACCTTGCTCAAAAGAGAAGGATATTTTGTTGAGTGTAATCTCTCTGCTTAATGGGCCCCCCCATTTTTTTTCTCCAGGCAACATAAATGTTCCTGTTATGTGAAAAAAGACAAACAAAATGCTGAAATCGTTGGAAATAGGTTTTGGCTACTGTCTGAAGCAGAAAAGGATGAAGTCTAGGTCTCTGTAACTCCAATTGAATAATATGTGAAAACTAAAGTGTCTTCTAATGACTACAATTCATATTTGCTTTTCAATAAAATAATTAAAACAGCTAGCATTTATAGAACACCTTCAAGTTTGCAAAGTATATTATCTCATTTGATGCCACACAACTCTTTGAACTAGGGTGCTTTTATCATCCTGACTTTACTGAGGCTGAGAAAACATAAGTAATGTGTCCAGGGTTAAACAGCTATTAAATGTCTGGAGAGGAATTTGACCCAGATATTCCTAACTCTAACTCCAACACTTTATCTACCATATCACCTAGCTGCCCCTTTATGATGTGTTGAGCTATGAAGTCACTGATGATGAAGATAACAACTTGATCAGTCTGTCAATAAACATTTATCAAGCCCCTACTACATACCAGGTACTGGGCTAAACACTGGGTATTCAAAAAAAAGGGGGGGAGAGAGAAAAAAAGATAGTCCCTGCCCTAGAACAACTCAAAACCTAATGGGGGAAAGGGGAGAGGGAGACACCACAAAAGCAAACTAATATGTACAACTTGTAAACACTATAAGTAGAAAATTAATAGAGGGAAAGCACTGGAATTAAGAAAGATAGGGACTTTAATGGGGAAAGGGAGCTTGGTAGTACAGAGACTGAAGATAAGTTTTAATTCATAAAGAGAAAATTGACCTAGAAGACAGAGGCTTGGTTTCCTTCCTAGAAAGAAATAATTCTCTTATGAACAAGGACAAAACTGAGAGGGCCTCCTGTACCAGACAGAGAAACATGTTTTGACAATAAGGAAAAGGATAGATAAATCATGGTAGAGGGATACCACTGGCCTAAAGCAAGAATCTTCTTTGCAGAGGACCATTTACTTCTGGGGAACTTGGATTGCTGATATGTGGTCATAGCATTACAGAATTGCCCAGGGTAGGGCCTAAACATAAAAAGACATTAATTCAAAGCTTCAAATGAATGACTTATGAACTTATAAGGTATTTGATGTGTGAAAAGCTTTACTTCATAGGGGAGACTTATTTGCAAAAACTTAAAAAACACGCGGGGAAAAGAGAAACACCAATCCAAGCATATACAACAATCCATGAATCTACATTCCAATGCATAAGAGGAAAAGCCTTGGTAATTTAAGTGATCCCTCCTCTACAAAGGGGACAGACAGGTAGGTATTACAGTGAATAGAGAGTCCCAGCATCTGGAGTCAGGAAGACTCAACTTCCTAGAGGCAGTTAGGTGGCGCAGTGAATTTAGCACCGACCTTGGAGTCAGAAGGACCTAAATTCAAATCTGGATTCAGATGCTTAGCACTTAACTAGCCATGTGATCTTGGGCAAGTCACTTGACCCCAATTGCCCTGTCTTCCCCCATTCAAAAAGAAAAAAAAAAAGACTTACAGACTTATGACATATGACCCTGGGCAAGTCATTTAACCCTGTTTACCCCAGTTTTTTTTCATCTGTAAAATGAGCTGGAGAAGGAAGTAAGAAAATATTCCATTATCTTTGCCAAGAAAATTCCAAATAGGGTCATGAAGAGTCAGACATGACTGAAAAGAAAGTTGCAAAAAATGATAGGTGTGTGCAATAAGGCTTGAAGAAAATAATACAGTCAGGCTAGCCCATATTTGAGATAGCTAGATCCCTAAAAATAATAAGAACTCAGTAGTAGTAGAAAACTTCAACAACAACCAACAGGCTTAGAAGAGTTGATAGATTCAGCATATATAATGCAATTATAAAGGTGACAAGAAAGATTCCCACTGGGAAGTCTGACATGCAAATACCTTAGAAAACCACACTGTGGATGTAGATCCAAAGCCTAAAGGTGGCAAAGAATCTGAAGACAGAACGCATAGACAAAATCAACCTATTGATAAATGAAGAGTGAAGAGAACAATAGTGACAATATCGGGATGCGCATGTTAGAAGTAAAGAAGCATCATGAACACAGGACTGATGAATACACTCAAAAGAGAAACAAAGATTTGTTAGGTGATAAGCTGACTTCCCAAGAATCAGCACTAGGAAAGAAAGATCAGCTGACAAGGAGAGATCATCCTGAATGCCCCAAATCATAAGAATGAGTTTATCATCAGATTACAGAAATTGGATTCAAGAATATCACCATCAAGACATAATCCATCAATAAACATTTATTGTCTATTATATTCCAGGCACTATGCTAAGTGTTGGGGATGCAAAAAGGCAAAAGATAGTCCCTGTCCTCAAGGAGCTTGAAATATAACGAGGGACAATATGCAAACAAAATATAAAAAAAGAGAAGTCAAATTATTTTCTGTAACACGTATAGGATAGAAAACTACAAATATGTCAGATGAACTTGAGAGAATTACCATTTGATTTGATGGAACCAATACCCACAAATCCAGTATCACCAAACAAACTATAGTTTCAGGCCCAAGTTTAATAGGAATTGAAGTTAGATGATATGTTTTCCCCTAAGACCCATAGTGATCAGAAATATTAGAGAAACTTGATATGCAGATAAAAAGGCTTAACTGTGAGATTTATCAGCTGCAGGAGAAATTTAAAAATAAGATAGAGCAAAGGCTTATGCTTGTAAGAAGTCAAGATATTTCATATTTCTGTCATAGACAGTTATGTACTGAATCAAACCAGAATCTTCATATAAATTGAAGCTATTTATATAGTGCTGTGTCCTCCCCCATACCCACCCAATATTTCTCTTCTTCCCCTCCTGGGAAATTCTTAGTTCAGCAGCCAATAATATTGTTTCAGCAATAGAATTATCATTTAGCTCAGAGTAAATAGTAGATAAATACAGTAAGGTATTTATGTTAGAATAAATTATAATTGCACTGTTAGTTTTAACAATTTGAAATTATTTTCCCAAACATAACCATTTTTTTTATTTCAACATGTGTTTGTTTTGATTTCCACATCTGATGAATAGTTTCTAAGTTGCACTGAGTCCTTCTGGAAGAAGGAATAGAAAAATATGAAAACACACACTTGTAGGAATTTTTCAGTTTCTCCCAGGTCCAGAAGATTATCTTTATAAATTAAGTGAACTTGGTAATAATTGGTTTTCCAATTAAAAGTATTTCACAATAACTTTGAACTTAAAAAAGGTATCTTATAATAGCATCACTAAAGAAGAAAAGAGAGCTGTTGTGTGTGGTTTTTTTTTTTAATTGACATATCAAATAAGCAGGTATTTTAACTATATTGATAAATAAAATCACAGTATAAGTGAAAACTAACTCATTTTGGGAAATTGTTTAGACAGCAATAGATTAGAAGTTTTGTGCACAAATCTCAGTAAGTAAAATTTTGGCAGTTTCTTATTCTAAGACAAATAATCAAAGATATTTATACCAGACCAAAAATGGCAACTCTTGCTTTAAATTACAAGAATTATAAAGTCATAATCTCAAAATTGCCAGTGCCACTCCAACTAATTGCAAAATCTTTTTTTATTCACCACTCCTCTCCAATTAACTGCCAATAAAAGAATATTAATAATATTTATAAAGTCCTAATGGAAAGAAATAAAATTCTACATTTTAAGCTAAAGTACTATTTGTTGATGTTGAGCTCCTCATAATTCAATAGAGCATGTTTTCTAAGTAAATTAATTTGTAGTTTGTAGCATGAAAGATGATTCAGTAAAAAATATTGATTTAAAACTTCATTGGCTGAATGAATTTCCTAAGTGCTAGAGTTCTGGTACTGTTTGCCATTTATTGCTCCCCCCTCTCCCTACCCCAATATCCTTCTCTCTGTGCACTGTACAGAACACTATCATAATTGAGGCCATTTTTCTTGTATTGAAGGTTTTTTTCCATAAAAGAAGGCTATCATTCTTACCCTGGCTTTCAAGCAAAATTTCAAAGGCCCCCCTGGACTCTAACTAGTTCAAAGTCTCCCAAATCCTCTCCTCTGCTTTGTCTTTCTATATAGGAGTTGAAAACAGCTCTTAGAGCTTGAGAAGATATCTTAATTGAAAAAAGCAGAGGACTGAAAATTTAGGTTAAAATGATTTGGAAATGGAGGTGTCTTTTATCTCCAATTACTTTATTTTTCCACATCACTTGTTTGGGAAAATCTGTGTCTTAGAACGAATTATGCATGCAATAAGAGAAAATCACCACTTTCATTCTGAAATTATTACAGATATAAACACTAGAAAGAATATGAAGGGCTAATGGGAATGAGGAGTGTAAGGTGGCAATTGAACTCTTCCTGCCCTTCTTTCATTATTCCACACACACCCTTTCTATTGTGCAATTCCTCCTACCTCTTCATTTGTATCCCTTGCTCAGGGCTCCTACTTACAACTTAAGCAATTGGACTGGAACATGTGATGATGTTGCCACTTCCAAAGCCATAGGGCTTTAAAATATCAATTTTGAAACATCAGTGCCACTTCTCTCATGTGTCTATTTTCATTTCATTAGTGCTATTTCCTCTCATACCTTCTATAGTCTGGAATGATCAGTATAGGAAATAAATGAAGATGTTTAAGATATTCTTTTTTTTTAAGAAATATTTTTTAAACTTATACTATAAGGCAGGTATTGAGTTTAGTGTTGTATATGCAAATATAAGCAAAAAAGAAAAATAATTCCTGCCCTATATTCTAATGCAAGAGCACAACACATTAATGGGAGTGGAAATGGGGGAGAGGAGAAGGAGATTAGGTTTTGAAGTCCAGAGAAATTCAGGAACTTGGACTGGAGGAGAATGAAGGAGGGCCCTCTTGTTCCCTTGACAAAATGGAGGTTCCAGGAGGAATTCAACAGTGGGAGAAGGGAGGCAGACCTTATGGAGGAATATTCTAAGATGATTGGACATATGTGGTAGTATACTGTTGAGGAAGCCCCAATCACTAAGAGATGTTGCCAGTGAATTGGAAGTAGTGGGGTGACTGAAAAGAAAGTCCTGGGAGAGAAAGAAACCTTGATTTATGGAGTATAAAGTGACAGAAGCAGAAAGGAACTTGAGAGACCCTGTGATCCAGACCTCTGCCTTCTGAGACACATGCAAGTTGAATTCCTTGACTGTGGGTTTAATTTCTACCAGTCAAAAGCTCTGAAATAGCCATCCTCATTTCTTCCTCATTTTCTTTTGTAGTCTGTGCATTTCAATTGCTTTCTGTATGACTTTCTGAATCATACCCCTCTGAATCCAAAAGAAGCTACTGAAAAATCAATGCCACTTCTTCCATATGATCATGTTCATCTCATTAGAACTATTCCCTTTGATGCCATCTGTAGTGGCTAGAGTTATTCCTTTAAAATAGGAAGAAATCTCTTTTCCTCTTTTTCATCAGTCAGTAGTTATAGGTTAGATTTAATGATGCAGCACTATGACATAGGAACACAATTGCTTGGCTTTCAACTACAATATGTTTAATTTATCTCACATTATTTAGTCAGAGATATTAAATGTGACATTATGTTTTTAAAATAAGTTTCCACTAAAACTGTGCTTTCTTCAGGAATTCATTTTATCTTCCTTTCTTGGAAATATGTGGGGTTTTTTAATATTTTTTTTTGTTTCTGTAGGAGGATGGAATATCTGCCTCATTAGTCTGTTGGTGCAGAAGATCCAGTATTCAGAGGCTGTAATTT
This sequence comes from Pseudochirops corinnae, assembly GCA_028646515.1. Taxonomy (NCBI): domain Eukaryota; kingdom Metazoa; phylum Chordata; class Mammalia; order Diprotodontia; family Pseudocheiridae; genus Pseudochirops; species Pseudochirops corinnae. The sequence goes on from CM053591.1 coordinate 125,013,290, forward strand.
GGTATTTTAGAGGAACAGAATGGCAAAAACACATAAGAAGTAAGTGTCCTAAATGTCAATTGACAAATGTTGTAATGTTGTATATATCTGAAAAAATTCCCCTGAAGAAATCATAGTGTGCCCTGAAGCATGAGAGTTCCTTATTACCTAATAGCAGGAATAATAACAACAACAATAAAAAATTTACCATTTATCAAATTATTCAACCCCCTTAAAACTCTATGGCCTCCCATTATAGTAATAAAACTATATGATATATGATCTGGTTCTTTTCTAATTTTTGTGGTATTATCTATAGTATTCAAGTAGCATATTCATTTTGAATTTATTGTAGAATATGGTAGAAAATGTTGGTCTAAGTAAATACTGTGAAATTGCTTTCTAGGAAGTTATTCCCTAAATAATTCATGTTCTGAGTTTTATGGAATAATGGATTATTGAGTTCCATTGTTTATTAATCTCTATTTTCTATTCCATTGTTCAACTTCTCCCTTTTTGCTTTTGATTACTGCTGATTTATAATATAATTTGACATCAGGAAGTGATATTCCTTCGTCACTTCTACCTTTTTTTTTTTTAATATTACTCTTAAATATTCTAGATTCTTTTTTTTTTTTACTGAATGAATTTTTTTCTAATTGATGCAAAGTGAAATAAGGATACAGAAAACAGTGATTACAACAATGAAAATGGAAAGAACAGCCAAAAAACAATTAAAAGTGAATCCTGAAAAATTGCAAATAATTACCATGTGCACAATAAAGACATAAAAAAGAGCTCCTCCTCTTACTCCTCTGTAGAGGTGGAGGATCCATGGATGTGGGGCATTGCATTGTTTTTTAGAGTTTTCTGATATACTCATTTCCCATGCTTTTTCTCTTTCTTTTCTCTTTCTTTTAAATAATACTTTGTTCTATTTAATATCTCTCTAGGAAGGGGGCAAGAAGGATACTGAAAGTAATCTGGGTGAGGTTAAAAACCATATATACCAATATAATTTATTTTAAAATAAAAAGGCAAGTAAAAAGATGGAGATGTTAATGGTTCTAGCCAAACTCAGTTCCTCTAAGGAATACCTATTCAGAAAAAAAGCAAGGGTGCCATATGAACGGAACCAAAGAAAATCACCAGTGATGTCCTTCATCCCATAAAGATTACACAAAGAGGCAGGACCTGATACAATGATTTCTCCAGGGGCTGAATTTTTCTATTGGTGATGGTACAAAAAGTAGGCCAAGACCAGTTCATCTTGTAAAACTATCACTGTCTCCCTTGAGGCTCCATGTGACTCAAAATATATGAACATTCTAGAATGCTAGACCAGGGACAAACATTTGTATTCAGCATTTTCTAGTAGGTAACAAGAACAGCATTGCCAGTTTTGAGGCAAGTTGTCCTTTAAGAATTATGAGAATCCCTGATAACCATGAAGACATGAGAAATCTGTTTATTGTATTTCAAGAAATCATAAAAGAAAATTTCCCTTAACTATTAGAACCAAATGGTAAATGAAAATAGGAAGAATCTAAGTCATTTCCTGAAAGCAACCACAAGTTGAAAATAAATATAAATGCCTTAACTAATTTCCAAGGTTTTGAACTCAAAGGGAAAAAAAAAATGTTGTTTATTCCTTTTTTTTTTTGTCTAAAAGGAACAATGCCATTATGGGTGATGTCTTGATTTTCATGTGAATTGGAATTAGTGAGACAGAGTTGCTCAAAGTCATCAGCTTCACTCTGTCTTCCAAAATCTTTGAAGTCCAATGGCAAGAAAAAAGGACAGGATGATTGGTGATGGCCTGGGATACAGTGGATGACCTTGACATCTGACCAAACTCTTAGCATTCCACAGAGCCTGCTTCAAATCACAAACAGCTAAGGAAGAAAGATATTAAGTACCAAGAAATCATCATCAGAATCATAGAAGATGTAGTATCAACTACTACAGATGAAATGAAATCTTAAAATATTTCTAAAAATTGAATTATCAGAAGAAGAATATATAAAATTAAGGTTGAAGTTGTAGGAATAGGCATCTCATGAACTTCACTCTTGTCTAGAGCAGTTGAAGGAAGGTTAATACACACACATAATACACACACACTCACACACACACACACATCTGCAGAGTTTAATGAAGTAGCATTATGGTACAGGGGGAGGAAAAGAGGATCAAAAGTTATGATAGAATTGATGTGGGAAAAAACAAATTTCAAGTATGGAGGACATATTATAAGGGAAGGATTAAAGGAAGAGAAAGAAAGGAATTTAGGCTATGCAAGGAATGATGAAACAAAGAGAAAAGGAAATAAAAGATGACTCTACATACAGTTACTTTGTGTTGAATGCAATGCTCTTCATTCACCATTTTTTTTTTATAAATGTTGTGGTTCAGGGATAAAAGAGAAGCATTTAAATATGATAGAAGAATAAAGCATACCAAACAATCATAATGCTAAATGGGGAATAGATTAACTCACTCACACAATGGAGTACTGTTGCAAAATGGATTAGAAATGAGCATCCAACAATACATTGCTATAAAAAAATACACATCAAACATGAAGATTGCAAAAAAGTTAAGGTGAGAGTATGGAGAAGATTTTATAGGGCTTCAAGTGAACATAAAAAAAAAAAAATGGAGTAGCAGGCTCTAACACAATACACAAGCAGATTCCCAAAAGAATGCTAATGTGAACAGCTTTTAAAGTTTGGATTACAAAGTATAGTGAACACTTCGTTTATTCCATTACAAATCAACGCAAACATTCACAATAAATCATAATACAATATTCACAACATTACATCTTATCATAGAAAATCATGATATAATGTTCACAACAGCTTAGCATTAGAATGGCCACATAGTTTTCACTACAGTGGTCACAATATTTAGAATAAGGAATAAAAGAATAATTATCTGATTTCCCTAAGTGGGAAACCCTAGGAAAAAAGAATAATAATCTGGTTTCCTTAAGGGGGAAATCCTCCTCACTCATTCAATCAATCCACAATACATCAATCTTTCACTCATGGGGCAATCATTAACTTAATCACTCATCTATCAATCAGTCACTAAGTATCATTAATCACAAGATATAATCATTAAAAAAAAAATTACACAAACCTTCCACCCCTTGGTGTCCAGTAAACCTCAATTTAATCCAAGGGGAGGCCTTTTCTTCATCTTGACTTGGGGTGGTCTCTGATTCCCTGGATCCCTTTCCATGATCCCAGCTCATTCCTGAATCCATCAGTCACCTGGATTCAGGGGCAGACAGTTCCCAGGTTCTCACCTAGTCCTCAGAGGTAGACAGCCCCCAAGTCCTTGTCCAGTCCTCAGGGCAGTCCCTAGCACACACCAAAGTTCACAGGATCCAGCACATCTCAAAACCTTCACCACTTCTGTTGCGGGGAACTCAAGGATCAGCCAGGCCACAAAAAAAGTCTTATCCTGGTCCTGCTTCTTCAGTCCTCCAGCAGTTCAGCTGGCCCTAGGATGCAGAAGAAAATTCAGCCTTCCAGGCAGCAGCAGCAGCAGCCACTTAGGCCCTTAACAGATTCTGCTCTCAAGAAAGACTCCAACTCAGTTCTTCAGTCTAGCAGCCCAGCTCTGAGATGCTGGGACAATCTTGTTTCCTCCAACAGTAGCCACCAGCAGGAACATTCCCAATTCTGTCTCTCTGTCTCTAGAATTCTTCTTATATATATATATACATTGGCCTCAGCAACAGGGGAGTTCATACCCTCTCAACAGGGGACAGAGCTCATACCTTCCATACTTAGCCCTAAGTTACTAAGTGCTAAGTATCTGCTAAATTGATTACTGTTACACAGGCAGGTTCTCAGATATCAGTAAAAGTAAACATAATTTTAAAATATAAGTAATGGTACTACATTATATATTGTAAATAACAAAATATCAAGGTGGCTAGATGGTACAGTGAATAGAGCACTATCCTTGAAGTCAGGAGGACCTAGGTTCAAATCTGGTCTCAGACACTTAACACTTAATAGCTGTGTGACCTTAGGCAAGTCACTTAACCCCAATTCCCCTGCCTTCTCCCCTCCAAAAGAATAACATAATATCACCACCAAGTATATGCACTGAAGGGCAGAGCATTCATATACCAAAAGGAAAAGTTAATTTATTGAACTTCTAGAAATAAGCTGTAAAATTTAAAAAAAAAAAAAAATGATAGCCTTAATAGACTTTCTAACATGAACAAATCTAACAAAAATAATTAAATAAAAGGAGATAAATATCTGAATAAGTTTTTAGAATAAGTTAGATACAAAATAGTAGAAAAAAGACCAATTTTGTTGTTAATTTGATAATTGAAATTTAAATATTTCTTTAACAAATACAGTATGTAGCAGAATTTTATGTTATTATAGCTATCTCTTTCCTATTTGTGTTTTTCAATGTTTCTGTGTTGATTATAGTTAAGTTCAAAATAGAAAAAAGCAAAAAAAAAAAA
>CM053591.1:125018269-125051818 GCA_028646515.1 Pseudochirops corinnae
TGAACATCTTTATACCTGCATATTTGTGTAGATATACATGTGTATTTTTATTTATACATATTGTATATGTGTGTGTGTTAAAAAAAAACACGTACTTTTTTATTGGAAATCCTTTGATTTTGTCAATATTTACAATCTTTCACATCTAAACGTAAATTTCTACATTGTGGAACAATTTATGGGCTTATATACAGTGTTCTCAAATTTGGCTGCATTAAATAATTAAATTAAATTTATATTATTTTGTAGTATTCATTGAAGATGAGCTTTGGTGCTGACATGGCAGCATCAACACTTACCAAATAGTCACATCATTCTCTTTCATGTGAATTAAATTTCTTCACCAGTTCTCAACATATGAAGTTTCAGTGAATTAACCCAGGAAAAAAGATGTTTCCATCATGATAATGATCATGGGGCGGAGGGGGAGAGCCATTAGCAAACTGGCTACAGAAGCCATCAAGCACATTTGCACAATTAATTGTTAGTAAAGAACTGTACAGATTCTTTTTGGACTGATTGTTTCACATTTTTTTCAAGATTGAACACTCTAAATCCTCATCTGATTGGCAGCCTCAGTATGACTAGTGGAAGGTGTGATCCTTCTATACTAAAGAAAAATCAATAGAGAATTTTGAGCTGAAAGGAATCTTAGAAATATAATCTAGTCCAGAGATGTGAAGCAAAAAAAGAACAGAACTTCTTTTTACTGTAATGTAATATTTATTGATCTTAGTAAAGTGTTAGATGCTTTAATGGGAGTTTTTTGTTCGTTTGTTTTGTTTTGTTTTAAATCTGACCACTTAGAGCACAAATGATAGTGGTATAAATATAGAAAAGAAGATTGCTAATACTGTAACTTCTTTTAAAAATTGCTAAGAAGTATATTTTCAAATTCTTTATGACTAATTCTACATAATATCTCTTTTAATTTTGTTATCTTCTTTCTTCCTACTAGAAGTGAAAATGGCAGGACCTATAATGCCCTTGGTGAACAACTGGTGAAGAAAATCTCTCTACCATTGGAAATCAGCAACTCTTCTGGCAAACATAGTCTTAGAGCACCAAACTGATAGATTAAGTGCCTTTTGCAGGGTAACAAAGCCAGTATGAGTCAGAGGCAGGAATTATACCCAGATGTTCTTGACTTCTGAACTTGACCCTTTATCCAATATTCCACACTACTTCTACTGTTATTATTGTTTTAAGTAAAAGACTATTAGAGGGGGAGGAGAGTATGAAATTTTGTTCTAGTTTCCCCTGTATAACATATACAAGAAGTAGTCATTCAATATTTGCTTGAATGCTTCCAATGATGTAGAGATTAATACCTTTCAAGATATCTCATTTCAGTTTGGGATACTGCTAATAATTATGAAATGTGTCCTTATATGGAGACAAAATTTGCCTTCCTATGACTTCAACTCATTGTTACTAGTTTTCATCTTTAAGGACAAGCAAAATAGTTAAATCTCTAAATTTTGCCGTCTCATGACTTCAAGTCATTGTTCCTACTTTTCTTCTTTAAGCACAGGCTCTATCTTCCACATGGTTGAATTTTCAAATCCTTGAAAATATTTATGTCTTATCTGCATTAGCTAGAAAGGAACAGAGGAAGAAATAAAGGAATGAGAAAGGATGGAGGGAAAAGAGAAAGAAAAATCCACAAAAAAACCCTTCAGATATTTTCCTGGGAAGTTTTTTTTTTTTTTTTACTTGCACATCTCACATCTTTAACTTGTGATGTTGATCTTTTTTAAACTTAAGAATAGGGTTTCACACCTGTCACTAATAAACATAATGATATTAGAAATGGTTCACCATGCTAATCTTTCATTAATTTCTTGGATCCTTGATTCTGTTATCCAACTTACTAGCTAGCTTTTCTGTTGCTGTTGCTGTTTTTCTTCATGCAAAAATCCAGTGGCAAGAATGAATGATAAGTCAGATTCTATCTTATGGTAAGTACAGATACTAAGTATAGTGACCCAGTGACTTTTAGAAATTGCACAATAGAATGATTTATTCAGTGCCATGTATTAAGGTGTGCTTACAATTCAGGATGATCTTTTTAAAGCAGAAAGAAAATTGTTGAGAACTTTCTAATCTTCCTGAGAAATCTTATATTGTAATCTTGTCAGGAGGAATGAAATATTTCTTGAAAGAAGTGAAGTATTTCAAAAAAGAAAATAAAAGGAAAAAACAAAGGGTCAGAGGGGAATTCCAACCTGCTTAAACATGTCATAAAGAGAGGAAGTCATCCACACTCCTACATATATCACTTGGATGCAAGGACAAGAAGAAATGGAAGGGTAGCTGTTTTCCTTGGAGCTGTTGAACAGGTTGGAAGTACATAGAGTACGTAGAGTATAGAGCTAAACTGTCCAAAGAGAAAGAAGTTTCCCATACTTTACTACATGTTGTCAATGATGCTCAAGGGCTACCAAAGAAAAGAATCTCTGGTTTTGGTTTGAAAAAAAGAAGATATGAATATTTGAGGCTATTGAAACTGCTGTATTTGAGCATAGTACCTGGCATAAAGTGTTTAATAAATGTTTGTTGACTAAGGTATAAACAGTTAGTAGAGCTATCTTTCCACTCTATTTGTCTTTGAGGAGAAAGAAATCCTATAGAATGTTGTCAAATATGACAAATTAATTGGACACTACTAACTCAGGTAGGTTTGTCCTGCAATTACTAGTTTCTTAACAATAAACTAATAAATATCAGCTCTTTCTTTTCCTCAATTGTCCATAACATGTCATCTCAAAAACTACAAATATCAGGTACTGTAAAGCCAAGCACAAGCAGCCCTCCTGAGGACTGCTGCTGTGAATAACTTTAAGGTTCTGATTATATAGTATATTGAACCCAGTAAACTAAAGCAAAACATTCACAGTAACCAAAGTATGACATTCACAGTATAACATAACAAACACATTACTGAAATGACCACATAGTATTAAGCAAAAGATATCATTCAGTAAGTAACAATGTCAATCAATCAATATAAAGTACCCATCTAAAGTCTTTCTTCTTGATTGGAGACTGACTTCCAATCATCCTTAACTCAATCATCCTTAATTACCTTTAATGGGTACAAAGTACAAAGGTTTCCCACCCCTAGATCTCATTGTCTTAATCTCATCAGCAAGCACTAAGTACCCAAGTAAAGATCCTTTCATCTTTACTGGAGAATGACTCCCAAACTCCATGGTTCCTCTTCTATGCTCTCAGCTCTTACCTGAATTCACCCAACTGCCACCTGGATTCACAGGTAGGCAGCTCCCAATTTTTGGCTCATCTCCTGGTCCAGCTCTTGGTCCAGTTCCACATATCAAGCTTAGCTGAGTTACAACAATATTCACACACATTCCTGCACTATCATCAATTCACTTCCTGCCTGTGAAATCAACAGAGACCAACAGACCAGGTCTCTGTCTGAGAAATTAACATCATCAGTAAAGTCCCAGGACCTCTGAAAATATCAGTAAAACCTTCCTTCAGGACTTCTGTAAACAGACAGCAGGAAAGTCCATTTTCAGGGCTTCTGAACCAGCAATAAGATCCCGAGGCTTCTGTAATAACAACAATGTCCTCTGTCAACAGATTGATCTGACAAAGTAACATCAACGCAGAGTGTCAGTACCAGAGGCATCCTTCATCCCAGTTCTGCTAGGTCCCAACTGGTGCTGCAGTTTTAATATCCTCTGCTCTTTTCTGTTCCACCCTTCCTCTTAAGTCCCTCCTATTTTGGTCTTTGGCAAGTTCCTCCCACTGTGGGCTTCACAAGTTCTGCTTCTAACAAAGACTTGATATAATCATAGGTGAAGGCTCAAAGACACTTGAATACCAGAAACCAGGAACTAAGTACCATTTTGCTTGCCATTACAAGAATTTATTGCCTCTTCTACTCTCTTTCATCTTTGTGTCTTATCTCATCACAGTGGCTAAAGATTGTTCTGTGGAAGTATCATTTGGACTTTGACCTGGGTGAGAAATATGAGGGTACCTTTATGTATTTTGCCTCACTCCAGTTCTCCTTATGACCTGCCCTATACCTTGAGACATGTGGAATTCTCAGCTAACCAAGTGGCACCTCATCTCCCCTGTACTCCTTTTCTAAATGCAAAATTCTTCAACAGTTGGAGGAAATTTTCAGTGTTATTCTTTATTTCCTTGACTTTTTATTTGAACTCATTTTCTTTGGGAAAAATTTAATTATTTATGAGTCATATCAGAGCAGGGGTTCTTAACCTTTTTGTGCATCATGGACCCCTCTAACAGTATGTGAAAATCTGGAGACTTTTATTAGATTTCTATTTCTAAATGAATAAGATAAAATGTATAAAGTTTAAAAGAGAGCCAATTTTATATATTTGTATACACACATATACGTACACATACATATATACATAAATACATACATGTGCATACATGAATACATGTAATAAAACATTCATATCAATGAGGTCTTAGATCCGTTTGATCATTTGAGAATATTCACTTCTGAAACAATCCCAAAAATCTACAAGATAGCGTTCTTTACTGTTTTCCTAGAGCTTCATTTTGAAGGGAGAAAAGAGTTAGAAATTAATCACAAGAAAAAAAAAATTATGACTGAGCCCATGACTTGATCTCCTTAACTATAGACTATATTTTCCATATAGAATAACTTAAATAGTGGTCAGATTTTAAGGAAGGTGGATATAGAACTTTGTAAACTTTTTTTTTTTTATACTAAAGAGCCTCATGCTGAGACTTGAAATTTCAATTATGTCTCACATATAGGAGTAGTAATAGAGAGGTCATTCCCTCAATGCTAGAGCTGAAATCCCCCTCCTATGTATGAGGCCTCATGTGTAATGAGGCTCATAGGTTCTGAGGCCCTGTGTGTTTCATGTAGTTGTTTTTGTGTGACTTGAAAAGAAGTAGAATATTTTTTTTTTTCTTTCTTCTTCTCCCCAACCCTTCTCCAAGTGATTACTGCCAAGAGGGGAAGCAAAAGGTTGGAACCAGAAATTTGGGCACTCTGCTCTCCTCTAAGAGAGTGGGTATAAGGATAAATTTATATTATTTGTTCCCTTAAATGTTAATAGGCTAGGTGATATAATTGAGTTCAAGTTAACTTCTTTTTTAATATTACAATATTTTTTTTAAATGAATTTATTTATTTTTAGTTTACAGCATTTGTTTCCACAAGATTTTGAATTCCAACTTTTCTCTCCATCTTCTCCCTACACCCCCCCATCCCAGGATGGCAAGCATACTGAATATTCCTTCCTCCAGTCTGCCCTCTTATATGTCCCCCCATCTCTTCCCTTACCCCCTTACCCCTTACTTTCTTGTAAGACAAGATGGATTTCTATACCCCATTGTCTATATATCTTATTTCCTGATTGCGTGTAACAGCAATTTTTTAATGTTTGTTTTTAAAACTTTGAGTTCCAGATTCTCTCCCTTATTCCATCCTCACCGATCCACACTAGGAAGACAAGCAATGCAACATAGGCTACACGTGTACAGGCATGCAAAACATTTCCATAGTAGTCATGTTGTGAAAGGCTAACTATATTTCCCTCATCCTATCTGATCCCCACTTATTCTATTTTCTTTGACCTTTTACCTTTTCAAAAGTGTTTGCTTCTGACTACTCCTTAACCCAATCTGTGCTCTCTTCTATCATTCCCCCTTCTTATTCCCTTCCCTCTCACTTTCCTGTAGGGTAAGATACCCAGTTGACTATATATATTATTCCTTCCTTAAGCCAAATCCAATGAGAGTAAGGTTGACTCATTCCCTTTCACCTCCCTATTCTTCCACTCCATTATAATAGCTTTCTCTTGCCTCTTTTATATGAGATAATATACTCTATTCTATTTCACCCTTTCTCCTCCCAATATATTCCTCTATCACCTATTAATTTTAATTTTTAGATATCATGCCTTCATATTCAACTCATGCTCTGCCCGCTACATACACGTGAACACACACATATAAACATACATACGTACACACGTACACCACTTATACATATGTGCGTATACATATATGTGCATATATGTGTGTCTGTGATACATACATATACATTTTCTTCAACAATCCTCATACTGAGAAAAGTCTCAAGAATTAAAATATTTGTTTTCCATGTAAGAATGTAAAAATTCAACTTTTAATAAGTTCCTTATGATTTATCTTTCCTGTTTACCTTTCCATGCTTCTCTTGATTCTTGTATTTGAAAGTCAAAATTTTCTGTTCGGCTCTAGTTTATTTCATCAAGAAGTATTTGAAAGTCCTCTACTTCATTCATTATCCGTATTTTTCCCTGAAGTATTATACTCAGTTTTACTGAGTGGGTGATTCTTAGTTTTAATCCTAGCTCCTTTGACCTCTGGAATATCATATTCTAAGCCCTTTGATCCCTTAATGTAGAAGCTGCTAGATTTGGTGTTATCATGATTGTGTTTCCACAGTACTCAAATTGTTCCTTCCTCATTGCTTGCAATATTTTCTCCTTGACCTGGGGACTCTGGAATTTGGCTATAATATTCCTACAAACTTTCTTTTGGGAATCTTTATAAAGAGGCAATGGGTAAATTCTTTCCATTTCTGTTTTACCTTCTGCTTCTAGAATATCAGAGCAGATATGCAATTCAGAGTGAATGTCATTGTAATGGTAATGGAATTTGGAGATGCCCCTGTATTGGCTTGGTTTTTAGGTTGAGTGTTAAAACCCAGAGCTTGTGGATCTCACTTGTGGGATGGACTTGTTGACATGAAGAGAGAGGGCTGAACTGAGAGGAGCTATGAATTGGGAGAGAGGCCCAAGCCTAGAGAAGGCCAGAAGAACTTTGGGAGAGCAGTATCCAGTATCACGGAGCCTGAATTGCTGAGAGAAATACTGCTGAGAGCCCATTGGAACTGCCCAGGACTTTTGGGAACTGCCACCTCAAACTGCCAAGAACTGAGGAGGCATGGCTGTGATGCCGGTATTTTGTCTGTCTGTTTTGATGTTGTTTTGCCAGATTCACCTGCTGGTGAATGACAGTGCTGCTGTTGTAGAGGTCCTGGAACCTGGCTGTTGGTTCAGAAGCCCTGAAGGAGGATTTTCTTGTGGTACCTGCACAGAAATCCTGGAAGAGGTCTTTGCTGATGTTTTCAAGGGTTCTGGGACTGTTCTACAGGCAGAGAGTGACTTGATGTGGATACTGGCTATGGTTTTGTTGAGCCATGTCTCCCCAGGAACTGAGATTGCTGAGGGCTTGCCTCAAGTGAAAATGAAAGAAGTCCCTTTCCTTGGACATTCAATGCTGAGCTTAACCTTGTTAAGTTAAGGGTGGATGGCCTTTTGTGCTCTCCTGCCTGTTTTGAAATTCAGGGGTGGGAAGCATTTGAGTTTTTTGTGCTCTGTGATTGACCAAATGAATGTACTTTGTTTATGGTTGGAGACTAATCTCCATTTGAGAAGAGACTTTTGACTGACGAAATGAATGTACTGTCTAGGGGTGGAGTAGTACCTGGATTGAATTGAGAACTTACTTGCTAAAGGAACAAGTTACACTGTATTTTGACTTTCTCTGTTCTGTGAATATTTGCTGAATAAATAGGGTTAACTATGCTGGTAATCTGAACCTTAGAAGTTGCCTTTGCTTGGCATTACTGTCATTTCTTCCCTAAGCCAATTTCAATGAGAGTAAGGTTGACCCATTCCCTTTTTCCTTCCTGTTCTTCCCCTCCATTGTAACAATTATCCCTTGCCTCTTCTGTATGAAAGGATTGACCCCATTCTGTCTCTCCCTGTCTCCTCTCATGCTATTCCTCTCCCACCTCTCAATTTCACCTTTTAAAATATTATTCCATCCTATTCAATTGATCCTGAACCCTCTGTCTATGTACACATATATACACACACTCACATATGTATTCATACACATACATACCCTCTTATATAGAGATATGTGTATATATATATATATATATATATATATATATATATATATATATATATATATATATTCCCTTCAACTATCCTCATACTGAGAATAGTTTCATAAGTTATAATTATTGTTTTTCCACGTTCGTATGTAAATAGTTCAACTTTGATAAGTTCGTTATGAATTTTTTTTCCATGTTCACCTCATGCTTCTTGTATTTGAATGTCAAATTTTCTATTCAGTTCTGATTTCTTCAGAAAGAATGATAGGAAGTCCTCCATCCCATTGAATGACCATATTTTCCCCTCGAACATTATACTCAATTTTGCTGGGTAGGTGATTCCTGTTTTCAATTCCAGCTCCCTTGATCTCCAGAATATCATATTCTAGGCCCTTCGATCCCTTAATGTTGAAGCTTTAGAACCTGGGTTATCCTGATTGTGTTTCCACAATATTCAAATTGTTTCTTCATGGCAGCTTGTAATATTTTCTCCTTGATCTGAGAACACTGGAACCTGGCTATAACATTCCTAGAAGTTTTCTTTTTAGGATCTTTTCCAAGAGGTGATTGGTGAATTCTTTCAAGTTCTATTTTGCCCTCTGGTTCTAAAATATCAAGGAAATTTTCCTTGAGAATTTCTTGAAGGATTCTTTCTAGGTTCTTTTTTTGATCATGGCTTTCATCTAATCCAATAATTTTTAAATTGTCTCTCCTGGTTGTATTTTCCAAGTCAGTGTTTTTTTCAAAGAGATATTTCACATTGCCTCCTATCTTTTCATTTGTTTGGATCTGTTTAATATTATCTTGATTTCTCATAAAGTCATTTGCTTCCATTTGCTCCATTCTAATTCTGAAGGAATTATTCTCTTCAGAAAGCTTTTGAGATTCTTTTTCCATCTGGCAAATTCAACTTTCTAAGGCATTTTTCTCCTACTTGGCTTTTTGGGTCTCTTTTGCCATTTGAGTTCATCTGTTTTTAAGGTGTTATTTTCTTCAGTCAGGTTGTTGACTCTTTTCATGATTTTCTTGCATCATTCTCATTTCTCTTCGCAGTTTTTCTCCACTTCTCTTACTCGGTTTTCAAAATACTTCTTAAGCTGCTCTATGGCTTGTAACCATACATTTTTCTTGGAAGTTTTTTGTGTGGGAGTTCTGACTGTGTTGTCTTCCTCCCATTCCATGCTTTGATCCTTTTTGTCCCCAAAAAAGGAATCTAAAGTTGAACTGCTGGGTTTGCTTTGCTTCCTTTGCCTACTCATGTTGCCAGTCAACTAATTGACTTTTAAGTTCAGTAGAATTTTGCTTTCAGAGGGCAGAGCTCTGTCCCAAATTGCTGGGTTTTTCACAGCTTCAAGAGATATTAGTAGGTCCCCATTTCTGCAGCTCTCACCAGCTTTGGCTCACTGAAAACATACCTCAAGACCACCAGCCAAGACTGTGATCCCAATCCAGGCAGCTCAAGGCAAGAGCACTTAGCCTCTGAATGATCACTTGGCCCCCCTGCAATCCACAGGCCAGGAGCTTCTGAAGCAGCCACATAGAGGCAGCTGCAGGGCTGCTGCTTCAGCCACTTCTAGTCCTGTGGCAGTTGGCTGGACCCTCTCCCCTGAATTTATCCTAGTTCCACTGACCTTTCACTTAGTTCTTGTTTCTTATGGGTTTGTAATTCTGGAAAATGCCACAGCTGCTGGTGATTTGTGTTCCAGCTGCAGCTTGTTCTGTTGGCCCTAGGGCTCTAGCCTGGGGTTCATATGGTGCTAGTCTGGGCTCCCAGCTAGACTGCCTGCCAAGTTGCCTTCAGTGGGAGATGCGTTACTCTGTCATTTTGTGAGTTCTAGAGCTCTAAAATTTGTTTAGAGTCATATTTTATAGGTATTTGAGGTGGTTATGGGGAGAGCTGCAGAGTTTTGCTGTTTCCACAGAGCCATCTTGACTCTGCCCCCGGATCTGTTTTATAATACCTTGATTTCTCATAGTCATTAACTTCTATTTGATTCAAACTAATTCTGAAGGAATTCTTTTCTTCAGTGAGCTTTTGAGCTTTCTTTTCCATCTGACCTATTGTGTTTTTTAAGACATTCTTGTCCTCATTGATTTTTTGGACCTCTTTTGCCATTTGAGTTAGTCTATTTTTAAGGTGTTATTTTCTTCAGTATTTTGGAGGAGTGATCCCCATTAGCAAGTTGTTGATTGTTTTTCATGATTTTCTTGCAACATTCTCATTTCTCTTCCCAATTTTTCCTCTATTTCTTTTACTTGATTTTCAATATCCTTCTTGAGCTCCTCCATGGGCTATGGCCAATTCATATTTTTCTTGGAGGCTTTTAATGCAGAAGTTTTGAATTTATTGTCTTCTTCTGGTTCTATGTTTTTATTGTCTTTGTAACCAAAAAATGATTCTATAGTTTGATTTCTCTTCCTATATTTGTTCATCTTGTCAGCCAAGTACTTGACTTTTTACCTCTTTGCCATGGTAGTACTCTACTTCCAGAGTGGAGAATGCTGTGTTCCAAATTTCTGGGGTTTTGCACAGTTTTAATCAATACTTCTCCTAGTAACCTGCCTCAGAACTGTTAGGAGGACTGCCTCTCCATAGTCTCAACAAATTCTGCCATGCCCGTGCTCCTTACCCCAAGACTTCCACCCAAGACTGCAACCCAGATCCAAGCAGGGCAAATCAAGAGATTCCTGCCTCAGTTCCAGCAGAGAGATTCCTGCATTTTCCCTCTTATCAGCCAGTTTGATTGCCCCACCATCTGTGGGGCCTAGAGCTCAGGAAGCAGCCACCTGCTGCTGCTACCTCCACTGTCCCAGAGGCAGGGGCCAGATCACACTCTTCTCTCACCCAGTTCCAATGATCTCCCCACTGACCTTTTACTTTTTTTGTCATTTAAGGATTGAGATGTCTGGAAGCCACTACAGCTGCCAGTGATTTGATCCCCTGAAATCTGGTCTGGCCAGTCTGTGCTGGCAGAGCCCATGCAGGACTACACTGCACTCCAAGCCTGGTATGATAAAGCCTTCCTTTCAGCTTGCCAGGCTGTTGTATAAGCAATGCAGTATTCACAATGCCTACAGTAACTATAAATATGCTGATATAGTTATTAATCACAAAATGGAACAGGCTCTCTACATAAGAAATATAGATAGTGCATTCATTTAAATACCAGAAGACTGAGTCCCAAAACCAGAAAGTCAAAGCCAACCCGGTAGTGATGAAGTTGGCACATGTGGTCAAAGTAGTAAATACGCACATCCTCAAGCCTTCAAACAGGACAAGCTACCTCAGGCAAAGATCCTCCTCTCCTCACGCACGCAACTGCTCAGCGTCCAGGCACCTTGGTCCCAGCAGCTCTGGCCCCTGGCAGTTCCTGCTCCAGGCAGTCCTCAGCAGGAGTCCTTAGCAGAGATTCTGGCCCACTCAAAGCAAAAAGAGTTCACAGCCACAGCCACTGCCTCCGACATCACTTCCAGTCTGCACCGCACAGAGACTAGCTTGGTTCCGGCGTTCTCCTGCTCCACCCCTTCCTGCTACGTCAGCAAGCTCAAGGGGCTTGGAAGATCTTCAAATCCTAGTATCTTTACAGCTGTTCTCAACTGGAGATGTATTTCACTCTGTTATTTTGTGGGTTCTATAGCTCTAAATTTTCTTTAGAGTCATTTTTATAGGTATTTGAGGTAATTGGGGAAGAATTCAAGTAAGTTCCTGCTTTTACTCCACCATCTTGGCTCCACTCCTCTCAAGTTAACTTCTGACATGTTTCTTGATTAGGGAGAAGAAGGATTCCAAGCTAAAGATTTATTGTAGCAGGATCATTTGGACTTGGAAGGCTTGACACCATTTCCCACCAAATACCCTTTGCCATAATGAATACACATAGCACTTATCTAAGAAAACACATATATCAACATCAGCAGCAAAACAGAAATTAGAGAAGTTATGCACCAGAGAATATATACCAAATAATATAAAGTAAAGGAGTTTTCCCACTGGAACCAACATAACTCATTTCAACAAGAGAAAACATTCCAGATCTCACTCTGGGGGAAACTTCCTTAAGTCTCTAGTATAGCAAGTTGGAGATAGGGATATGATGGAGACTGCTTCCTCTTTTCATGTCTTACCAGTCTTTTCCTACAACAACTTGAATTGGGGTTGACCTCTTCCATCTTCTTTTTCAAATCTGGAAGACAAAAGTATTTAAGTGAGTCAAGGCTTAGAAAGAGCTCAAGAAGACTGAGAAGACTCGATGATCTTATGAAGAACTTTTTTTTTCCCCTCCAATTCTTCCCTAGCCCTCATGCAAGGGAGGGCATTCATCTCCATCATTGAAGGAAAAAATCCCATACCAATGGCTTTGGGACTGAAGCTGCACCTATATGCTAGGTCATTCATTTTTTAGAATAACAAATCACGACATATTGGATAGAAGACCTACATTAGTGAGTTGAGTTTGAATCCTGTTTCTGCTGCATAGTAATTTGTGATCATAGGAAAATCACTTAAACTCTCACTGGCCAGGAATTTCTGTAGGAACATAAATTATAGGTGAGAAGGTTTTCTCTTTTGGTGGCAAAAATTTCCTTCCTGAGAGTTCTTTACATTGATGACATCACAGGCCTAAAATAGAAAAATGAATAATCTACTTGCTTTGTCTGTCAGGTGATATCTTCAATCCCAATGAATGTTCTTCTTCCTGTAATGAATAATCTTTCCCACTAAAACTATTTCAAGTCATAATTATAATCTTGCATTCATTTTCTAAAAGATAATTATGCTGTGCAATATAGAAACACTTTCAAACATTTTGCCGTGGACAAAAATACTAAAAAAAAAAAAAATCTTATATTAATTTAAAGCATCTCAAAAAAAAAAAACTCAATATTTAATTATTAGGATTGCATCCAAAAAATATCCTAATCAAAAAGGAGAGTTTAACTTTGCACCTACATACACAAAAGAGAAATGCTGGCATTAGAATGCCTTCAAAAAGCAAATAATAGAGTTCTTTTTAGGAATATTACATAGTGTGAATATCCAAAGAGTCTAGGCTTCTTTTTGAAACCTAATTTACACCATCTCAACTAAAACCAAACAGAAAAATCAAACAAAAAACCCAAATGACAGTTCAATAAGCTCAGTGTAGGGGGAAAAAATGAACAATAACCTTTTGTATATTCTTATTGGTACTGGAATAATCATTGTCAGTTCACCATTTTGGGATAAAGTAATGCAAGATTTAAAAAATCTCAGTGTGAGAAGGATATTATGTGGACATCTCTCCTTTAATAGAATAGAATTTGGGTAGGTTACCATTCTCAATAATATTTTAGATTGCAGAATAATTCGCTAACCGGTTTTCCAATTTGCTTAACATCCATCCCTAATGTAATTTTGACAGACATTTAAAAATATTGTCTTTGACATCAGTAATTATTTATTAAGTATCTTCTAATTGCCAGACATTCAGCTAGACTCCGGGGAAACAAAGACAAAACTGGAATAATCACTTCATTTAAGAAGTGTGTGTATGTGTTCATATGCACATGTTTGTGTGTATGTGTGTGTACATGTGCATTCTAATGGGGAAGAGAGCAAAATCATATACATCTATAAATATATTTTATTTTATATGATATATGTATATATATATATGTATAAATGTGTATATATGTGTAGGTGTATATACACAATTCAAGAGAGAGAGATTGAGAGAGAGAGAAGAAAACAGAGAGAGCAAATATAGAACAAATAAAAGGTGACCTTGGTCTTGGTAGGAAATGAAGAGGTAGGCTCTATTCACTGTGGAAATGAGGAAAAACTTCATTAAGGAGAATTTTGAAAGAAACTGTGGATTCAAAGAGGCAGAAGTAAGAAGGACATTACATGTAAACTGAGAGATAGAAGAAAACAAGTGGTAGACAATTTGAAGCCAGATTCATGTAGATAAGAACAACTTTAATGACTACTTCTGCTTTGAAAGATGAATTGTTCATGAAGAACTGGGTTATTCAAGTTAACCATCTCACTTTCTTCCTGCATATCATGCCATCTATCATGTTCACAGGAATACCAGTAAAGAGTAGAGGAGCCAGAGATGACAAGTTGAGGAAGAAAAGATTCAGTTGATAGGTCTGAAGAATCAGCCAAGTTTTCTCACCCAATTCTGCTCAGATAAGATCCCTTTGGTGACTGGGGAAAAGGGGGAATGATGAGAAAGAAAAAATTCAGAGGAAGAGAGAGAATATAACACTTTTATCCAATGACCTTTCAAGTGATCTGAAATGATGCTCAGAGAATGGTGAAACTTGAACTTTGACTGCTTGTATTCTCCCTATTCTCTTGAGAAATTAAGGGCACATTGCAGCAATTTTCATGAATATTAAAACTAAAACAAATAGTATCATTAAGTGGCAAAATCTAGAAACATAATTCAATGGAAAAAAGATGATAGATCTATATCATGGAAAACATGCTTAGATAGTTGAAGTATTATCTTAAAGCATGCTTCTTTAAAAAAAAAAATCACAAAGCTGTGTAACTTCTCTAAGCCACTGCAATACCATGTTCTTTGTTTGAATAGTCAGGGAATCCTATTAGGAAGGATTTATTAAACATTACCTTTTTAGCATAATATTTGTTTTGAAAATATATTACAAATCATTCTAGGAGATGCTTAAATATTTGTAGTAATAATATTTATGAAATAATGGAAAGGCCCCACTGAACTCCTATTTTCCCCAGGAGGCACAAAATTTGCATAAGGCAATCTATTACTGTCCCTCCCACCTTATAAATGTCAATCAGTAAATGTTCTTTGGAATGTGAACATTAAGAAATTGACCCAAAAACAAAACTCCTTCTTGTTCTTGTTGAAAATTACTGTAGTATGACTGTGCTGGACTTCTAAAATTGACACCATTCCACTCTTGAGCATGATATTTACTGGCGTATCATCCATTATTTCTAAATTTCAAAATGCATTCTTGCTAATAAGGTAAAGTACAAAGGTTTTTCACCCTAGTTTTGATAGAGGGAGAAAAAGCGATACTAATTCACACATTTTTATTACTTGCTATAGATTATTGCAAAGTATTTCTTGGCCTACTTATTCTGCTAATTAATTTCATAAAATCAAATTTTGCTGTTTGTTTTAAGAAGCTAAGAAGTAAGTATATGTGTGTATATATGTGTGTGTGTGTGTGTATGTAAGTGAGTGTTTGTGTGTACTCCCATAATTATCCATCCTATTACATATGTGTATGTATGTATTTTATGTGTATATACGATATATAAGAGTATGTGTGTATGTAAATGCCCCTAAAATGTGTCAGCAAATATCAGAGATATAAGCATCATATTTGGCCTTATGTCCTATGAGTAGAGTCCCTGAAGAGCGACAGTAGCTGATGAGAAAGCCTGACCCATTGTTAAGTTAGAAATGAAATGGCAGGCTTAAGTCTATCAAGTGAGGCATGTCTTGTAAATCCCCAATATACTTGTGTTCATGTGGGCATTATGAACCATTCAGCTGTGTCACAGAACTTCTGAAATGAACAATACTTGGGGAAATGTTGTCAGTGTTAATGTCCATCAGCATTTCCCTTGAAACATATCAATTCCCTGGCTTTCTCCTACTAAATGACCCAAAACATGATGAAAACTTATCGCTTACTCCCTACTGACTCTGGAGTGAGATAAATAGCAGGCAATACTCACAAAACCTAAACTTAAGCAGCAACATTTAGGTTTTGCTTTCAAAGAACCATACTTATGAAACAATTTATATCCACTAGAAAGGATATGATAACTAGCCATTATTGTACTTGAGACAGAGCAGGAGTGTAGACATTCACCTTAGGTCTATCATGGGTCACATATATAAAGCTTGGAAGTATCTTAGAGGCCATCATTGTACAGATGACAAAACTGAGTCTCAATTGTCAAGTGACAATAGGATCACAGAGCTGGTAAGTGTCTGAGATAGCACTTGAACTCAGGTCTTCCAGAAGCTGAATCTATCATGATATACATCATGCCTCAGGTTGTTGGCAGGAAGGAAGCACAACACAATAATAGAGCAAGCTAAAACTCTAGTTGGTGCTCAGAAGAGGAATGTAGAGTACAGCTCTATATAGCTCTTGCATAAATAAATCTAATTTTTTTTTCAAAGAAAATGAAGTTCAAATAAAAAGTCAAGAAAAGCAAAAATAACACTGAGATTTTTCTCCAATTGGCAAGGAATTCTATGCTCAGAAAATACAGTGCACACAAACGAGGTCAAATCTGAGTTGGTTTATGTTGAAATGCAAGGTGGGTGCAGTTTATAACTGTTCCTGCCAGTTAGTAAATGACATAATGAGTTGTGTCCTAACACCAAATTAAGCTTTGTGTGGAAATTAAAAGTATTATAGTACCTGTTATATTTCTCGACATCTTTCATTATAGAAAGAAAAATATAATAAGCAAGCTTCAAGAAAAGAAACAACATCTTTTTAAAACTGAATTAACTCCAAGATGGATATAATCATTTGAAACATTTAATTATTAAATATAAATCTGTCTTATAGGCTTATTGATTTTTTAATACAAAATATTTACTTATGTATTTTCCTCCAGTTCTACTTCATGCAGTGCTCTAGATCCCAGATTTATAGTACTGAACAGCATTGATCTTCCAAGATGCAAACTTTAGGAGTAATTTTTGAGACTACAACCCTACTGTAGATGAGACAAGGACTCATCTAGTTGAGATCCCCACTGTCTTTAGTTGTAAATTTGGCAGGACCAATGCTATTTAGGAGTGAGTTAAGGTTTTAGACTAACTTTCTAAGACACCAAGATCATATTGGGGAAAATACACCTCCCAGAAGATGGGAGGAAATATATGTACATTTAGTCTTGCTATATATTAAAAGTAAGCATCCTTTTATAAGAGATCATTGAAAATAAGTGATTATAAATAGTTAGTGCCCCCCTTCTAGCAACTGAAGGAATGTATAAAGGGTTGAATAAGCTAGAACGTTCTCTTTATAGTCATAATATGTTGCAACCAGGTTATAGAAACCACATGATTACACTATGCATGGTCCTGTTTCTCAAAGATTGGAGTATTTCACGAATCATACCTATATAACTAAATATTGGTATTGAAAGAATAAGTCTTTACTTCAGGGAGAAGTTTATGATCATTAAGTTCACTTGAAAATCCTCAAAAAGATCCTATGTCACTTTTTTTATTCCTGCTCACTTGTGGGCATAAATAATGGTTCATTTTCATTGTACAAAATCAAAATGCATATTTTTTTAAAGAAGACAGATTTAATTTCATATTCTTAATGGACTCTCCACTGGTTAAGATAACCTCTGTTATGTGTGCAATCAGCTTTTCTGGTACATACTATGAAACATATTATTTAAGCATAGAGATAGGAATCTAACCTGGGACTTCACTTGTTTAGAAAACCCCCAAATAGACTATCTACCATTACAAGCCAGCACCTTCTCTGTAATGAATTATGTTAGAGAGATGCTAAGAGCATTGAAAGGTTTAAATGACTAGTACTAAGTCACATAACTAATGTAATAGAGGAAAGACATGAAGTTGTATCTTCTTGGCTTAAAGACTGCATATGAATACCATTTTCTATAAGAAATGACAGGCAAGTAGATTTCAGAAAAACCTGGAAAGATTTGCATGAACTGATGCTGAGCAAAGTGAACAGAACCAGGAGAACATTGTACATAGTAACCCAGTACATGTAACATTGTACACAGTAACAGCAACATTGTGCAATGATCAACTCTGATAACCTTACCTCTTCTTACCAATACAATGATCCAAGATAATTCAAAAAGACTTATGTTGTAAAATGCTAACCACATCCAGAGAAAGAACTATGGAGTCTAAAAGAAGATCAGAGTGTACTATTTTTGATTTTGTTTTTGTTTTTGTTTTTTTCTTTCTCATAGTTTTTCCCTTTTGTTCAGATTCTTCTTTGACAACCTGACTAATGAGGAAATGTG
Organism: Pseudochirops corinnae; assembly: GCA_028646515.1. Taxonomy (NCBI): domain Eukaryota; kingdom Metazoa; phylum Chordata; class Mammalia; order Diprotodontia; family Pseudocheiridae; genus Pseudochirops; species Pseudochirops corinnae. The sequence continues at coordinate 125,036,233 of CM053591.1, forward strand.
TCCACATAGGGTATTATACCACTCCCTACAGATGCTCTGCCCAAGGGAATATAAATTTGATTGCTGAAACTTTTTTTTTTCCATAAGGGCCACACTTTATATCCAAATCATGCTGATTCTTATTGATTGGCCAACATTAGGTCCCAGTCCAAGCCCCACCTGGTCCTTGTTTGGGCCCCTAGGCTCAGAGTGAATGTCAATAGCAATTACTTTTGTTTTGGTCAGAAACCATAAGAGTCTTTTCTTCCCAGATTGATTTTGTTTAGACTAAATAAAGAAGCCATTCTTTACCTCTTTCTCACCTAGCCTTAATCACTGAATGATAGTGCCTCAGTCAAACTAAGACCTGTTAAAGATCTTAGCTTAAAAAGGTCAAGATCTAAGACCATCTCCAGTCCTTCAGATCTATATCTGACCACTGGATTCAGATGGTTCTGGAGGGGAAAGTAGGCCTTGTGACTTCGCATAGCCTCCCTCACTTAGACTCAATTCACTTGCATATCACAGAATCACTTCCCTTATGTCATTTTCCTCTTCAAAAATTATTTGTGCTTTTCCTTTAATTCTCAAAGGACCATAATCTCAGGAAGATTATGACATGAATTGCAATTGACTTTGATTTGAGTGCCATAGGGCTATGCAAAGTCACCAGCCTCACTTTATTGTCCAGAGCCATCTGGTCCAGTGGCCAGATATGGATCAAGATGACTCCTTCAAAAATGAAGAACAAACAACAACAACCATTATGCAAAACTGTTTTTCTTCTTGAACATGACTCATTCAAATTAAGAGAAAATATTTTGCAATGGATCCTTTTATTTTTACTGAAAAGCAGCATGGTTCTTTATTGCTAAGCTTCTATTAAAAATAGTCATACAACTTCATTCTGACCATGGATCATCAAAAGGCTAAAGCATGCTCTTGTAATGCTTCCCAATCCAGCATTTGGTGGAAATCTTCTTGGGTGAAAGGGAAAAACAGAAATAAATTCCTAAAAAGCAGATCACCTGAAATGAAACAATAAGCAATAAATTGCCATTTCATAATAATGTACAATGGTATATTGATCATATTGAATGAACTTCAATTTTTATATGACTTTATTTTGGTCTGCATTGGGCATAAATGTGTCATTGAACTGACAATGAACATCTCACCTTGACCACATGAATCTACTTTTAGTAAATTACCTGACAATTCCCTGTTTGATTTCTTGCCATTCATGTTTCCTCTATTTTTATGTGTTTTTAATTCTATATTGCTGTTGATTTTTTAAGAATTGATATATTCCAAAGAAATATGCAATAGTTGTAGCTCTTAAAAGGATACTTCAGTGAATATTACACACCTGTTGAGTGGGAAGACCAAGTGTTTCAAAATCATTCTATACCAAAAGGAAAAGAATCAGGTTCATCAGAGCTGAAAGTCAAAAATAAAACAAAAACAAAAACAAAGCCAAGAACTGACAAACTAATGTTTTAAATAGTGTTAATCATCATAAATGAAGCAAAACACTCAGAGGCATCTAGAAGCTTTACAACATGTTCTGGTTCATAGCATAGGATTCTTGAAGTTGAAATAGCAGCGAGAAAACCAGTTAAAAAGTTGCTAATGTACTTTGAAAAAAATGCTTCTTCTAAGAAAGACAATAAAAAAAAGAAGGCTGAAAATTGGGGGTCGAGGGACAGGCAGAAGTAAAGGTAATATTTATTTATAAAACTGACTTTTTTCATACAAATCTTTACCAAAATTCTTGTTAGAAGAATCTTCGGAAATCATTTAATCTATGGAGATTTTCATCAGATTACAAAATTTCATCCTGGCAAAGTGTTTTTGATATTTTTAATACTTCTAATGGTATTCCAAGAAGCATACTTACAGGGTAATTTTTGGGCCCATGGCCCAAAAGGAGATGAGAATAAGACTCATCTGTCTGAGACAGTGAGACACTGCCTTTACATGTAAATATGGTGGGATCAGTGCTGTTTAAGATTGAGATAAGGTTTAATTTTAATTTCCTTAGACACCAAATGTAGGATGTATTGTCCTTATTAAGGGAATCATGAACTCTAAAAAAGTATTTTTATGTGCTGAGAAGCACATTTTTTTTTCTAGAATATCAGAAATACCCAAATAGAGATGAACTATTTCAAAATAACCTTGTACTATGACACATACATAATAAATTTATCCAAGAGATAAAGATAAGAGTGGATTAGGACTTTTTATTTAAACTCCATTAAAAAAAAAATCTATGGACCATAACCAAGTGTAGACTTGGAAAATGTACCAGTCATCAAAGGTATGCTCAAAATTTCCTTCTTATGATAAAAATGTAGTTTCATGATGAACAGTTTAAAAAAATGTATCAAAAAATCCCATTGGGTGGCTAGGTGCCACAGTGAATAGAGTACCGCCCTGGAGTCAGGAGGACCTGAGTTCAAATCTGACCTCAGACACTTAATACTTACTAGCTCTGTGACCCTGGGCAAGTCATTTAACCTCAATTGCCCTGCTTCTCCCCCCCCCAAAGTAAAAAATAAAAAAATCCCACAAACCCAAGACATTAAATAGAAGTAGTTTCACACCTAAGACAACTGATTTTAGCATAAAGACATGTAATATTAAAAGATTGTTTTTATAAAAAGTTGTAAGGTTTATTTTTTTGTCAATAAACTTGACTATTTTGCTTTGATCCTATTACTATTGGTTTTTACAACATTGAACCATATGCAAGGCATTTTATTTCATTTTGTATGTGATAGAATGTACTAAAAGGCATCTCATCATCTGGTGGCTTGCAATTTACATCCCAACAAATACCTAATACACATTATGTTAGGCAAAAACATAAAATATTATCTGTTTTTTGCCCATTAAATATTTGTTAAATGAATAAATGATAAATGAGCAGCAGTAAGATCTTTGCAAATAAGGACCTCTATAAGCTACCCCAAGGACCCATTATAAAAATTAATTAAAAATTAGTTCTTATGGCCATAATGTTGGTTTTTGTTTATTTACTTGTTTGTTTTTAACCTGGCATCCAGAACAGAAATTAAGAGAAAACAAAAGACATTTAATCAGTTAAATTAGCAGATATGTTAAGAATAAAACAATCCTAATATGCACACATATAACAAGGCAACACAACTTAAGGGTATATATATTAGTTAAATAAGTGGTTAATGAACATGCATAAAGGAAAATACATAGGGAAGTTGTATGGCTTTGGCACAAAAATGGAGGGCACTCATATATTAGTGTATGTGAACAGTATACATACATAATCATGACAAGTTACATGCCCAATGATGCTAAACTTTTGACTTCTCATAATAACATAGAAAGTTTCTTTTTCTCTACTGTATATTTTATCTCCCTTCTCATTTCATGGTTGCATGTTTTCACCCTTTGTCATATTATGTCTCCTGGGCATCATAGTTCATGTTGTATTCATCAAGGTGCTCTCTGTTTCCATCTACTAACATGATAATATCAGGAGGTAGTGACATGGTACAATGGCTAGATTTTCCCTGATGAGGGTGGGGCTGATGTTCTTAAAGTTTATGACCAAGGTTATGATCCATCACACATAGATAGATAAAAAAAAATAGCAACAACAACAGTAAAACAACAACACTAAGTAGATTAGAATTCCCCAGGTTAGGAGTAAGTCTATTATTTGAATTATTCTTTTTCTGCTATTACATAGACCACTTTGATCTGGATAACCGATTATCTGATTTGAATATTTAACTCTCATTAAATTCCTGATTATGAATCTATAAATACACATATAGATTATGAATCTATAAATACACATGTATTTTGGGAAATGTGTGTGTGGATGTGTGCATGTGTGTGGATGTGTGTGTGTGTTTGTATTGCCCTTTTCATGTGTGAATAATTTGGTTGCTGAGAGAAAAGCATTAGTAGTAACACTATTAAAATTCAGTTATGAAGAAATGCAGTAACTCAGATAGAATATTGAGAGACTACTTTGAAGGCAGACAACAAATTCCCTCTATGATGAATATACTGAAAGGAATTTTTTGATGGTACAGCAATGACTGATATAATGATGGCTCCAGGTAATTGTGATCCATCAGTTCATTTGCATGTGATTTTTTTTTTTTAGCTTTGAAGATTACAAATGACAAAATTATTAATAAGATTACTATTTGGGGGCCAAGGGGAGATTATATAAAGATGGTAGGGTTTATACATGAAAGAAAGATTTTTGAGTATTACTTAATAAGATGAGTCACTGATCACTAGAAGGCTATAATTTGAAGCATTCTAAGCTCTTAAGAAACAAATAAGAGAAAAAAGGCTATAGGACGACAGAAACAGAATAAATGCAAGAGTAAGCTTAGCAAAGGAGGATTCAAAAGGTCCTGGGGACAGAAGGCAGCAAAGGCTTCTCCTTGAGACACTGAATTCTTCAGCTGTGTTGGGAACTTACTGATTGGAAGAGAAATGCTGATTGGCTCATTGGCTGCAGAAAGATTGGAACAGCTGCTGGGAGTTCCTTTAAAAAGTTGCTATGTGAAGACTTATCATTATATATTGCTTTCTAGTGCTATCTACATACTTGGGGAGGGGAAACCTCTGGGTTTTTGTTGTGGTTATTGGCCTTTCCTTTTCTTTCTGGTTTAAGAGGTAGAAAGATGCAGAAAGATGAGCTTTACTTTGAGCTGTGCTTTTCTGTGAGAAGTTTGGAACTAATTAGGCAAAGTAGAATCCCCTCCTATTTGCAGATCTGAGGAGCCTGACAGTTCTCTGGTTTAAAGGAACTGCTTATCACTCACTTTCTCAGTGCCCTATTAATAGTGGCTGTGAGCTAAAAGAGCTTGTTGCTGCTTCACCAGTTGAAAGCAGAAGAGGAAGGCTTTTCTGAAAAGGAGAGGGTTGAAGACCAGAAGAATAGAACCCGAAAGGTAGCTATTTCCTAAAAGAACCAAACACATCAAGGCCTAAAGTGCAGAGCTGTGCGTTGCTAAAGTCATTTATTTCCTCATTTGTATGACTCCCTGGTAGATTTTTTTGTAAGTGGAAGAATGTGACCCAGGTTTATTGTTGGACAATTATATTATTAGTATGTCTGTTGTTATCTTTCATTGAGCAATGTTAGGATTATTTTTGCTTTGGACTTAGTGTTTAGTAATTATTTTATGTTTAAGAGTCAATAGTATCATAATGACTCATTCTATGTTGCACAATGGTAGGGCCTCTAGAAAAATAGGGATCAACAGTAGGAATGTTTCTCCTACAAAATAACAACCCTTGTTTTTGAGTGTCATATCCTTCTCTGGGAATCTCAGACCTGCCAGCATGAGTACAAGTTGGTTTATCAAGACAACCAATTGTAGAAAAGATGGTGTTGATTTCACATCGAGGGTGTATGTGTACATATGCATACATGTATACATATATGCATGTTTGTATGTATTTATGTAGAGAAAGACAGAGTCAGGGAAATTGAGAATTATAGAAGTTCAGGAGAATGAGAATCCTCTTTTATCTAAAGTGGACAGAGAAGGTTTCAAGGAGGAAGTAATTCTAGAACAAGATGCTGAGGGATGGATATATCTGGAAAAGAAGAGAATTAAGTGATCTCTCCTTCATCTAACTCCTCTCAATTTTGTACCTTTGTTATTACTTGTATCCTATTTGTATGAGAATTATTCCTTGTTACCCATCCCATTGTTAGCCATTTGACTATGCTATAAACCTCTTGAGGACACAGAATGTCTTTTTTTTCTCCCTCATGGTAATTCCTATGGCACCATGACTATATTCTGCACAAGGCAAGTGAGTAATGAATAGTCCTTAAATGGAATATAAATGAAAGAATTCATTGATTCATTAATGAAAATGGGATTTCAGACTGAATGAGTGGCACAAATAAAGGTAAGACGGCAAAAATTAACTATATTTTCAATTCAATTTGCATTTACTAAGTATCACCCAAGTGCTAGACATGCTAGTGACTTGGAATACAAAGACAAAATTGAAAGAGCCCCTGACTTCAAGAAGCATATAGTGTATAAAGGGGAAACTCTCTCTCTCTCTCTCTCTCTCTCTCTCTCTCTCTCTCTCTCTCTCTCTCCCTCTCTCAGTATACATATATATGTACATATGTGTGAGTGTATGTATAATTGTTTGTGTACGTATATACACATACATATATGCACATATTTATATGCATATATTTGCAACATATGCATATATACACAGATATATGTATATTTATACACACACATATATAGGCATAGAAAGATAGGAAATAAATGTCAAGCAAATATGAAGTAATTGAGGAAATTACCCTCCTTTGTTGAAAAGAGCACAGGAGTGGAATCTTTAAAAAAAAAAAGGCCATGGTCCCAAGAGGTAAAGGTGAAAAGTAAAATCATTTTAAACACTATGCACAACCTATGTAAAGATATGAATAAGGGAAATAGAATGTCATGGCCCGGGACAATATGGAGGCCTATTTGGCTGGAACATAATAACTGACTCAAGTTGAGTCAGCCTGGAAAGATAGGTTAGCCAGATTGTGAAAGTTCTAAAATGCCAGAAAAGTCTGTATATCATTGTAAAGCAATGGAAATACCATTAAGTTCCTTGACATATTCAAGTGGTGGTAATTTGCCTAGGATAATTGAAATTGAGTTGGATATAGGGAGTGGGGGAGGTATGGCTCATATTGGGTACAAAATGGAAGTAAAGTTGGAAACAGTAGGGTTTGGGGAGAGATTGTAGAGGGTCTTAAATGCCAAATTAAGGAACTTGGACTCAATTCTGTAAGTAGTAAAGGACTATTACTTTTTTTTAGCAGAAAGGAAACATGACAAAAATGAAATGCTAGGATGATGAATCTGTTGACATGCAGATTAATTCTGGAGAGAATAGAGATGGAATTTGTGAAGTTAAACTATTGTCTTTGTCTCCTCAGCATATACTAAATTGTTTTACAAAGAATAGACCCTTTTAATAAATATTTGTTGAATTTGAAGACAAGCAGAAATATCTGATAAATATCTGGAGATGTAGGAGATCAGAGGAGTGGTCATATTTAGAGAAAGAGATTTGAGAATTTAAGGTGACAAGTGAAACTATGCAAAAAAAAAGAGTCCAGTGCTTAGAATAGTGCCTATCACATAGTAAGCACTTAGTAAATGCTTGTTGACTGACTAGAGGGAAAGAAAAGGCAGAGGGCTAAGAAATAAACCTCAGGATTTGGGTGGATCTCATAATTAGTGGACAAGAAGAAATCAAATTTATTTTCCTTTTTTTCTTCCTTCCTTCCTTCCTTCCTTCCTTATTATCTTCCTTCCTTCCTTCTTTTCTTCCTTCCTTCTTTCCTTCCTTCCTTCTTTTCTTCCTTCCTTCCTTCTTTTTTTCCTTCTTTCCTTCTTTCTTTCCTTCCTTCCTTCCTTCCTTTCTTCATTTTTCCTTCCTTCTTTCTGTGAAGAGTAGCAAAATCAAGAAAAAGTTGTTCCAAGGAACTGAAAGGAAGAAGTACCCAACAGAAAGTTCCAGGAGAATGGTAATCATAAAGAAGTCATTGTGTTTGTACATTAAGAATTCAAAGGTTTCTAAGTATGTAGTTTCAATAAAATGATTATCATACATGCTAGATTAAGAAGTGAATGGGAAGTGTTGAAATGTAGGTGACCTTGGATACTGGCAGAGAGAAAGGAGCAGATTCAGGCTGTGGAGCTGCCTGAGTATCCAAGTTGTCCCAGAGCTGGCTTGGACACCTCCTTAGCCTACAAAATGCCTCTACACTCAGTATTGGTCTCTTACTCCACCCTCCAATCTCATAAATGACTCTGTAATGGGACATAGTGTGTTAGGAAGGAGCATCACGGCCTAAGGAAACAGCTGCTGGGAACAAAATATGTCAACTTATACCAGTCTTACTGAGGGAGTCAGTGGTGGCCAAGTCAAGCCTCATCCTCTGCTTGGTCAAGGGACAGTATCATGAATATCAGAGAGAATAAATGGAGTGGGATTCCTCACACAGACAGGCACAGTCCTTTTGGCTGACACACCAGTCAATTTTGGGATTTGGGATGCTGCAGAACAAGAGTAGTATCACATTTGTCTTGAGAAATTTGGCATATAGTACAAGAGCAATATTGTCAGGTAACCTCCTTCCAAATGATTTGAAGATTAACATATTTCTATCATTATCATCATTGTCATTGTTGTTCTTGTTAGGATAATGATGATGATGATGATGATGATGATGACGATAATGTAGTAGTAGTAGTAGTAGTAGTAGTAGTAGTAGTAGTAGTAGTAGTAATAGTAGTAATAGTAGTAGTAGTAGTAAAATTATTGGTATTTGTATAGCTCTAAGATTTGCAAAGAACTTTACGAATATTATTTACACCTCACAACAGCTTTGGGAGTTAGATGCTATTATAATCCTTATGATATAGAAGAGGAAATTGAAGCAGACAGAGGTTAGATAAATTGCTCGGGGTCACAGATATTCTGTAGGACCCAAAGAGTTTGTCATACATGACAGTGCTGTAACTCATAGATCTAGATTTTAATGGAGATGTTATAAGAAGTTAACCACAAAGAAACTTAAAATATTCTCTAAAAAAAAGAAAAAAATATATTTCATTTTCACTGAACAAGTATAGCTTTTGGGAATATACAGAGAAATTCTGAAATGTAATATATAATGCTTTGATCTACTTAAGGATATGTGTGTGCATGTGTATGTATGCATGTGTATATATATGTGTGTGTGTGTGTGTGTGTGTGTGTATGCCTGCATATATTTAATTTTATATGAATACATTAAATTTATTTTATTTTACTGCTTTTTGGAGGGTGGAGGGCAGGGCAATTGGGATTAAGTGACTTGCCCAAGATCGCATGGCTAGTAAGTGTTAAGTGTCTGAGGCTGGATTTGAACTCAGGTCCTACTGACTCCAGGGTTGGTTCTCTATTGACAGAATCACCTAGCTGCCCCAATACATTAAATTTATATATGTAATAATATATATAAATTTTATATGGAGACAAAATAAATAAGCATAGATATACAGGAATACATTTACTGGATTTATCTGTTTATTAATCTATTTTATGAAGTGGCAGCTAGAACTAGCAATATAAACCAATTGGTGAGCATGCCAAATAACTCTGGAGAACCAATTCATTTGGACTATAGTCCATGTAAGTAGAGTCCTTTCAGTATCTCTAATGGATGTAGATTTCAGGAATTTGCATTGAAAAATTTAGTTCCATCTGATCCAGAAGTTTCTTTGTTTCTTTGTTTTTAACAGCTTCATTTCATCCTCTCTAGAAACCTGGCTTTGTGACCTGGTTAATAATAACATGGGAAATAGGAGTCTTAGAACCCTTATCCGCCTAACTTAATATACTGTTATCTTCCCTCTATTTCCTCCTGAAAAGATCACTCTAAAACTAATATCACTTGATATCCCTAGATTCTTGAGCTTATACAACGATTGTTTTTGAATTATCTGTGTCATTGTTCTAAGTCTCCATTTTGCTCTTAAGAGAGCTGGCTGTTTATTGGAGCCTATGCTATCTCTTCTTTGTATGTGCTTTCCTTTCCTTTTTTTCTTCAAATTTCTCTCATGCTGCTCTCTCAATTTAAAGCCAACACTAGGAGGCTTGAATTAAAGAATTTTCACCCTTGCTTATATTTTTCAACACCAGCACTATATCATAGTATCTTCACACTCCATTTCAGCTTAAAACAATGTATGTAAGTCATACAGTCCCTTTTCTCTGGGCTACTAATCAAAACATCCATCCTTTCACTCTTAATCAGTTTCATTCTCAAGGGAAAGGGGAAGAGCACCAGCTACTTAAGTTATCTAGATCACTAAGAAATCCCTAGGGAATAAACATGAGTAAAACACAGGAAATTTTGAATTCTTTTCTGAGTTCTAATGCCAGTATTTTGTCAGTGCCCCCCTTTTTTTGGCATGCTTACCCATGATCAAAAATAGTTTAATGATGGATTAGGATTAAGATTGGATTAGGATTTAGAAGAACTAGGTTGTTGTACTGTATACTTGCTCTCTGACTTTGGGTCAGTCACTTCATTCATTTAGGTCTCAATTGACTCGTCAATATTATTAGACAATTGAATTGGTCATCTCTAAAACATCTTGCAGTCTTTACCTTGTCTAACTCTAAAATTTATTTAAATTATTCTGTATGTATCATATATTTAGACATGCAGAACTGGGAAGGAGCTCTAAGGACACATATCCCTTCCTTACTTTTATAGGTTCAAGGTTAAATGACCTAATCAAGATGACAGGTTGTGTCAAAAGTGGGGTTTGAACTTAACGACTGTGTTCGGGTTCTCTAGCACTCTTTTAGTTCGGTTTTGATTTTGTGATGAAATGAGACAATTGTATGTGATTAGGCATTTAACAAAAGAAATAACTTTGCCCTAACACAGCAAAAATATTCAGGAAGGGTACCAGTACCATGTATCATCAATGCTGGCAAATTCTACTACCTCTCCATCTTCTTGGAAATTTATCTGAACAAGTCATTAGAGTATGGCAACTCTAGTGAGCTTAGACACTCCTCCAAAACTGAGACACCTAGATTCCATGAGATAAGAACTTTCTAATGTCCCTAGATGGCTAGGAAGCTGTGTTAGGGAAGTTAAGGGCAATCAGGTCCCAGGAATATATTTATCCTGAACTTGTTTCATATTGACTATGGAATGGGAATGGAGTAGTGGAGGGGTAGGAATGCAAAGAAGCTGAGTAAGAGAAGCTGGTCCATGGATCCTAGGTTTGTTTTTATTTCGTTTGTTTATTTAATTATTTATTTTTTAGTTAAAGTCATCTTATGTTATATCTGGGAGGAAAGAATCTGTGTCTGGAAAAATATCTGGTCTTAACCTCTAAATCCAAATCAAGTATTCTCTCCATTCTATCATGTTTTAAGACATCATCACTGAAGTATCTTCAGAAAACAACATCTCAATGATGCTTCCTTATTAGATAATTTTAAGGACTGTTCCCTCTCTTAGATGGGGAAAGTACAGATAATTTCACAGCTAGTAAACAAGTCATTAATGGACTCTAAGAGTTCAGAAGGCAGGAACTGCATCATTGACTTCTTATATTCCACACCTACCATAATCTTCAGGACATAGAATGTAAGTAATAAGTCTATATAAACTTGGCAAAACAATGAGAGAAAATCATCATGAAAAAAATCACGTAAGTTCATCCCTCAGGTGTTTGTGAACTAAGGAAAATGGTGACATAGAGGCTGTTATTAAAACTACAAAGACAATTGGAAAATGGTGTAATTTAAATGTCAAATATTAATATTCTGTGAGAATTTAGGTTTAACCATGTGATTTTTCAGCCCCTTGGTATCCTCCTCTGTAAAACAGTGATAATTCAGACCTTCTCATAAGAGAATATCAAGTAGTTGACTCTAATGTCCTTCAGGAATGGAAATACCTGTAAAATGCTTCATATTGACACAATCTGGGGTAGGGGAATGTCATACTGTTTCAGGAGTGATTATCATAAAAGACCCCCTTAAAGAACTCTTCAGAAACACTAAAGCACAAAAGGGCCCATCTCCCAAGGTCTTTAGTATTCCAGTCCTGACCAAGGACAAATAAATACCAGAGCATATTACCAACTGCTTTGTTAGAAGCTGAATTCCTTTCATTTTGCTTCTCATAGAGAGCTGGAAAGTTTTCCTGAATGATAAACACTTCTTACCCTGAATGAATTGAATATATTTTTAAGTGAAGTATAAATTAAAATGGAAACATTTGAACCGATTCCTGGTGGCAGTCATTTCGCTTAAAAGTGACACTCTGTGTAATATTGTCAGCCTGCTCTAAACCAAGGACAGACCTTAAAAATCTGTTTCCGTTCTGCTTTTGTTCAATTTTAATTAATCAGAAGAAAAAATTGCTGTTTAATATTTAAACAAACTGTTTAAACATTAAACATCAATCTCCTATTTTGAATATGAAACTGGTATAAACTCTGGGTAGAAATTAGATTTGATTTCCTTGATTTGGATCCCACGTTGCCATTGTACTGAAAAGTGAAAATACTTTGTGAGAAACCATCACCAGTAATTAGCCCAGATATAATCAGTTGTAAATAACTTCATTCTTTATATACTTTGAAACCAACTATATTCACCTATGAATAAATGAACTTGAACTTTCAGAATCCTAGAGTAAAAAACAAGAAGCGAGAAAAGAAACACGAAGTTGGGGTGGGGAGAAGGGAAGAATTGCTTTTTACAAGGACTTCTTTAGAAACTTTGCTTAGCTGCTGTCTTATTGCCTTCAGGTCTAGGGGCTGATAATACATTTGCACTTTTTAATCAGTAGCATCGGTTTCTGGTTTTTGAAGCTCCAAAGCTATGATTCACTCATGTCAGAGTCAAGGCAGCACAATGGCCCAGCAACAGACAAGATTCAGAGGAACTGTAAATTCTGATTCCTCCTGTGCTACTGACTTGCCATATGACCTTGAGAAAGTAGCAACTTTTCTGAGCTTTGGTCTTTTCTTTTGCAAAAAAAAAAAAAAAAAGAGGTTTTAAAAACAACAAATTTATTAGACCTACAATAATACCCCTATATCTTCTGGTTTTTCAAGAGAGAATATACTAACAGGTAAATTTTCTAATTTTTCTGTATTATTTTTCTTCTTTTCATTGTCCACTTCTGGATAATTTTTACTGATAGTTGTTCTGTCTCCCAAATGGTGTGCAGCAGCATAGGGAAGAAATGACATTAAATTATCCAATTTCACTGCATCTTAAACAGTTACTAGCATATGAGAATAAAAGAATACCTGAAATGACATTTCATGAAACATATAGATTTCAAGGATCCATGATAATCTCATTCTGAGTTACTTTGAATAATTGAGAGTTGCCTCTGTATTTTTGAGAGAGGGCCCATTCATTTGGGAAACAGTCACACCATAAAATTTATCTGTCCCATAATAGGCATCAGGAAGGTAGAAAATAAAAGCTAATAAGGACATTGAGAGGCTGCCCTCAACAAGTTATCACTCTCTTTTAAGTAAGATATCTTGTTCTTGATCCACAGATTTTATAGCTCCTACTTATTGGTAGCTGCATGGAAGAAAGATTTTAGGTGCTGGGACACAGCCTTAGAAAATTCTAAATCATATATAATGCCCTACAGCTTGTGGATCAGTCACTGGTAAATCATCCAGAAACAGGGGTGATATTATGTAACCCAATATGGAACTGCTAATTTTTCAGAGATTCTAAATTTCTGGATGTTGTAATGCAGCAGAAAGAATGCTGAATTTAACTTCAGTAGCCACTCCCTTCGCCCTTTTAAAAATCAACATTTACTAATGAAATAACCATACTCAAGTCACTGAAGATCTAAAGCTCCAACCTTCCTGACAATCATATCCCCAAAAAGACAGAGCTAATTAAATGACTAATGGGAACATTTGGACTTGATTCTCTCTCTACCTAACTTTACAGATGAGGTAACTAAGAACCAGAAAAAAAAAACAAATATATATATATATATCTATATCTATATCTATATATATATATCTATATATATATATATTCATTCAATGTCACAAAGCAAAGCAAATCTGGGAGTACTCAGACTGAAACTTCTGACAGTGAGTATAGCTCTTTTACACAACACTAGACTTCCATAGTTGGTAGTAATTGGGAAAGTATTCTGGCAGGTTAGAAAGAAAAGGACAGCATTTTATATTATTGACCAGTCCCTCGAATATTCACTCCTCAAAGTTTTTTAGGGCCCTGCTCTTTCTAAATCCTCTTCTATGTGTCTAACTATAGGTACATCCCAATACTCTCTCTTACTTCCTTTTATCTTCTCCTAGTGACCTCAGAAGTTCACCTGAGTTTATTTATCATCCTAACATAAATAATTCACAGATTTATCCATCTTGTTCTAATCTTGCCTTTGAGTTCCCATCCTCTGTAATGAACATTTTTTTAGATATTTTGAACTGGATTAGGTTTAGCAATTTCAAAGTCAATTTATCCAAAACATATCCCCCAAATCTCCCCCTCCTCTTAGGTAGGTATAAGTGAACAATTTAATGAAAGGATATGCAGCTACTGGAGTTTATTGAGCTTGAATGTGTGTGTAGGTGGGTGAGTTGGTGGGGAAGATGTGAGTGATAGGGTCAGACTTTTGCTTTATAAAGATAATTTTGACAGTTGAGTGGAAGATGGATTGGAATGGGAGCAAACTTGGGTCAGAGTTATCAACTGGAAAGTTATTGTAATAGTCTAGACATGAGGTGATAAGGGCCTATACCAGAATGGTTGTGGTATTAGAAGGGAAAAGGGAGTATATGAGAGAAACATTACAAAGGAAAAATCAACAGTCCATGGTAACAGAGTCAATATGAGGAATTAGGGAGAACTCAACAATGTTGAACAAGAAGAAATAATATAATTTTTTTTAATGTATTACATTAGTGAAAGTGTAACTGTATTATCTGAGTCAATAGAAATCCAAGAAGTTCTACATCTAGAACAAGCATAGCATATTTATTTCATCTTCTTAATCTATAGGATTTAATAATATATAAAAATGACCCCAATGTGAAATCCAAGACTACAGGACTCCAGACAGATCATGTTCTTAAAAGTTCAGTGAAATGAACACCTGGAAAGTAGGAACATAACACAATGATCAATGAGCACACAAGTCAGGTATCTCCAAGAAAGCAGGAAATCTACATAAGCAAGTGGATAAGAGGACCAGCAAGAACTGGACATGATGCTTTTATTTTTAACTTGTTGAAACAAAGACATGGAAGATAACATGGCCTAGTGCTGTGACCAGGGCAATTGGTCTGATGATCTCTACAATGAGAGGGCAGAAACAAAAGAAAAATGTCACATGTAATCATCTGGTAATCATTTCAATGGAGGAGTGCAGGCTGAGTGAGGTTCAATAATCTAAGTCTGACCAATAAGTAAAAAATTACTGCTAATCAGGGCAGAATTATCTAATGATGTATCTGTAATAGGACTTTATGAAGGATTTCTAAAATATTCTTGTAGCATTGAGGTCACATCACTTACCTCTTTTACAAGCAAAGTGACTTTCATTACTGGATGTCATCAGACTTGTCAAGGGAGCCCTGCATCCATTTGTGACTAGTCACACACCTATTTTGTTAAGTATTCTGTAAATCAGACCATTTGATGCTCCATTCCAAAATTGGTCTCTTATGCCTTCCTACCTAGGTTAGCAACACAGTCTTTAAATTAGGATAAGTCATTTAGGGGAACAGTAGCTTTTAAGTAGAAACAGCCTCCTTTTCAAATATCCCACATTGCTCTCTGGGATTCATTTACTTACACCAAAGCAAACTTTCCCTCTTCTCTTCAAATACTATGCTAGATCTTCTCAGATTCATCAGCCAATTTCTCTGTGCAGTGAAGATTCTCCATTGAATCATAAACTGCTTAGTTATAGATAGACCCTCCTTGATGCTTCTCAGTACTAAAATTAAAAGGTTTAATAAATATT
>CM053591.1:125052318-125070404 GCA_028646515.1 Pseudochirops corinnae
TACACAGGCACTGAGGTTGGGAGATCCATCCTGCCCTACCAAAAAGTGACATAGGAGAGAATAGACTGGGGGAGGGGGACACACTGGGATGGCTGTTTTGGGGAGGTGGGTGGGGAAAAGAGAGGGAGAAAATATGTAACTCAAAATCTTGTGGAAATGAATGATACAAACTAAAATAAAACTTTTAAAAAAAGGAAGAAAAAAAGAAAAAAGGGAAATTGAACAGAAAAAATAAATAAATAAATAAATTAATTAATTAATAAGTGCTGGGGGTAGATATGCCCAAACGACTATAATTACATACTGTTTGACTGAGTAACACCACTTCTGGGGCTGTATCCCAAGGAGATCATAGAAATAGGAGGAAGACTCATATGTACAAAAATATTTATTGCAGCTCTCTTTGTGGTGGCAAAAAACTGGAAATTAAGAGGATGTCCATCAATTGGGGAATAGCTAAACAAGTTATGGTATATGAATATAATGGAACACTATTGTGCTGTAAGAAATGGGGAGGAAATGGACTTCATATTTATCTGAAGAGGCTTATACAAATTGATGCTAAGTGAGAAGAACAGAACCAGGAAAAACTTGTACACAATCACAGACACATTGTATGTGTGACAACCAACTTTGATAAACTGGAATCTTCTCAGCAACACACAGCTCTAAGACAACTCTACAAGTCTCAAGATGGAAGGAGATACCTACATTCAGAGAAAGATCTAGAAAGAACAGAGTTTAAATGGAGACTGAAGCAAACTACATTCTATCGCTCTTTTCCATGTTTGGTTTTGTTTCCTTTTTCCCATTGTCCACTCCACAGGTTACAACCCTTCTATACAGCCAGGCTAATTCCAATGTGAAAGTATTTGCAGATTCTATATTTGACTACAAACCACCATGGATGTGGGAGGGGGGAGGAAGAAGGAGGGGAGAAAACTTGAAACTCCAGGGACTCTGGAACTGAATCTTGTAAACTAAAAGTAAATAAACAAATCAATTTTAAAAAATAAAAGAAAAATTAAAAAGAAGGAAAAAAATACTGGGAGTAGAAAATAAAAAAGAAAGTCATTGATTTTTAAGGACCTCATATGGTAAAAAGGGGATACAATACACACAGGAGAGTTTAGTTGTAAGTCAGATGGAAAGCCCATGATTTTCAAAGTGTTATGACAAAAAGGATAATACTGCATCTTTTAAAATTTCATCCATTTAATAAAATCATATCATTTCTGATGCTGTATGATTTGACTATACCAGGAATTTTGTGGTGAGAGGGTTCTTTCCTAGGTCTTCACTTTCTGTGACTACTAAAGAGACAGAGGCTAAGACTTCTGCAGAGAAAATTTCTGGGTCATAATTACACAACGGTTGGTTCCTGAGGAACCAACCAACCAGGGATTCTGGGGAGCAACTACTAGTCTAGGGTCTGTTTTTGATCCTTTATATTTGGGTACCTCATTTCCAAGAGAGAGTAATTATCAAGTTAAGGACAGGCCACTAGGTCAGCAGCAAAATGGAGGAACCTGATAAATACCAGATTTAAAAATAAAAGAAAGCAGACAACTTCAATGATCTCATCTACACTGATGTCTGTTGTGGGCCCCTCTACCCTGTCTTCCTTTTTCAGAGACAGACACAGTTGTGCTAGACCCTGGTCAGCATTGTTTCAAATCAAGGCTCAAACTCTATTATAGTATAGTACATGGGATCTTTGAAATTTGATCAAGTGCTGCTTCCCTAAGTAGCAACACAAAAACACTACCAATTGTGACTCCCACAGCATACTCCTCTTTAAAGGAACATTCATTGTCTCTAGTAGAGGCAACCCAGAGGAAAAAAAGAGGTTACCTCATGTCAGATCTGAAGAATTCATAAGGTTAGAAGAAGGAGAGGCAGCCATCATATATTTCATAGACTCATCAGTCCCAAATATCCATGTTCATAAGGCATTGACCCATCCAGGGGTCCATGCCAGCATTCAACTCATCTGGGTGGGAGTTTCTTTTTGCCAAAATGTATGCCCTATATGCCCTATCATGTAAGGGTGATCTCTGGCACTTTAGGGGTGGAGGCCAAGTAATTAAGAAAAGTTCGATGTAGAAGATAATGTTTAAGCTATGTTAAAAGAGAATTCTATGAGCCAGAGGTGAGAAGAGAGTAAATTCTGGGAATGGGAAAAGATCAGTACAAAGCCAGGGAGACAGGAGTAAGAGTCCTATGTATCAGGAAAAAATAAGAAGGTAATTTTAGTTGGTTCAAAGGGTGTAGGAAGTGAAGAATGGAGTGGCAGTGAAAGCATAATAATGAGACTAGAGAGGTATGGTTCTGAAAACTCTAAAGATCCAACAAAAATAATTTTAACTTAAAAGCAAAAGATAGTCACTGAAGTTTATTGAATAGGAAAGCCACATGATCAGATCTGTGCTTAGGGCAAATCATTTTGGCAGTTGTGTGGAGAATGGATTGGAGTGGTTAGAAATGAAGGATACATAGAAATTTGAAATGAGAGAAGTATGTGGGTTAATCTTTTAGAGAGGCTGAGTGCTATACTGTTACCTATGGTATATGAAAAAATATAAAAGTCTGGGCCAGGCTTCTCGGTATCAGCTATAATGCTGCTCAGTATAGAAATCAAGCCTAAAAAGACAACTTTTTCTAGAACTTTTGCTTGGGTGTTCTGTTATTCAGATAGTCTGTTGCTTGAATTGCCCAATACATCTAAGTATGCAGTCTAGTTATGTTTCTTTTAATTCTCAACAGCCACAGAGACTAAACATATCTTTTCTTCCTCTTCTTTTCCACTAAAGATAGAAAATGGAATTGAGAGGATAGTGGAAAAAAATGCATTAGAAATATGATTTGGGGGTAAGAAATAATAAATTCTACTTAGAAGACTATTTAGAACTTTCATGCCCGTATGTCATGTATACTCATGTCAAAAGAGTATCAACATATGTATACTCATATCAACATATCAGATCATTCACCAAAAATGAATTTAGACAGGAAAAAAACAACAACTAATTATTGAGTTTGGTGTAATTTTAGAATCAGTTTTCTCTGTTCAGTCAATTCATTGATAGGTTTAGTCCAAAGTCAATATCAAATTAAAAGAAAATATAAGGATAAGAAGTCGTTGTTGCTGCTGCTAAGTTGTTTT
Source organism: Pseudochirops corinnae (assembly GCA_028646515.1). Lineage (NCBI taxonomy): Eukaryota > Metazoa > Chordata > Mammalia > Diprotodontia > Pseudocheiridae > Pseudochirops > Pseudochirops corinnae. Next base: position 125,055,485 of record CM053591.1, read on the forward strand.
TAATCATGTCCAATTTTGTGACACCATTTGGGGTTATCTTGGCTCCTTTGACCTCCAGAATATCATATTCTAAGCCCTTTGATCCCTTAATATAGAAGCTACTAGGTCTTATGTTATCCTGATTGTGTTTCTACAGTACTCAAATTGTTTCTTCCTGACAGCATGCAGTATTTTCTCCTTCACCTGGGAACTCTGGAATTTGGCTATAGTATTCCTAGGAGCTTTCTTTTTGGGATCTTTTTCAAGAGGTGATTGGTGAATTCTTCTAATTTTTCTTTTGCCATCTGGTTCTAAAATATCAGGGCAATTTTCCTTGAGAATCCCTTGAATAATGATTTATAGGCCTTTTTTTTTTTATCCTGGATTCCAGGTAGTCCAATAATTTTTAAATTATCTCTCTTGGATCAATTTCTAGGTCAGTAGTTTTTCCAATGACATATTTCACATTGCCTTCTATTTTTTCAATTGTATGGATCTGTTTTATAGTATCTTGATTTCTCATAAAGTCATTAGCTTCCATTTCATCCAATATAATTTTGAAGGAATTATTCTCTTCAGTGAGTTTTTGAAATTCTTTTTCCATCTGGGCAATTTGGCATTTTAAGACATTCTGCTCTTCATTGGCTTTTTGGGCCTCTTTTGCCTTTTGAGTTAGTTTATTTTTTAAGGTGTTATTTTCTTCTGTATTTTTTGTGTCTCCTTCAGCAGGCTGTTGACTCACTTTTCATAATTTTCTTACATCATTTTCATTTCTCTTCCCAATTAATCCTCTACTTCTACTTGACTTTCAAAATCCTTCTTGAGCTCCCCCATGACCTGTAACCAATTCATGTTTTTCTTAGAAGCACTTGATGCAAGAGCTTTGACTTTGTTGGCTTATTCTGGTTCCATGTTTTGCTCCTTTTTGTCCCCATAAAAGGATTCTGTGATCTGATTGTGCTTCTTCTGCTTGCTCATCTTGCCAGCCAATCACTTCACTTTTGAGCTCTCTGCCATATTAGAACTCTACTTCCAGAGTGGAGAGCTTTGTCCCAAATTACTGGGGTTTCTGCAAATGTTGTCAGAGGTCTGAGAAGGGTGCCTTCTCTGCAGCCGCCACAAGCTCTGGCACAATGCCACACACCTCAGGATCACCATGTAAGACCATGATCCAGCAGGTCAAAGCAAGAGTGATTACCCTCTGAATGGTTTCTTGGTCCCCCTACAGTCTGTAGGCCAGGAGCACAGGAGGAAGCCGTGTGGCAGCAGCTGCAACTGCCACACTTCTGTCACCCTTTTGCCCCAGGTGCAGGGGCTGGACTGTGCTTTTCTGTTACCCTGTTCCAACAGAGTTCCCCACTGACCTTTTACTTTCCCTTTGGTGTTTATGGGTTGAGAAGTATGGAAACCAACACAACTGCTCGTGATTCACTCTCCTGAAGTCTGCTCTGGCCCATCTGTGCCACTGGTCAGGGCTGCAACCATGTGGCTCATGTGGGACTGTATTTGGCTACCTGCTTGGTACAATAGACCCTTCCTGTTGGCCTGATATGCTCCCTTAGTGCAAGATTTGTTTCTCTCTGTCACTTTGTGGATTATGTAGCTCTAAAATTTGTTTAGAGTCATATTTTATAGGTATTGGAGGTGGTTGTGGTGGGAGCTCACAGAATGTCCTACTTCTACTCCACCATTTTTGCTCCACCCAATTGTATTTATATCTTTTGATCTATTATCAAATAGGCAATGACTCTTATTCCTGTAAATTTTAATCATTCCCTTATATATTTTCAAAATGAGACATTTATCAGTGAAATTTGAGGAAGATAGTTTTCCCATTTACTTATTTCACTTCTAATTTTAGCAGTATTATGGGTTTTTTTTGGAGGAGGGAAAGCAAGGCAATAGGGGTTAAGTGATTTGCCCAAGGTCACACAGCTAATAAGTGTGAGTGTCTAAGGCTGGATTTGATCTCAGGTCCTCCTGACTCCAGGGCCAGAGCTCTATTCACTGTGCCACCTAGATGCCCCAGCTCCATTAGTTTTTTTTGTGCAAAACCTTTTTTTTTAAATTTTTTATAATAAAAAAAATGTTCATTTTATCTTCTGTGATTCTCTAACTTTTTAATTTTATGTAATCAAAGTTGTTTATTTTATCTTCAGTGAGTCTCTGTAACTCTGGTTTGGTCACACACTCTTCTCTTAGTCAGAATTCTGACACGTAATTTCATCCTCACTCCTCAAATTTCTTTGTGATATCTCTATTTTTCTCTAAATTAGATGCCCATTTGATGCTTGTCTTAGTGTACAATGTGAGATGGTATTCATTAACTAGCTTCTGCCAGAATGTTTTCCAGTTTTCCCAACAGTTTTTGTCAAATAGAAAGTTTATTTTTGTTTTGTTTGTTTGTTTGTTTTAATTTGTTTTTTGCTATTTGATCCCATCAATCAAGATCTTTGGATTTATCAAAAACTAGACTAATTCTCCATCTGTCTCTGTCTCTGTACACACACACACACATACACACACACACACACACACACACACACACACACACACTATGTTCCACTAATCAACCTATTTCTTAACCAGTTTTGGTAATTGTTGCTTTGTAGTATAGCTTGAGGTCTTCTAGGAGGTCCCCTCCCCGTTTTTTCATTAATTCCTTTAATATTCTTGTTCTTTAGTTCCCCTAGATATATTTTGTTTCATTTTTTCTAGTTCTATAATCTTTTGATAGTTTGACTGGTATGATATTTAATAAGTAAATTAACTTAGGTATCATTGTTATATTAGTTTAATCTGCCAATGAACAGTTGATATTTTTTTCCAATTATTTATCACTCTCCTTGCATAAAGAGGTCTTTTGTAATTGTGTATGCACACCTAGATTTTAAATTCTTTGAGAGTAATTGCTATGTCATTCTAAAAATTCCCATTCAGAGCCCCTAAATATGATTATTATATATTTTCATCAAGTATTTTTTAAAGGACCTAGAGGAAAGGGATACCTCTAACTGCTAACAGTAGAAAGGAAGATAATATTTTTCTTTCTTGGACAACTTACCTTTGGAAATGAAAAAGGAGGAGATGGACTTTAGAAATAACAATAATTTCAAAGAAAAATAAATTGTAGACACTTGTAATGACAAGTAAAGAAGTAGTTAACACCTTGTTTCAGCTATTGAATTAAGACCTTGTTTCAGTTCAAGTTTCTTTTGAGCCTTGTATCAAGTCTGTTAAGAAAAAGAACATGTGAACCCAACTTGTGAACTCCTAGGGAGGAGCTACTGACCTTATATAAGGAGAGACCCAGCAGAGCTAGAGACAGTAGAACTGAGAGGAGGACTCTTGTGGTGGAAGAATCAAGGAGAAAACTTGTGGTATCCCAGCACTCTGTTTGTCTGCTCTCCCTGAGTTAATGTTTGTTTGTGGTGCTTTATACAGAAACCTTGGGGCATTACTGGAAGCCCTGAAAGAGGATTTTCTAGTAGTATGTTTACAGAACTCCTGGAGGAGGATTTTGGAGGTCCTGGGACTTTACTGATGATTTGTGCTAATCTTTTGGACCTTGTTTGTTGGTCTCTGTTGATTTCTATGTTGATGATTTCTATTGAGATCTCAGACCTTGCTGGTGGGGTCAGAGTTGATTTCACAGGCAGATAGTGAATTGATAATGGTGCTGGCACTGTTTATGAATATTATTGTGGCTCTGTAAAGCTTTGTCTTCCCAGAAACAGGAACTGTGAAGGACTTGAGGTGGACTGGACACTGTGAACTTCAATATGGAGTGGGAACTGAATGAAGAACTGGACAAAAAGCTGGACAAGGAACTGAGAGCTGCCTGCCTTGGACCCAGGTGACAGATGGAGCTGGGACCATGGAAGAGGAACCATGGAAGCTGAGAGTCAGTATCAAGTCAAGCTGAAAGAAGACTTTACTTGGATACTATGTACTGACTGGGAAGATTATGATTTACTGTGACCTATGGGTGGTGAACTTTGACTTTTGTACTTTGTGATTGAATTAAGGATTTTGTGATTGACTAAATGACTATACTGTGTTCAAAACTATGTGACCACTCTGATGAAAACTATGTGGCCATTTAGTGATAAGTTGTTGAGTTGTGACATGGTGAATGCTGTATTTTGATTTTCTGTAATAAGTTGTAACATTGTGAGTACTGTGAATGTTTTGCTCTGATTTGTTATTGAATAAATAGAAGAGCATTCTCTATACTATGTAATCAGAACCTTGAAAGCTGTTCACAGCAACTGTCCTCTGGAAAGCTGCTCATGAGTGGCTTTACAACATTATATGTTTAAAAGGATACACAATGCATAAGTATTGTCATCTTTTTTTTAACCTATCAAACAAACATTTTTGAACACCTATTCTCATAGTAGCTCCTTCTACTTATGCTAAATTAACATTTATTCCTGTGAATGTAATGATTTGAAGCTGTAAAAACTGAAGCATGTAAATAAATGACAGGGGTGGTGTGATTGGTAGGGAGAAGAGCTTATTTGAAATAAAAATTTCCAGTAATTTATAATTCACTAGATGTTTATTTGCAAGTAAGTAAAAGATTAACCTGAAAGTTTATTTTCAATTCTAATGTTTGTCTTTATAAATAATATATGGTGAAATTATAGATTTTCATTATTCTAAAGCATATTTGCTGAATTGAAAACTTAGTTATCCTTCATCTCACAAGGTTTCAGAAATATCAGAAATTGAGGAAGCAAAAATAAACCTTTTAGGGTCATATAAAATAAACCCTAAGATTGACTCTCTTCCCTCTTAGCCCAAGCCTCTCTTTACCTATAAGCCCACCATGAAGGTTCTATAGACTTAGTATATGTGTAAAGTTCTAGTACTATATACTATTAAATCTATGAAAAATATAACCTATGTTCCTATCCACTGATAGAAGATATATGCACATAAAAATTAAATTTTATTGCATAGTTATATGTAGTTAATATCAACATACCTATCTTGGGAGTCAGTAAATAACATTAGCTAGAAAATTCAAATAATTCCTCATGAATGAAGGTATTGAGATAGGTCTGGAATGGTGTGTAGGAAGAACACAAACATTGCATTTTCATGAGCAATTATTCAGGGATGTTATAGTCAAAGTACACTAGGGAAACAATAACTCTGTGGGGGGGGGGGGCGGGGTGAGGCCCTAGCAATAAAAAAACAAACAAGAAAGACAATCCTTGGCCTCAAGGAGCTTGCATCCAAAATGGGCACAAACAATACAGAAAGGGAAGATGGGGGAAAAAAGAGAGAGCATGCAATCATGATGTAGAAATGACAAAAGAGTGGTAAAAAGGCCTGGTTCTGGACAAACTAAGGCAAAAGCTCACCAGCAGAACTAGAGGTCCAGGTATAGTATTCAAAATTACAGAAATGTTAGAAATGATGGCAGGAGTGAATGATGCACAGCATGGAGATCACCAGACTGAATCTGTCTGTGAGAAACAAAGGTATGATGTTGGGCATGTTTACTGTTTCAATTTTAGGCTAGGAAATTTGTTCTCTTCTCTGAATTAATGTTTACCTAAAAGACTTTGATCTTTTTAGGGTGAGAATAAGAGAGACAAAGAGATAAAGAGAGAGAATAAATTGCCTCTGATTGTCCATTAGTTAGATTAAATAAGTCTGGTTGAATAGGAACCATCCCTTTTCCTTTTATTTCCCATAAAGACAATTACTCCATGCCATCAAGCATTTTTAAAAAGGGAGATTGAGGGGGATAAATGGATTAGCCAGTTAATCATTTACCTATGGACTCCAAATCCCTTTTGGTTAATGATTTTAATAAAATCTCAAGAGCGTTAGCAAGTCTTTATATGCCTTAGCTTTTCTTTTTAGAAAAATAATAATAATGTTGGTAATTGCTTAAATATGATATAGTTAATACAATTACTATTAAAATTAACAATTCAATTGCTACATACTGGTTTTGTGCCAAGATTCCAAAAAATTTAAAAAAAAAAGACAATGACACTTGCATTTAAAAAAAATAGCTTGATATTCCTATGTCTTCAATAGAAAACTCAGCAAGATTTTCAATCAACTGGCATCTGTGCAGAGTTGCAAATTATAGGTCAAAGCATACCTGAGGTCATATGATCCTAGTCTGATCTCCCCTACATTATAGTATATGGTAATGGAAAGCCAGATGAAAGGAGTGCACAAGTCATATTTTCAGAGGCTTTCTTTTCAAACTAAGTGTTCTGGCAGTAAAATGTTACCTCCCTATGTGAAATCAGCGTCTCATCCAATGGTAACCCTTCTCATTGATACTATATTCATATTTGTTAAAAGAAGAACAATAGTACCAGTTTATGAAATCTGTCCAGTAGAAAAACAGTGTCTGTGTTCTGCTGATATTCCAATTAGTCTATAGATCCTGTGTTCCCAACATGCTGATAATACAATCAGTTTGATTAATGCATTGCAAAAGGGACTTCTATTCACACAGTCCCTTAAGATAGAACAGCAATGGGATGATTCTGATGTTATCATCATGTAATTAGTAAGCCTCTAAAACACTGGAAGACTCTTTTGGATAAACACCCAGTAGTTTGGCTGCTTATCTGCATTTTTCAAATCTGTTGTATTGTGGGGAAAGTTTGTCAAGAAAGGATTGTTCAGCAGTATTTCACAGTTTTATTTTGCAATACTGCATAGGGACATGAAAAATGATTAACACATTTTTCTTTGTAAAAGGTAATGCAGCTTTCTGCAACCTCCACCAAAGTTCAGCTGTCTGCAGAATCTATTTTTCTCCAAGTTGGTTCAGTCATCCCTAAATATTTATTTTGCGGGCAGTATACAGAAAAATAGAATGAAGAACATATTTTACAATGTTAGCAAACACTTTTGCAGCTTATTTCAAAATAGGGAAAATACATTGCTATTTCTTGCTTTTGATTTGGACATCATGTTCACAATTAATAACATTCATTCTAATACCAGGTCTCAGATAATTTCAACATTTAGGTAAATATGGAAGTCAAAATATTCAAATGTTTAAATAAAATATTAACAATTTTACAAATAAGTGACATGATGACATTTGGAAGTGGGGTATATGCTCCACAGTTCATAACTCAAACGTATTGAATTTCTAGTTTGACAATTCAATTAAACAATTCAAGAAACATTTAAGTGACTAATATGTAAAAGAAAAGGAAACTGTGCTACACACTAGTGATACAAGGAGAAAACCTACTGTTCCTGCCCTCAAAGCTATTATACAGGCTATTTTAGGATAGGAGGAAAGAAAGAATAGGGATAGAATACAATAAATATCCAGATATGAAAATACCAGGTAGTTGGAAAAGAGAAGTGACATTAATGACTAAAGAAAAACAAGGTAGGGTGGATGCAGGAAATAGTACTTGAATTTTGCTTTAAAGGACAAAGAAAAGTGGACATTCCAGAAATCAAAGGCAGCTTGTGAAAATTCAGAGAAACAGGAACTATGTGGGATCTGGGGGGGGGGGGGAATAATTAGGAGTCTAATTTTACTGGAACATACAATGAATGAAGATAAATCATGTGAAATAGGACTAGCTCAGTTGCAATCAGATTGTGAAAGACAAGATTTTAGGGAGTCAACAAAAGTTTTTAAGCAAGGGAATTAAATGGTCATACCTGAAGATAATTTTGTCACTTATATAGAAGAGGAATCAAAGAAAGAAGTGATTTTAAGCAGGGAGAAGACTTAATAGGTTATTAAAATATTTCACAGTAAAGAAGGGGAAGAATATAAGGAATGTTGTAGATAATATTTAAAAGAACAGACAATTTGTTGTACAATTAGGGAGTTGGGAATGAGTCAGGGAATGGTCAAGAATGATTCTAGAGTTATGAACCTTGTTGATTGCTGTGATGTTGGAGCTATTGAAAGGAAAATTCTTCATATAGGCTTTCACCCTGATGAAAAAGGCAAAACTCAGGTCAAAGATAATTTAAAAGTATTTTATTAAAAGTATGGCTAGGTAGAAACACATTGATAGGCTGATCACAGAAGATCAGCAATGGCATTAAGATATGGACAGTTTGGTAATTTTGAGACTATCCAGATAGGTCTACCTCAGCAAAAAAGATTGAGCCCTTGAACCTCAGTTCCTCCCAAAGTTAGTAAGAACATGACAATTTGCTGGTTGGGATATGTGACAAAGAACAGGTGGTACAACAATTGTAGACTTGGTGTCTCTTTCCACATCAGAGCCTCCCCCAACACTGTTTGATGAGCAAGACTGGGAACAAAGAATAATTGAGTCACCATAATTTTCAACAGGTCCAACAACCAAAATAGACAAGTTGGATATAGGGACAGCTTAAATTGGGAAGATTATCATGTCTGTTTTGGATATATTAAAATTTGATATTTTGATGAGGCACCAGGTAGAGGTATTCAGCAGGAAGTTAGAAAAAAGGACTAAAATTCTGACATATTAATGCTGAAAAATAGATCTGGAAGTTATACATAGAAGGATGATAATCATAGTTGTGGGAATTAATAAGGTCTCTAAGGGAGAGAATATTGAAAGAGAAGAGAAAAGGACAAAGGGACTATTCTTTATGACATGGGAAATGGAATATGATCCTACAAGGGAGAAGAGGTAATGTAAGATGGAAATCAGGAAGGAACAATGTCACAAAAGCCAAAGAAGTATAAAGGAGGAGGGCATAGCCAAAAATGTGAGAAAAAAAAAAGGGGGTCAAGGAAAAACAATATTTAGTTTTAAATAGCAAAATGAATTAATCAGATAAAAAAATGTTGCTGACTTTGGAGAGAACAAGAGTCTGATTTTAGCAGATGGAGATAGGAGTAAGAGGTGAGGAATTATAGGCAGAAATAATAAGCAATTCTTTCTGAGAGTTTGATATCATAAAGGAGGAAAAATAAGACCAGTGCCTTCAGAATCAAGGGAAGCATTGTTTTTGGGTTTTTTTGAATGGGGAAATTTTAGATATGTTTTCTGGCAGCTAGGAAGAAGCAAATAGAGACTGAAGATGGGAGAGAGGAAGAGAATAATTTAAAAGCTCTGTTTGGTTTTTCCAACTTTTCATAATCTGACCTCTTCCTATCATTCCAGTCTTCTTAGTCATTACTTTCCACCATGTACTCTGCAATCCCTGTGATTTTTCCTCCTTTGCTGTTCCTTGCAAAAGTTTCTCCATCTCCTTAGCCTAATACATGTGTGCAATTGGTTACTAGTTAGTGCTAGTATTATCAAATAGGATATTAGACCCCTCCTCTATAAGGGTTGTTCTCTGTGATAACTGAGGAGGCCAGGCTAGAAACAGGACCTAGGAGATGAGATACTTCTATTGCTAGCACTCTTGGGTTCAGCATGCTGAGCCTGAAGAGAAAGTGACTGAGGTGATAACTGTGGTTGAACTTGAATTGCATGTACTGCCTCCTATTTTCCCCTTAGGGCATCTTGTCACTTCATCTTGGCTGGTTTGTTTACTCCTTGGGTGAAACTTGGGGTCAAGGATATATATCATCAAGCACTCTGAAAGTAAATAGTATTACTACCTCCCCAAACCATAGGAACAGAGATTATACTGACATGTCCCAATTATGAGAGTTGTAAGCTCCTTCTTCTTTTATATTTCTTCCCTCTTTATCTTCTCTCTTCTTTGTTCCAAAAGATCCACATTATAATTAAATTCAATAAACATTTAAACAAAAAATATACCTAGTAGGAAAAATATTAATACTGAGATACCATAACTATACTGAAAAAAAAAATACTTGACAAAATTACATTCGAGATTCATAAAATAAAAATCTGTATATTCTTCCAGAAAGAAGGCTGTAACTACCAGACATTCAAAGATGGTCATGTAATCATGAATGGGGTTGTATTTTCATTAGGAGTTAAAGAAATGATAGCATGATTAAAGGTGTTTAGGTAGGAAAATACTAGACATATTTGGAGTACAAAGAGTAATCCACTTGACTGACTTTTATAGAGTATGGAAGTAATTACTAAATAAGATTAACATAGAGCAGTGGTTCTCAATCTGTGGGTTATGTTCAATTTAAATACATCCTGCATATCAAATATTTATATTACAATTCATAACAGTAGCAAAATTACAGTTGTGAAGTAGCAATGAAAATAATTTTATGGTTGGGGGTCACCACAACATGAGGAACTATATTAAAGGATCAAAGCATTAGGAAGGTTGAGAAACACTGGCATAGAGGAATCTGAATGACACACCAATAAAATTTTATCTTTGTCTTTTATGTAATAGGAAACAAATAAAGATTTTTGAGCTGAAGAATTATATGACCAGATCTATAAATAAGAACAAAAAGTTTTGGAATAATGTGAATGAGAAGGAAGAGAGGAGATAAGAAAACGAGTTAGGAAACTATCATAATAACTGTTCTAGAACTGAGCATTGTGCCCATTCAAGTTCAGTACTTCATTGTAGTCCATTTATACATTAATGAATTGAGTCCAAATTTAAAGGCTATTGAATTTATTTTGGCTAACCAGAGAAAACTTTGAACTTCAAGTGTCACATGGCCCTCAAGAGTCTTTGCTTACTCATTCCTGAATTTATTCATTTTATCAAACTATCAAAGAAACTCAAAGTGTAAACATGCCTTTGAAATCATTGAATTAAGTAGGATGACCTGAAAAATAAATATCTCCAAGTCAAATATGAGAAATTCTTAAAGTTTTGACTTCATACTCAAAGCATATTAAAATGATTGACTTGAGATGGTGACCACTTGACAATGTTGTTCAGGTACAGGCTAGACTAGATGTTTTCTGAAATCTTTCCAACTTTGAGACTCCGCGATTCTGACATAAAATGTGGCAATCTCATGTCAAGAACTACTCCTATTCTAACAAGTATAATAGCCATATAGTTTCTGAAAAGCACTTGAGTGGAAAAGTTACATATCCATTCCTTGTTAAATAGAATATGGATATGTTTGGCAGCATTGTGCTAGCATAAACACTAGTAAACAAGTATAAAAGTATAGTGATCTAACTGTTATGATTCTTGGGTACAGATGACTAATCATGAAAGAGGGCAGAATTCGCCAGTGAACATGAACAAAATTTTGAAAATTAGTCATTGAAAAATAATGTTACCCATAATCTTTTTTTTTCATTTTTTCCTCATTTATTTTTCAATGTAGTGAAATGGAAAAACATATATTAAGTGCTTATTAGGTGCCAAGCACACTGGATATGTGAGTAGAAAATTAAGATAATTCCCATTCTCAAAAATCGCATCATTTAAGTGGAGGAAACAACACATAAAGTAGAGTACAAATTCATGTTCAGTTTATGTCAGATGGAAAGGCTAGGTATAATTTAATTGGAGAAAGTAGAAAGGTGCATGTTAATATCCAGAGGATCTTGGAAAGTAAGGGAAGAGTAGATAGTTCATACTTACAAAGAGGATAGTGGGATTAAGAGTTACAATAGAACAAAGCTCTTGAACTTCTCTAGCAAAGGTAGAGATGTATGGAGGTCAGCATCCAGCTGACAGTGGAACGTCTTGTCTCTTGTAAAAAATATAGTAAATGATGAACAAGGGAGATATGAAGAAAGGAAAAAAAAAGCCATTACTACTTTCTGTGGCAGCAGTTGTAGTTGGCCTCTCTTCACACCCTTTATCAGGTTGAAAGAGAGAATAAGGTACTAGAATCCTTGCAGTGGGGCTTGTTGAGGTAGATTATTACAATTTGTTGTGTGGTGGTTGGAGACACTATTTTTAAAAAGAAAGAAAGAGAAAAAGATTATTTATAAAAGCAATATGAGCACTTTAAAAAAAATTAAGATCATAGGTTGACAGACAGAATTATAAAAACTTTAATTCATTTAGACCAACCTCTCATTCTATATATGGAGATGTAATGGCAAGCAAAGGATTATTTAGCACCTTGTTTCAGTTATTCAAATACTCAGTACCTTGTTTCAGTTCTTCAAATGCCTTTGAACCCCACCTGTGATTTGAAGGTGGGAGGAACTTGCTGACACAACAGGAAGGGTGGAAGAGGAAGAACACCATATAAAAGCAGGAGCACAAACTGGAACGGAGCAGAACTGAGAAGGAGAATGCTTGTGGTGTTCGGCACTCTGTCTGTTCTGTCAGTTTTGGTTATGCTTGTGTTACTTTGTCAGACAGAAGATTGTGTTACTTTGTCAGAATGAAGTATTCTATCTGTTGAAATGTGTTACTTTGTCAGACAGATGCACCCTGTCTGATGACTTGTGTCTATTTCACAGGCAGAAAGTGAATTGAGATGATAGTTCCAGCAATGTGAGTGAATGTTGTTGTGGCTCTGTTAAGCTTTGTCTTCCCAGAAACAGAAATTGCAAAGGGTTTGAGGTGGACTGGTCACTGTGAGATTCAACATGGAATGGGAACTGGACAAGGAACTGGATGAAGAACTGAATGAGGTGCTGGATGAACTAGACAAGGAACTGGACCAGGAGCTGAGAGCTGCCTATTTGTGAATCCAGGTGACAGTTGGGTGAATTCAAGCAAGAGTTGGGAGGGTGGAAGAGAAACCATGGAATTTGGAAGTCAGTCTAGAGCCAAGATGAAAGTACTTTTCCTTGGGCATTTAGTGCTGACTGACAAGATCATGACTTTCTGTGACCCAGGAGTAAGCGAATTTTGTACTTTGTACCCCTTAAGGATAATTGAGTTAAGGATAATTAGAAGCCAGTCCCCAATCAAAAAGAAGGAAGACTTTCTGACTGACATGATTAAGACAATGTGACCTAGGGGTAGGAGACTTGTACTTTCTGTACCTTAAAGATGATTGTTCCTTAAGGATGATTGAGTTAAGGATTTAATGAATGATATCTTTTGGTCAAAACTATGTGATTATTTTAGTAATAAGTTGTTATGTTATATCATTGTGAATGTTGAATGTTTATGTGAATATTTTGCTTTAGTTTATTGCTGAATAAATAGAGAGTTCACTATACTATGTGATCAGAAGCTTAGAGCTATTCACAGTAGCAATACTTTAGAGAGCTGCTCATGCTTGGCTTTACAGGAGAAACTTCACCTAAGAGGCTTACATAAAATTACACATAAGTAAGTGTCTACTCTGAATCTCTGATTCTTTGATTTGACATTCAGCATTCTTTCCACTGAGGTCATCATGTAGAAGGCTGAAGTACTTTCTCTCTTTCCACATTTACTTAATAAGAAAAGGGATGAGATTTGTGATTTCAGGGCTATTAATAACTCCTAAATGAGTAAACTTGTTGAGCCATTAGAGATCATCAATTTCTCCGTAATTTGGAGCCCTTGATGGTTTCTCAGGACAACTTGAGATTAAATGATACATCTGGGCCAGCACAACCAGTATGTGACAAAGGCAATATTTGAACAAACATCTCCCTAGCTCTAAAATGAGATCTCTACTCGCTGTGTCAGTGGCAAAGATTCAGGCATTGATCCTGATGCTTCTTTCATGAGAATTTGAGCATCTACTCCTCCATTTAATTTTTTTTATTTTCAGTTCCAAATTCTCTCCCTCTTTCCACTCTACTCCAACACATTGAGGAGGCAAGAAATATGATACCATCATACATATGAAGTCATGCAAAGTATATTTCCCTCTTGCTTCAAAAATAAATATTGTTTCAAAAATAAATTTAAGGAAGAAATATAAACAAAATGCTTCCATATGCACTCGAATTTCAACTGTTCTCTTTCTGGAAGTAGATAGCATTTTTCATCATGTGATCTTTGGAATTATTATGGATTACTATATTGAGCAGAGTAGCTACATCTTTCACAGTCGATTGTTGTTACAATATTGCTGTTATTATGTACAATATTCTGCTAGTTCTACTCACTTCACTTTGCATCAGTTCACATAAGTCTATCCAGGCTTTTCTGAAACCATCTATTTTGTCATTTCTCAGATCACAATTGTATACCTTCATAATCATATATCATAACTTATTCAACCATTGCCCAATTTATGAGCATCCCTTGTCTTCCAATATTTTGTCACCATAATAGAACTGCTACAAATATTTTTAAATGTTTTTATGGGTTCTTTTCCTTTTATCTCTTTGAGATTCAGATCTAGTAGTAGTATCAATAAGTCAAAGGGTCTGCACAGTTTAATAGCTCTATGGTATGGTTCCAAATTATTTTCCAAAATCTTTGGTCCAGAGAGGCAAAGACAAGATGGCATAGAAAAGGCAGGGATCTCCTCCAAACCCTTCCAAAACTTTTAAATAATGCCTCAAAACAAATTCTATAGGCCTGAGTCCCATAAAAGGACAATGTAGAATGTCACCAGGAAAGATCTATTTCACCAGGGTGAGAGTAGAATTCAGTTCAGTGCAGGGCCCCCAGCACTGATTGGGTCTCAGCAAACTAGCAGTAGGCCTTGGGAGCAACTGAATCACTAGAGGCAATGGCAGCTTCTGGACCTCTCAATTCACAGTCAATAAGGATGTCAGACAAATGGTCAGAAAGAGATTACATTGGTCCCTTTGCTGGCCCCAGGAGCAGGATTCTAATGCATTGCCCGTACTTGGATTTAAATCCCAGCACTGCATCTCTGTCCCAGGGTGAGGAGGAGCACTATCATACCAGAACTTGTGGCCATAGAGGGCTTGGGACCCCGGTTTCAGTTTTACGATGGAAGAGAAGTCTGTGATTGTCCGGGGCTCTACTGCTGCCACAAGCCCAGGGACATATGTTTGACTAGGCCTACAACCCTCACTTACCCTTCAGGTGTTCGGTGATCACCGGCTTCCAACAGGAAGAATGAGTCAGACAGAAGGCGAGATTCAAGGGGTGGTTTATTCTTGTAAGGTCACATCTCAAAAGGAACGGACGCTTCCACATTCAGGTCTTTTATCACCATCCCTCATCCAATCACAAGCTC
>CM053591.1:125070904-125096719 GCA_028646515.1 Pseudochirops corinnae
TAGTCAATTATTCAATCAATCAGGCACTTATATATATACTATATATATATATATTTAGCTATGTTTTGGAAATAGTGGACTAAAATAAAAAAAATTAAAAAGAAACCTCACAATAGGTTTAGAGGACAGCAAAGAGAAGAATGTACACAATCAATAAAAATGTAAATGGAAAGAACAACAAACACAAAACAATATAAAAGTTAATGTCACAAAAATAAGTTTGGCTCCAGAAAAGAGACATGGTGTAATCTACCCTTTATACTTTGCATAACTATGAGGCTCTTGGATGTTAAACATTTTATATATTCATATCTTTCAAAATATTATTGAGGCATTAATTGACATATATGTATATACATATACATGTATGTTTTTTGCTTTTCCTTTTCATTCTTTTAAAATCCTTTGTTATAAGAGGTGGTACTTTGGGAAAGGGAGTGAAGGAGACACTGGGGAAAATTAAAATTATATAAAAAACAAAGGATTTCAATTTAAAAAAATATAAAACTCACTAATAAAGGATTAGTCTGAAAGAGGGGTGGAGAAAGAAGCTAATGAGAAGTGGAGAGAGAAGACCTTTGCTCTCTTCATTCTCATTTAAGTAATTAAGAACTTTTGAAAAATCCAAGATATAAAATAGACCCACACAAATCATCAATGTTTCTATATATTACCAGCAATACACAGCATGATAGACATAGAAAGAGAAATACCATTTAAAATAAATGCAGATGGAGCCAAGATGGCATATTATAAGCAGAAAAACAGCCAGGATCTTCCAATATTCTATTCCAAACAACTTTAAAAGCATTCCTCAAATAGAATTTTGAAGCAGCAGAGCCAACAAAAGTCAGGGTGAGACATTTTTCCAGTCTAAGATAACTTTGGAGGTTAGCAGGAGATATCTGTAACACTGGCATGGGGGCCATCCTGGAGTTCATTCAATGGTAGAGCACCTTTAGGAGTTCAACCCAGAGACAGTAAAGGGGTCAAACAACTGTTTATAAACAAATGATAAAAAATACCCTTTGTTGGCACTTTTTATAGTTGGCACTGATTGGCAACTATTATTGTCCAAATACAGTTTGGGGTTGAAATTTCAGAGTGGAGAGGAGTGCTTGTGGTCCATCCTAAAGCATCAGGGACCAAGGCCACAGTACCAAAATAGAGAAAAGTGCTAGTTTTTCAAGCTGTAGGAGAGTAGAGAACCTAGTCATAGTTCCAGGGACAGGAGAAGCAATAATGCTTGCAATAGCAGAGAAGCAGGGCACATTCCTTGTTAAAGACCAGAGTTGAAACCAAGAGACCAGTGACCAAATCCTACATAGATCACACCACCTTGAGAGCATTGAACACTCCAAGAATTAGCTCTGAACAGTAGCATATAAAAAAGCCAGAAGCTTGTGACAATGTCTCCCTACCACAATGTAAGCAGAGCCCAACTTTAAAATAAAGGTCAAAGTCAAGAAGTAGCCTGGAAAAAATGAGCAAACAACAAAAAAAAGAGCTTGATCACAAAAAAGTTAGTATGATGACAGGGAAAAGCCAGACTAACTCAGAAGACAAAAAGATGAAAACATCTACAATCAAAAACTACAATCAAAACTGATTGGACGCAAACCCAACAAGGATTCCTCAAAGAGTTAAAGAAAGAAATGAGTGGTAGATTTTAAAAAATCCTAAAACAAAGAAGAATAATCCGAGAATATTATGAAGAGAGAGTTAAAAGAAGCACAAAAAATACTAAAGAAAATATGCCTTAGAAAACAGAATAAGCCTAATAGTTAAAAAAAAAAAAGCACAAAAATTCACTGAAGAAAATAATTCATTACAAAGTAGAAATGGTCAAATTATTCCTTAAAAATTAAAATTTGGTACCTGGAAACTATTGACTCTATGAAGAATCAGGAATAAAGTCAAAAGAATTTTAAAAGAATAGAAGAAAAGATGAAATATCTCATTGGGAAAATAACAGGCCTGGAAAATAGATCGAGTAGAAATAATTTAAGAATTGTTGGAGCACTTGAAAGTCTTAATCAATGAAAGACTCTGACCATTATATTTTAAAAAATTATCAAGGAAAATTGCCCCAATATCTTATATCAAGAGGTAGGACTAGAGATCGAAAGAATCTTTCAATTACTTCCTAAAAGAGATTACAAAATGAAAACTCCCAGGTAAATTATAACCAAATTCCAGAGGTTCCAGGCCAACAAGAAAATGTTGAAAATAACCAAAAAGAAATCATTTAAATATAATGAATCCACAGTCAGGATGACAAAAACAATCAACAGTTTCCATGTAAGAAGAGCAAAGGACTCAGAATATGAAATTCTGGGAGGCAAAGGAGGTAGGATTACAATGAGGAATAACCTACTGAGCAAAGTTGAATATAATCCATTTGTGGGAAATGAACTTTTAATGAAATAGAATAACTTCAGCCATTTCAGATTAAAAGACCAGAGCTCAATATAAAAATTGACATTCAAACGCAAAAATTAGAGAGAAGCATAAAAAGATAAAACTAAAAAGAAATCATAAAGGACTTAATAAGATTAAACTTGTTGCATTGCTATATGAAAACATCATAAATGTGAATCCTAAGAATTTAATCATTATTAGGGCACTGAGTATTTTATGTAGACAGAAAACATGGATGTGAGTTGATTATGTACTGATTTTTTTTTAAAGAAGGGGAAATAAAGAGGGATGCACTGAGAGAAGAGGAAAAGACAAGAAGAGTAGGGGAAATTATCTCATATAGCAGAGGCACACAACAAAGAACTTTTACAGCAGGGGGGAAAACAAGAGGGAGATAGTAGGCAATGCTTGAATCTTGCTCTCATCTGAATTGGTTCAAATAAGGAAGAATGTATATACACATTTGGGTATAGAAATCTATTTTATCCACCAGGGAATTAGAAAGGGGAGGGGAGGAAAGATAACAGTAGGGTGATAAAAGGAAGGGAAGACTGAGGGAGGTTGTAATCCAAAGTAAAAACAGACTTTTTAGAGAGAAAGAATAAAAAGAGAGAAAAAAAGATAAACAGAAAAAAACAGAATAAAAAGAAATAAATGGTAATCATAACCATTAATGTGAATAGCATGAACTCATCTATAAAACAGAAGGAGATAACAGAAAAGATTAAAAATCAGAATCCACTAAAATATTTCTTATAAGACATGTGTATGAAAAAGCAGTACATAAACACAGAGTTCAAATAAAGAAATGAAGAATATATTATGTTCCAACTGAAGTAAAAAAGGCAAAGGTAGCAATTGTGATCTTGGATGAAGAAAAAACAAAAATAGCCATAATTAAAAGGTAATCAGGGAAACTATATTTTGATAAAGGTATCAGACAATGAAGTAATATAAAAATTATACCAAGTTTCTCTGATAAAGACCTCAGTTGTCAATACCTACTGAAATGAATCAAATTTATAAAAAATAAGACTCATTCCCTAATTGATAAATGATCAAGAGATATGAACAGGTATCTTTCAGAAGAAGAAACCAAGGTCATCTATAGTCATATAAAAATGCTCTAAAATCTCTATTAGAAAATGAAATGAAAACAACTCAGAGATACCACATCATAACCACCAGTTTGGCTAACATGACAGAAGAGGAATGATTAAAGCTGGAGGAGATAGGGAAAAATGGGTACACTAATTCATTATTGGTGGAGTTGTGAACTGATTCAACCATTCTAAACAATGATTTGGAATCATGACCAAAGGAATAGCTCTCCATGCCAAAGAGATCAAAGAAAAGAGAAAATTACCCATGTGTACAAAAATATTTATAGCAGGTCTTTTCGTAGTGGCAAAGAATTGAAAATTAAAGGATGTTATCAATTGGAGAATGATTGAACAATTTGTTGCATACAATTATGGTGGAATGCTACTTTGCTATAACAAATGATGAGAAGGATGGTTTTAGAGAAACCTGGGAACGCATCTGAGCTGATGCAAAATGAAGTGGGCAGAACCAGAAAAACATTGTATACTGTAGTACCAATAATGTAATAATGATAAATTGTAAAGGACTGTAATAGTAATGGAATTTGAACTTGTTGATGTAACAGGAAGGGGAAGAACAGGGAGGAGTTAGTACCATATATAAAGAAAAGCCCAAGCTAAGAGAGGCCAGAACTGCTGGGAGAGAGCATCTGGAGGCTGAGCAACTACTGTTGGAGAGAGAAGAGAACTGAGAACTGAGAACTTCTGAGAACCACCCAGATCTGCCAAAAACTTCTGAGAGCCACCCAGATCTTCCAAGAACCTCTGAGAGCCAGCCAGAGCTTTCAAGAAGAACTGAGAAGAGAATTGAGAAGAACTGAGAAATGAGAAGAGAGGAGAACAGGGAGGAAGCATGACTATGGTGCCACTACTTTGTCTGTTTGGATGTTACTTTGTCAGATTTGTCTGCTGATACAGGATGGTGCTGTTGTTACAGAAGCCCTGGGACCTTACTGCTGGCTCAGAAGCCCTGAAAGACGATTTTCTTGTTGTATATTTACAGAAATCCCTGAGGAGGGTTTTACTGATGTTTTTAGAGGTCCTGGGACTATACTGATAATTCATGTTGATTCATGTTGATTCTTCAGACTTTGTTCTTGATTTCACAGGCAGAAAATGAATTGATGAGGGTGCTGGGAATGTGAATGAATGTTATTGTGGCTTTGTTAAGCTTTGTCTTCTCAGGAACAGGAACTGTGAAGGTCTTGAGGTGGACTAGACACTGTGAGCTTCAATATGAAGCAGGAATTGAATGAGGAACTGGACAAGGAGCTGGACAACTAGGAGCTGGCAGGAGCTGGGACCATGGAAGAGGAACCATGGAAGCTGAGAGCCTGCCTCAAGCCAAGATGAAAAGACCTCTTCTTGGGTATTTAATGCAAACTGAGAAAATTATGATTTATTGTGGCCTAGGGGTGGAGAACTTTGACCTTTACATTTAGATGATTGAGTTAAGGACTTACTAATTAAGGATGATTGGAAACTAATCTCCAATTAAGAAGAAATGAGACTTTTTTGATTGAAGAGATTAAGACAATGTGATCTAGGGGTGGAGAACTTTTGACCTTTGTTCTTTGTGTCAGTTAAGTAGGCTTGCCTCCTTAAGGATGGCTGAGTTAAGTTCTTAGTGAATCATTATACTTTGTTTAAAACTATTTGACCACTTTGGTGAAAACTATGTGGCCATTTTAGTGATCAGTTGTTATGCCATAACTTTGTGAATGCTGTACTTTGATTCCTGTCAATGTTTTGTCTTAGTTTGTTACTCAATAAATAGAGAGTTCACTACATTGTGTAATCAGAACCTTGAAGCTGTCCACAGCAGCAGTTCTCTGGAAAGCTGCTTGTGCTTGGCTTTATAAGGACTTAGCTACTCTGATCAAAATAATGTTCCATAACAATTCCAAAGGACTCATCTTGAAATTTGTACCTATTTTCAGAGAGAGAGAGAGAGAGAGAGAGAGAGAGAGAGAACTTATCAAATTTTATGAAATTGTCTTTATTTTTTCTTTTTTATTTATTAATTTTTGCAACATGGCTAACAGGAAATTATATTTTGCATGTATGAATGATGTCATATTTCTTGGCTTCTCAATAGATGGGGGAAATAGTGGGAGGGAGGGACAGAATTTTGTAATCAAAATTTTTAAAAATTGAATGTCAAAAGGGAACAAACAAATAATTTGAAAAAAATAATTGAATTCATCTGGAGAATCAAAAAGTCTAGAATGTCAATGGTCACAATAAAAAAGTACAATGTAAAGATGTCTCTCAGCACCAGTTATCAAACTGTTCCAGATAATCAAGACATAACAAACATAATGATTTGGGACTGGTTGTAATATAGAAACCCATATTAAAATAAATGCAGACCTTATACAATACTTGGGTGTGTACCTGCCAAGTCAAATCCCAGGACAATATGCACACAATAGCAAAACACTTTTGACACAAATAAAAATAGATCAAACAGTTTGAAAAAATAGTAATTGATCATTGATAAGCTGAGCTAATGACAATTCTACTAAATTATTCAATGTCATATGAATCAAAACACTAAAGAGTTATTTTATGTTATTTAATATTTTATTTTCCCCCAGTTACATGAAAAACGATTCTCAACATTCAATTAAAAAAACTGAGCTCTGAATTCTCTCCCTCCCTGCCAAACTCTCCCATTGAGAAGGCAAGAAATTTGATACAGGCTACACATGTATAGTCATGCAAAACATATTTCTGTATTTTCCATGTGTAAAAGAAAATGTAGGCCAAAATAAAAACCCAAGAAAAATAAAGCAAAAAAAAAAAAAAAGGATTCTTTGATCCGTATTCAGATTCCATCAGATCTTTCTCTAGAGATGAATAGCATTTCTCATGGTGCATCCTTCAGGGTTGTTTTGGATTATTGTATTGCTTAAAATAGTTAAGTAATTTACAGTTGATCATCTTAAAATATTGCTGTTACTATGTACAATGTTCTCCTGGTTCTATTCATTTCACTTTGTATCAGTTTATGTAAGTCTCTCCAGATTTTTCTGAGAGCATCTAACTCAGCATTTCTTATAATGTAATAGTATTCCATCAAAATCATATACCACAAAATTTTCAGTTATTCCCCCATTGTAGGGCATCCCTTCAATTTCCAATTCTTTGCCATCAGAAAAGAGTTGCTATAAATATTTGGGTATAGGTCTAAATTGCTGTACATTATGATGTAGTGGCAACCACACTGGCATACCCTGGATGCTAGCGCAAGTTCTTAGATCTGTTTTACTAGAAAAGATAGCTGTTCAAGGACTCAACAATCTTTTTTTTTTTAATGTATTCATTAGTTCAGGGGAAAAAATCAGCACCCTGAACTTCAGAGAAGACATAAACAGCAAAAATACAAGTAGAGAAATAAAGATCAGCAGACAAGACTTCTAACTGTCTGAGAAATTAACACAGATCAAAAGACAGATCCAACTGTCTGACCATACATACATAGGTACCAGAGAGAGATGCACTAACATTTGGGTTTTTTAAAGCTGGGGGCTCCTTAATGGTTACCCAGGGTCTCATCTGGTCAAATCACAAGAACATTTTTCCAATGAGTGAGCCTCCAAAGCAAAATGCTAACCTCAAAGTATATATACCCTTTTTAGAGCCAGAGAGCATTACATGATTCAGTGCCTGGTTAGAAATTAACAAAAAGTGTAAGAGTTTTTCTACAAGTAAGTCTCCCCTAAGGAAGCTTCCTTTAATGAGTTCCACCTGAGGTTTATTAATGGATGGGGAAGGCCTTATATCCCATTAACATTACAAATGGTTGAATCAGTTCACAACTCCACCAATGGTGCATTATCTCAATTTTTTCACATTCTCTCCAACATTGATCATTCTCCTTTTCTGTCCTATTAGCCAATCTAATAGATATGAGATAGTACCTCACCATTGTTTTAATTTGCATTTCTTTAATCAGTAGTGACTAAAAACATTTTTTATATGACTATTAGGTAGCTTTACTCTTCATCTGAAAATTGACTGTTCATTATTTTTATCATTTATCAATTGAGGAATGGCCTGTATTTTTATACATTTGACTCATTTCTCTATATATTGAGAGATGAGGCCTTTATCAGAGAAAGTTGCTTGATTTTTTTTTTCAGTTATGACTGCTTACTTTATTTCCCTCCAACCTATTTTCCTTTTGTTTATTCTCTTTTCTTTCTCCCTTTACCCTTCTGCTCCTCAAAAGCGTTTTGCTTCTGATTATTGCTTCCCTCAATCCACCCTCCCTTCAATGAGCTCCCACACCCCATTCTTTTATCCCCTTTCCCTCCTATTTTTCTTTAAGATTTGATAGATTTCTTTACCCAATTGAGTGTGTATGTTATCTCCTACTTGAGCCAGTTCCAATGAGTGTAAGGTTCAAGCATTCCCCACCACCTCTGCCATCTTGTCCTCCACTTTAATAGCTCTTTTTTGTCTCTTTTATGTGAGATAATTTACCCATTCTACCTGTCCTTTTCTCTTTATCCCAGGGTATTCCTCTTTTTCACCCCTTAATTTTATATTTAAAGACATCATCTCATCATATTCAACTCATACCTGTGCCCTATATCTATATCTATATTGATATTAATTTCTATATCTATATCTATCTATCTATCTATCTATCTATCTATCTATCTATCTATCTACATATCCACTCCTTTTAACTGTCCTAATGATGAGAAAGTTCTTATCAGTTACAAGTATCATCTTCCCATATAGGAATATAAAGAGTTCAACCTAATTAAATTTCTTTTAATTTCCCTTTCCTGTTGTTTACCTTTCTATGCTTCTCTTGAGTCTTACATTTGGAAGTCTAACTTTCTATTAAGCTTTTCTCATCAAGAACCCTTGAAAGTCCTCTATTTCATTGAACATCTGTTTTCCCCCTGAAGGATTATACCGAGTTTTGCTGGATAGGTGATTATTTGTTGTAAAGAATTATTTTATAGCACTAGGAAAAATAATAACAAAATTCATCCAAAAAACCCAAAAGGTTAAGAATATCAGGGGAATCAATAACAAATGAAGTAAGGTGACTTGCTATGACTAGATTTCAAACTGTGTTACAAAGATGTAATGATCAAACAAGTTGGGAATAACTAATAAATGGAATGGTGGATCAGTGGAATATATTAGGTACACAATACATAGTAGTAAATTACTATAATATCTAGTGTTTGAGAAACCTAAAGATCCAAGTTTTTGATACAAGAACAAGTATTTGAAAAAAAAATTTTTTGAGAAAATAAGAGAGAGTTTGTCAGAAACTAGGTATAGACCAACATCATATACCACATAAGAAAAAAGGGTAAAAAAATTACCATCCAGAAAGGGTAATATTGTCAGTAAATTAGGGGAGCATGGACAAATTTATCTATTAGATTTATGACTATTGGAAGTGTTTATGACCACACAAGAGCAAGAGAATAGTGTCAGAAGTAAAATTCATAATTTTGATTACATGAAATTAAAAAAGCTTTACACAACTAAACCAATACAGCTAAAATTAGAAAGAAAATAGGAAACTGGGAAAACATTTTATAAAGAGCTTCTTGGATAAAGTCCTCAGTCATCAAACATATAGGGAACTAAGTCAAATTTATAAAAATAAGTCATTCCCCAATTGATAAATGGCCAAGGTATATGAATAAATGTTTTTATTTTTCCATAAGAAGAAATCAAGACTAACTATAATCATTTAGGGAAAAAATATTATCTAAACCACTATTGATTAGAGAAAGACGAATTCAAACAACTCTGAGATACTCTCTTAGATTAACTAACACAGTAGAAAAGGAAAGTGAAAAATGCTAGAGAGGTTGTGGAAAAATAATTTCCCTATTGAACTGTTGGTGGAGATGTGAACTGGTCAAAGCATTCTGGAGAACAGTTTGGAACTATGTACAAAGGGCTATAGAAATGTTCATATCCTTTGATCCAGCAATTCCACTGCTAAACTATTTCCTAAGAAATAGAATAAGGAAAAGTACATATATGTACAAAAATATTTATTGTGGCTATTTTTTTGTGGTGAGGAAAAATTGGAAACTGAGGAGATGTCCATCATTTAGGCAATGGCAGAACAAGTTGTTAAATAGGATTGTGACCGGATTCTATTGTGTTATAAGAAATTGCAGCTGGGTGACAGTGTCTGGAGAAAGGAAAACCTGAGTTAAAATTTGGCCTCAGAAACTTATGCACTATGTGGCCTTGCACAAGTCACTTAACCTTGTTTGCTTCACTTTCCTCATCTGGGAAAGGAGCTGAGGACAAAATGGCAAACCACTCCAGTATCTTTGCCAAGAAAACCTCAAAAGGGATCACGAAGAGTCAGACATGACTAAAAATGACTAAACAACAACAAAATAAGAAATGATGAGTGGAGTGTTTTCAGAAAACCCTGGGAAGACTTATGTGAAATGATGTAAAGTGAAATGAGCAGAAATAGGAATACACTGTATACAGTAATAACAGTATTGTAATGATGATCAACTGTGAATTGTTTTACAATTATCCAAAACATTTCCAAAGAATTAATGATGAAAAATGCTATTCATCTCCATAGATAGAACTAATGAAGTCTAAGTGAAGGTTGAAATGTGTGTGTGTGTGTGTGTGTGTGTGTATCTGTGTAATTTGTCTTGCTTTTTTGGCAACATGGCTAAAATGGAAATATGTTTTGCATGATTTCATGTGTACAACTGATACAACATTTCTTGCCTTCTCAATGGATATGGGAGAATTAGGTGAGAATAAATTCAGAACTCATTATTTTTAAAGTTAAATATAAATAAATAATATATTTTTTTAAAAAAATAGAAAAAAAACTATTGAAGATAGGAAAATTCATGAACTTCCACCTACTAAGAGGGGGGAATCAAGAAGAATCATATAAAGTGATGGGGAATAAAGATGACTCATAAAACAAAAGATTATCTGAGATATAATAGCATAAACAATTTTCCAGTGATTCAGACCTCATGGCCCAGGTCTAACATGGCACTGGACAAGTAGGGAATGTTGTATAGAGAGAGGATAAGTAGGGATGATGTGTAAAGGAATTATGAAGTAAAAATATAAGTTTCTGTTTTCTTTCTTTTTTCTCTTTCATAATCCTTTTTCATTTCTTTGAATCAGCCCGTATGAGAAATATGTGAAAAATCAGTCCTCTAGAATTTTCAAGATTATTTGGACAGCTTTCTTGGTCACTATTTCTGACTTCACCTCCTTAAGTTGCATTGTCACTTTCTCATAGAACAGATTTACTACAAGAGCTTAGACTCCTGAAGTGGTGATTTTACTTTTGTCAACTGATCCGTATATTTTAGATCTCTTCCATTTTGCCTCTGTTACCCTCTTGCCAGTATTATTTGTAATTGTTCTTTTGGAGATCTACCTTTGTTGGGCCTTTTACCAAGCCTTGTTTTTAAAAATGCTTTCAGTTGTCATAGGTTTTTCCTGGTTTTTGCCATTTTGGTGCTTTTAATCATCCACCATATTCTTTCACAATATTTTGGAAATTATATTTTATTCTAAACTGATTTTGTTTTTTGGTATCTCTTTGTTCATCAAGAAGACTTTTTTTTTTAATGTGGTTAATATACTTTCTTGGCTGCTTTTCTCCTTATTGTAGCTGACATTTTTTATTGATCATATTTCTCTAAATATGGTGATAATCAGATTCAAAATGAGTACTTTTAGCTGCTTCTTTTCTGAAATTTTCATTTTACTTTTCCTTAAAATTTTGAGCTCATATTGAATTTTCCTCTACAGTTATTTGATGGCTGAATTTGATACAGAATCTGTCACCAAAATAGCTCTCACTACATTGAATAGCAGTTCCTTGACTTTAAAGTTGCTATCGATTTCATTTTTAATAATATTCTACAGTTCCTGCCATGTCTAGTGCCTTTCAATTTTCCTGTTGCAGAAAATATGAATAATATATAGGGGTGGAGTCTTTAACCAGCCTAAAAAGCTTTGTCTATTTTCTTTGCTTCATAGCTCATATTTATTCCAGTTTTTTTTTTTTTACTGATTTCCCCTCTCTTCAAATTTCATTGTAATCAACAAATATGTCTTTGCCATCTTGATTATATTAACTGAGCTGAACACAAAGCTAAGCACAAGAGTGTGACTTAGCTGGATACAGTGTGTAACTTGGAATTGAGAAATAAGGAAATGTTTATGCTAGTTCAGATCATCTATAGAAGCTAAGCTCTGCAAAGGTGAGGAATTTCATCTTTTACTACAGGGATTATATATGTCCTAATCTAAAAACTGTTTGAATTAGGCTTTACAAGCTAAAATATATCATCAAGAGAATTACTACTTACTTGGTTAGGGATTATTTCTTTCAACACATTCAATAATATTCTGTATGTGCTCACATTTCATGAGGCAGCATGGTTTACTGGAAAAAGAACAAGCCTTGGCTTAGAGAAGACATGGGTTTAAGATAGACATATACTGATTTTGGGACACTGGCATAGTGTAAAACCACACACAAGCAGCTTTCCAGAGGACTGCTGCTGTGAACAGCTTTCAAGGTTCTGATTACATAGTATAGTGAGCTCTCTATTTATTCAATAATGAATCAGAGCAAAATATTCATAGGAAATCAAAAAACAGCACTCACAATGTTACAACTCAACAATTCATCACTAAAATGGCCGCATAGTTTTCACCAAAATGCTCACATACTTTTAAACAAAGTACATTCATTTAGTCAATCACAAAATCCTTAATTCAATCAAAAAGTACCAAACTCAAAGTCCTCTACCCCTAGGTCACAGTAAATCATAATCTTCTTGGTCAGTACACAGTATCCAAGTAAAGTCTTCTTTCAGCTTAACTTGAGGCTGACTCTCAGCTTCCATGGTTCGTCTTCCATGGTCCCAGCTCCAACTGTCACCTGGATTCAAAGGCAGGCAGCTCCCAGTTCCTTGTCCAGCTCCTTGTCCAGTTCTTCATTCAGTTCCCATTCCATACTGAAGTTCACAATATCCAGTCCACCTCAAGTCCTTCACAGTTCCTGTTTCTGGGAAGACAAAGATTGACAGAGCCACAATAATATTCATGTACATTGCCAGCCCCATCATCAATTCACTATCTGCCTGTGAAATCAACTCAGACCCACCAACATAGAATAGACCCACAAACAAGGTCCAAGAGGTCAACACAAATAATCAGTAAAGTCTCAGGACCTCCAAAACCCTCCTCCAGGACTTCTGCAAACAGACAACCAGAAAATCCTCTTTCAGGGCTTCCAGTAAGGTCCCAGGACTTCTGTACAAAGTATCACAAACAAACATCAACACAGACAGAGCAGACAAACAGTGCTGGGACACAAGTTTTCTCCTTCTTGACTCTGCCACCACAAGACTCTTCTTCTCAGTTCTTCTCAATTCTCAGTTCAGTCTTTAGTCCAGCAGCAGCTGTCCTGCCTCCCAATGCTTATCCGAAGAAGTTATGACTATCCAGGTTGTGCTCTTCCTTACATACTGTATCGCTCCTCCTCTTCCTGTTGCAGGTGTTCACGAGTTCTAGGGTTCACAATTTCTGGGGCTCACACATTCTGTTCCTTAACGGACATGACACAAGGTTCAAAAGAAACCTGAACTGAAACAAAGTATAAACTACTTCTGTGCTTGCCATTACACATAGTCATTTAACCTCTCAGCATACCATAAAAATCTCTGAAACTATAAATTTAAAAGAAGGTTATTGTGCTGATAGAAGTGCTGTCATTAGGAATTCCCTGTATCAATGAGATCTATGGTTTGATCTAACCAAGTATTTAAACTAGGAGTGAAGAGTAAATCCAACTATTCCAATTCTCGTCTTCTGTATTTGTTTATAACTTGTTTGCATCTTCGGGTTTCATTTATAGAATGATTATCAATAGTAGCTGTAGTGCCAATGCAATATTTACAGCACCAACAGTAACTGTGAATATGCTGCCATTATGCTTAATAGTGAAATACAACAGACATCAGAAAACCAAATCCATAAGAGAAACATAGAAATTAATACAGCACAATGTAGCAGAGAGCCACACTATCCTTTGACCTCCACATAAACAAACATTTAGCACAAACCAGTCTTCTTGACTGCCATCCTCTCTCCATCCTCCACCTCTAACTTTTCTGACTCCCGGCTTCCTGTGGACTCTGCCCCACCCTTCAGCAAACTCCTCCTACCACACACTCCATGTGATTACATTCAACCTATTAGGGGGCAAGGAATATCTTCAAATCAGGAAAGGTCTTCAAATTCCCTTAGGCTTATTAAGGGGTAAGGAAGATCTTCAAATTCCCATTACCATTACAGTGGCAGAATTTAGTTTCCCCAGTAATATATAAATTCATTTATCATTGGACAATAATGTTATGTTCATAGTTTCTGCAGTT
Source organism: Pseudochirops corinnae (assembly GCA_028646515.1). NCBI lineage: Eukaryota > Metazoa > Chordata > Mammalia > Diprotodontia > Pseudocheiridae > Pseudochirops > Pseudochirops corinnae. The sequence continues at coordinate 125,084,877 of CM053591.1, forward strand.
AAGTTAATTTTTACAGCTGGTCTACAATATGATTCTTAGCACTCTCTTAACATTGTGTGATTCTTCACACTTTCTAAATTTAAGGAGATAAAGTGATAGTCTCAGTTATGATCCTTGCCTACTTGGCCTACATTCTAAATGTAGAAATAGGCATTGTATAAGTTAGGACTAGTAAAGGCTAAAATGTGCAGACTAAGCTAGTCCACATGAAGTCATTAAGCTTTTTTTCTACTTATTTTTGACTGTGTTATGATTATACAAAATGTTCACAAAAATACTTAACTTAAAATGGCATTTGAAGTAGGAAAGGTGATAAAACAGAAAGATGGGAAACAAAATATCTGAAATAACATCCAAAATACATTAATTCATGGGTTAGAAAAATAAACCAAGTGATAATATTGAAATTTTCATGCACAGTAGAATTAGAGAAAAGGGGAGGGGGAATCATCTTTAAGAATGTGAATCCTAGAAACAAATGATTGTGTACATTTCTATCAAAATGTAGAACTATTGGAATATTTTACAATGTTTTATTAATTATATCCACAAATTCATAAAAAACCAAGTTTTTCTGGTCATAGCAGGCCATGGTTTTGAAAATTTGCCATAGAAGTAAAGATATTCATAAGAAAAACTCTCTGACATATTAAAGAGATAGTCTGGAAAATGAAATTTTAAAGTAGTAGAAGCAGAGAAATGTGAGAGGAAAATCATGCCCTTCTTTGATGTTAGTTGTACAACACAGACAAGATAATCCTGTATATTTTACATAAAATTTAGAACTTAGTAAAAATCTACAATTTTCTGCAGGAATTTTTAATTAATTATTTTTTTTTTTTGCTTTCTAACAATCTAACAATCTTTCTAACAATCTGTTACCTTTGATATAAGAAACACTAAAATATTAAGTCAATGTAAAGCCCAGTTTAGCCTCATAAACTGCACAGCATATAGTCATAAGTCCTATTTCTCAATTAGTAACTCAAAAGTGAATATCTCTGTATATTGTATTCTATATCTAAAACCATAAGTAAAAAAATGCATAAAGGAATGAAAACACTTTGATCACCCATCTCTAGAGTGTTAGTCAAAAATCCTCTCAAACTATTTCTTTGAAATTATTAATAACATAGCCTAGAAAATGTTATGTATCTACTTACAACCACTTACACAGCTACTGTTATGTAGCTGTACCTCTGGAATATGGAAGTTGAAAGTACTAAGGAAGAAGCCAGGGATCTTAGATATATAGTTAGGCAAGCTATAGTTTTTCTACATTCCATAAGAGAGACTGCTACTTTGGTTTTAGGAATACAGTTATTGAGGATAATATAATGAAGGAGGGACAAAGCAAGAATTTTTGTTGTCCTCTCAACCCAATCAAAATAATGGTGAAATTGTATTTTGTTCCAAAAGCCAAGTGAGAGTTATATATAGAGAGGAAGTAGGAAAACTGAGGACTATCGTGTGTTCACCATAGTCAGTTAGACAAATAAATGCTTTTTTCTGTCTGTCTACTAGAACGTAAATTCTTGGAAAGAAAAGGCTTGGTCTTATCCATCTTTGCATTACCCAGCACCTTACATAGCATATTGTACACTGTAGGCATTTAATAAATATTGATGTGTATTTGTGATAATTCATTATCACCAGAGAAGGATATAATGGAAATTTTATCAACAAGAAATAGCACTGGGATCTCCATGGCAAAACAAAATAAACAAAAGTAAAAACAAAACCATTATTTGACAATATCCAGAATCAAAGAATGAAATCAAAGCTTTCCAAAAATGGAGTGAGCTATCTCAAATTGCAGTGATTTCCCCACCACTAGTGTTCTAAAAGTAGAAGTTGAATTACCATTTATGACTGCCCATTGGGAGCTTTGATTAAAAAAACAATAACCAGAAACTATTCTTTAAAAACAAATTTCTTTGTTCCTTCATGAGATACAGAATCTCTGATTCCATTGATAGAGGGAACTCAGTGAGGAAATTCTACCAACACAGATTTTCACCTTCCCTGTAACTTGATCTTATTCTCTCAATGTCCCAAACACTGTGTAGTTGATCTTCCTATCTTGATACAAATATGTCTTAGATGTAGGGAACGAATAAAGGTCTTCCTGACTCTGAACATGGCTCTTTATTCCCTATGCCATGTTGCCTCTCTTTGTTGCTTAAGTAAAGTCATTTCACATCAAAATTGATTACTTGGTATTTAAGAAATTGAATGCTGTCTTTACATTTTTGTTCTTTTCATTCCAATTCAAGGGTGAAGCATTGAGGGCATGGAGGATAGAGAGAAAATAAAAACAGAAACAAAAACACTAGATCACCTAACATTAAAATCCTTTTTCTCATATGAATTACTTGCATGACCATGGAAAAGACATAGAACTTTGATAGGCATCAGTTAAGGGAGGAAGATGTATTATATGCTTTTTGATGTTTCTTTCAGCTTTCATTCTACTTACTAGGCCCATTTCCCATATATCATTTTTCCAAGATTAAGACAAAATCTGAATAATTATTAAAATGATTCAGAATGATGAGCAAAACATGATGAAAAAGATGTTTCTAATGACATATTTACCCACAAAACTCATTTGTATTTGTTAAAGCTGGTTATGGTAATAGAAACATTCTTTAAAAATAATTCTTAATTTAACTTTCTCCATTTCATTTGGATGCACTGAACTATGTCAAATATTACCTAACTTTTGCTTATTTGAACACTTTATTCATTCATGTGATCAGTCATATGTATGAAAACTTTTAGCTTAGGATGAGATCATATCCATATACAGAATGAAAAGTATATAAATTAGTCTCTGAGACTATTGTCTTAATGACACAAAAATCAATCATGAGCTAATTATTTCATGTCACCATTTACATCAAGTGTTGTGAATACCACAATAATAACACCTCATATTTATGTAGCATTCTAAGTTTTGGATATATTTTGTATTATTTCACTTGATCCTTATATCAAAGCTGTGAGTTACATTTCTTAATTATCCTGTTTTTACAAAAGAAGGATTTGAGGCTAAGAGCCTCATGTGCAGCTATGAAAGCATCTGAGGAAAATTTTAACCCAGGTTTTCCTTATGCTAAAACCATAATATGTTACACTACTTCAAAATGAACACATAGATTGTATCAGACTCTGTTCATTTTGCACACATGAACCTGTGATTTCCTTGCCATTGGGGACTCTTGGGTGAGGAAATCATCCCTTAAACATGTAGTTTGACAGCTTACAGTACTGGAGAATTAACTGAAATACTGAAAGGTTATTTTCTCAGAGTCACATAGTCAGATGTATTAGGAGCGGATCTTGGAGACAGGTCTTCCTGAATTTGAGGCCGTCTCTCTACTTTGCCATAATGCCTCTATAATGAATCTAATATGTATTTTGAATTAGGTTAAACAATTCAAGACAGATAAAATCTTTTACCTATATAACCACTTTGGCTTTAAATTATAAATATGGATAAATTATCTATATCACTCAACTCCTAAGTTTTGCTCTTTCTTTTTTGTTAAGATAGGCACAGTGAGCACAATATAGCCCAACATGATGACTTCATTGTGACAGGATTATGAATATTTTTTTTTTAATTCTCACCAATGTTTAGTATGGCTGGTTATCTTTAAAATATGTCTAAAAATCATTGTTTCTTAAATGAACACTAAATGGGATGCAATGTTATGTCAAAATCTATCTTTTCAAAGAAAATCACATGGAAACCACTTTGGATTATTAGATTTTGAATTAAGTACAGCACATCATTTGTACCACCCATGCATATAATCATTTATTGGTTTAATATGTATTGCAGAGAAAACATTTGAGTGAAAAAGAATTGACATTAGAATCAGAAATAATATAAAGGAAGATAAATGGTATAGAATCAAATATACATGTATCTGATCTTTTACACAGGGGCTTGAATCAAATAGTAAATAACCTAAGTTATACTCAAATTGTTTATTTAATTATTGGATCAAACATTAGACATATTTAATTTATATATAAAGTACTTTGGTGAAAGACAGAAAGTGCTGGTAAACCTTAAACAGATTTTCAAATTTGAGTTCTTTTATCCATTGTGTGAACTGATTCCCATGGTGATTACATGTTTTTATTGATGATATAGAATATTTTTCTCTATGCTGTCAGGATCCTTGAAGAGATAAGAACAGGAGAATTCTCTTTTTGACTCATGATAAGTAGGATATAATTTATCAGAATGCTTTATGCTAAGATATTTCATATATTTTAAACTTGGGTTATTATAATTGTAAAAATTGACATACTCAATGATTTTTGGCAACATTTTATAGCAGTATCATACTCTATGCCATTAAATTCAATACATTCAGTAAATGTTTAGTTCTATGTTGTGTTGCCAGTTAGATATGAAGGAAAAGGAGTTTCTGTTCTATACACATTCTGAACTATACACCTTCATAGTTCAGTGGATCTGTGATCTCATAAACATGGATGTTCCTAATGGTACATAATCTGTCTGAGCATCCTCTTTTCATTTATCTCCATACCCATGTCCTACCAAACAACCTCTACAGGTGGTCTACCCAAAATACTGAGGATTGTGTTCTTGTTCTCTTTACATTTTATATGTCACTGGATCACTATAAGTGATATCATCAGATAACGTACAACAAAAAACATTGGTTAGAGACGGTAAGAAAAAGGAATAACCACTGTGATCCAGTGACATATAAAATATAACCATACATGCATACACTTATACATACATACATTTAGATATCTATAACCATACTCATATATGAATATATACATTTATATACAACTATGTAAGACAGTACTATCCCTATTTGTCTTCTCTTTATCTGAGGGTGGCTAACCTTTTCCTTAATAAGTTCTTTCTATATTTTTCCCAGTTCACCAACTCATCATTTTCCACACAATAGCAATATTTCAATCTTATGCTTTCTGGTTGTTTTAAGTAGTCCAAAACAATGTTGATGAATATGGTTGACATATAGTGTAGTTTCCCTATTTTTCTTTTGATTAAATGTATTTTAGCCCTAACTTTGTCTGAAATCATGATTACTATCTTTGCTCCTTTTTCTCTAATGAATTATACTCCTGATCTTTATTTTATGTTTGTACATATCTCTTATTGCTTATCCCTCCTGCCTCTTCTACTTTACTTCTTCCTGCTACCTTGTCTTCCTATTAACATCCCCTATCCAAGGATCTTTTCATTATCCTCCCATTCCCATTAGTCTAAACACCCTTCTCTACCCCCCCTTTAGCCTATTCCCTCACCCACCCCTCTAAAGATCTGTTCCTTATCCTCTCCCCCATCCCTATGCCCTTAGCATTTTATTTTTTTCTGACTTTAGAATACTTTTGTACTCTTCTTGATGTATATGTATTGTTCCCTCTTGAACCCATTCCTGATGAAAGTATGTTTCCAAAACTACCAGCCCTCCTCCCGCATTTAATTCCTCTGTGTAAGTTCTTCCTCTCACACCTCATTTGTATAATTACTCTTTTTAACTATTCCTAAATGGTTTTACATTTTAAGATCATATCATATTCAGGTCTACCCTAATCCTTCTTGTGAATTATCCAATTACTACTAACTGTCTTAGACATATATTTTACATTCCCTCATGAAAAAAATATGTATATATACATACCCATACACACACATCCATACACATACACACACATCCATACACACACATATATATGTATATATGTGTGTGTATACATACATATATACATACACACACATATATGTTTTGGGTCTCACGAGAAGAGTTGTGTGATTTGACCAGATGAAACTCTGGGTAGCCATTGAGCCCCCATCTTTGAAAACCCAGATGTTTTTGCTTCTTTCTTTGGTAACTATGTATGTATGTAATGGTTAGATACATAGAAATCTTGTCTGTTGAAATGTTGAATTGTGTTATTTTTTATGTATTTTTTGTCTGCTTCTAATTTCTGTTTGTATTTTCTGAAGTTCAGGGTGCTGACTTTTCCCCTGATCTAAGTTAATGATATATATGTTTGATTAAAGTAAGATTGTTAACCCCTTTTGATTTGCTTTCCTTTAGAAAAGTAGATAAGAGAACCTGTGGTAGTAGCCATCCTGGGTATGCTAGGGTACTTGCTGTTATAGTTTGTACCTAGTATTTCTCTTGGCTCTTATATGTCAATCATCTACTAAATTCAGCTTTTAAAAAAAAACCAAAATCCTGAAAATCTGACAGTTCATTACATGTACATGTTTTCCTTTTCTTTTTCCATTCAGGATTATCATTGGCTCTACTGGGTGTGATATGTTCAACTGGAACCTCAGTTCTATTGATCTTTGATATATAGTGTTCCAAGACCTATGGCATTTTGGTTTCCCTGCTGTTAGGTCTTGTGTGATTCTGATTGCAGTACAACCATATTTAAATTGTTCTATTCTTGTTGCTTCTAATATTTTACCTTTGAGCTGGTATAAAGCCAATCACAAGCAATTCTCCTGAAGATTGATACTGTGAATAAATTTAAGCATCTAATCGCATAGTATAGTGAACTCTCTATTTATTCAACAATGAACTAAAGCAAAACATTCGAGAAATTAAATTGCAACAATCCTAACAATATAACATAAGAACTTATTACTAAGGTGGCCACATAATAAACAAAACGTATCATTCAGCAAGTCACAATCTTCTCAATCAATATAGAGTACCCAAGTCAAGTCTTCTTTCATCCTGACTCTAGTCTGGCTTCCAATCATCCTTAAGTCAATTATCCTTAAGGGGTAGCAGAGAGTACAAACACAATCCACCCCTAGTTTATAGTAAATTAAAATATCATCAGTCAGCACTGAGTGCCCAAGTAACGTCTCTTTTCATGTAAACTCAAGGCTGACTTTTAAACCCCATGGCTCCTCTTCCATGCTTCTAGCTCTTGCCTGGATTCACCCAACTATTCCCTGGATTCACAGGTAGGCAGCTCTTCCAGCTTTTGCCTGAATTTGCCTGACTTTTCTCTGATTTCACACACAGGTAGCTCTCTACTACAGTTCTATATTTCAGCCCATGGGGACTGTTCTTCACAGTTTCTGTTTCTAGGAAGACAAAGCTTAACAGAGCTACAACAATATTTACACATGTTAAGCTTAACAGAGCTGCAACAATATTTATACACACTTCTGGGACTACCATCTCAACTCACTTTCTGACAAAATAACAGAAATCAACAGAAAGAGTATTTCTGTGCAACAAAGTAACGCCAACACAGAACAACAGAGAGCTGAAACCACAAGCATTCTCTCTCTCTCATTTCTGCTTTGTCCTACCTTGTGCTCGAGCTTTTATCTGCTCTGCTCCTTTCTGGTCCACCCTTCCTGTTCGGCTCTTTTCAGCAAGCTCCTCCCATGATGGGCTCCATGTGATAATGTTGGGCCTATTAAGGGCAACACAAATGTATACTGTTTCCAACAAAGACTTGACACAATCAAAGGCAAGGCTCAAAGGCACTTGAATAGCTGAAACAAGCTGCAAAGTACTACTTTACTTGCCATTACAGCTGGGGGTTTTGGAATTTGACTATAAGATTCCTATGGGTTTTCCTTGTAAAATCTCTTTCGAGTGGTGATCAGTGGGATTTTTTTTTTATATTTTTACTTTCCTTCCTTGTTCTAATGTTTCATGGCAATTTTCTTTAATTATTTCCAGCATTATTGTATCAAGATTCTTTTTTTTTTATTATTCATAGCTTTCAGGTAATCCAATTATTCTTATGTTTTCTTTTCTTATATTATCTTATTTTTATGTTACTCTTATTCTTATGTTATCTGTTCTCCAGATCACTTGTCTTTCTTATGAAATATTTCACATTCTCTTCTATATTTTTCATATTTCATATTTTGTTTTATTATTTTTTTGGTCTCTTGTGACTTTGTTGGCTTCTCTTTGCACAATTCTAATTTTCAAGGAATCCTTTTCTTAAGATTGCATATCTCCTTTTGTGATTGGTTGAATTTCTTTCCATAATTATTTTTCTTGGATCATTCTTTTTTTAATGTCTTTACCTAATCTCTCTCATTTGATTTTAATAGTCTTCAAAATTTCTTCTATGAATTCTTTTGGGAGAGGAGATAATTTGATCTTACTAATTGCAATAGAAGAAATTTCTTGCCTCAATATTCTTTGAAGATGTAGCCAATTTCCTTTATTTCTGTAGTAACTTTCTGTGATGGAATTATTTCTCCTTTGCCTTTTTTTTTTTTTAATTTGTAGCAGCTTGTTTTTTTGTAATCACCTATAGCCATGGAGAACTGGCCTCAGTTCCTCCTTCAGTTCTCCTCTTTGCCATGGGTCTGAAATCCAAATCTCCAGCCTCCAGTAAGTCCCCACAACCAACAGCATCCTTGCCCCACTGCTTCTGAACTTACCAGGTGTGTGCTGGTTGCTTCTCACTGAGGACCACATCCCTGAAGCACAACTGGGTCTGGCATTCTTTGTCAACAAAGGTTCCCTCATTTTTTCCCAACTCCGATGCCAACTCCCTGCACAGTCGCAGGGGTAAAAGTTCCTATGGCTGGGACTGAGGCTACCCAGCTAACCCCAGGGCTCACCACTTGTTTAAGTGGAACTAGACTGGAGGTGTTTATTCTTCAAAGGGACCAAACCTTATGCTGGGATTTTTCTTTAGATCTTCTCTGATAGTTCCAGGAGGACCACAGCTCTGTCCCTATTCTTATTTATTTTTACTGCTCTATGCTAGCCTTGAGATGCTATTTTATCTCATTTGTGAGGGAAATATGGAGAGCTTGGAATTTTCTGACTTACTCCATAATCTTCCCAGAATTCTCTCCTCTCTATTGTCTTCCTGGTTGCCCTAAAACTGCAGTCTTTTGGAAAGAATGGTATTCTGTGTTGTAATGGTAATGGAATGTGAAGATGCCCCTGTATTGGCTTGGTTTTTGGGTTGAGTGTTAAAACCCAGAGCTTGTGGATCTCACTTGTGGGATGGACTTGTTGACATGAAGAGCGAGGGCTGAACTGGGAGGAGCTGTGAATTGGGAGAGAGGCCCAAATGAAAGAAGGCCAGAAGGACTTTTGGGGAGCAATATCCAGTATTGTGGAGCCTGAATTGCTGAGAGTAAGACTGCTGAGGGCCCATGGGAGCTGCCCAGGACTTTTGAGAATTGCCATCTGGAGCTGCCAAGAACTGAAGAGGCATGGCTATGATGCTGGTATTTTGTTTCTCTGTTTTGACATTGTTTTGCCAGATTCACCTGCTGGTGAAGGACAGTGCTGCCATTGTAGAGGTCCTGGAACCTGGCTGTTGGTTCAGAAGCCCTGAAGGATTGTTTTTGGTATGTTTACAGAAATCCTGGAAGAGGGCCTTGCTGATGTTTTCAGGGGTTCTGGGACTGTTCTACAAGCAGAGAGTGACTTGATGAGGACACTGGCTATGGCATTGTTGAGCCTTGTCTCCCTAGGAACTGAGATTGCTGAGGGTTTGCCTAGAGTGAAGATAAAAGAAGGGCCTTTCTTTGGGTTTTCAAGCAGAGATGATCTCTTAACCTTGTTGTAACGTAATGATGGATGGCCTTTTGTGCTCTCCTGTCCCTTTTGAGAAAGTGCTTGGTGTTAATGGATGGTACTGTAATTCAATAGTGTCCGGGGGTGGGAAACCTTTGGCCTTCTTGTTTTCTGTGATTGACTAAATCAATGTACTTTATTTATGATTGGAAACTATTCTCCATTTGAGAATAGACTAAATGAATGTACTGCCCTGGAGTGGGATACTTTGACTATTGATTCAGGGGTGGGATACTTTGGACCTTGATACTTTGCAAATGAATCGAGAACTTACTTGCTAAATGAATGAGTTACACTGTATTTTGACTTTTTCTGTTCTGTGAATGTTTTACTGAATAAATGGGGTTCGCTATGCTGGCAATCTGAACCTTGGAAGTTGCCTTTGCTTGGCATTACATATGTGCAACCTTATAAATATCCACAGCGGAGAAAAAATATATATACATAATATTGTATATTGTATGTCTATATATGATGTATATAAAATATGCATGTAAACATGTTTGTTTGTCTGTGTGTATAAAATAGATAGATGGATAGATATATACTTGTATGCTACACATTATAATAGAAGGTAGGTAGAGTGAGGTGTAGCAAAGGTGAGAGAGATATTTTGGGAACTGTTCTTCTCTCTACAAATTGAAAATAAAACAGAGTAAATACATTAATGTGGTAGCTGAGGTAATGAGCTCTTGTGAAAGCCTTTCCAAGATTAAAAAGAAAACCTCATGGTAAAATATGATACCTTAATGCTTCATTGAATTCATATCATCAGTGAGAATTCCCTTTAAGAACCCCCACTTTTATCAATTGGGAAATGGCTGAACAAGTTGTGGTATATGATTATAATGGAATACTGTTGTGTTCTAAGAATGATTAGCAGGCAAATATCAGAAAAACCTGGAAAGAGTTACATGAACTGATGCTGAGTGAAGTGAGTAGAACCAAGAGAACATTGTACATTGTAACAGCAACATTGTGTGTTGATCAACTATGATAGGTTTAACTCTTTTCAGTAAGAAAATGATCCAAGACTATTCCAAAAGACTCATGATAGAAAATGCTATCCACAATCAGAGAAAGAGCTGTGGAGTCTGAATGGTTGTTTGTTTGTTTGTGTGTGTGTGCGTGTGTGTGTATGTGTGTAGTTTTCCCTTTTGTTTGTTGCTTCTTTCACAATATGATCAATGTGGAAATATATTTAACATAATTGTACATGTATAACCTACCTCAGATTGCTAGATGTCTTAAGAGGGAGGGGTAAGAGTTTGGGAGAAAAATTTGAAACTCAAAATCTCATAAAAATGGATTGTGAAAACTACCTTTATAAGCAATTGAATGAAACAAAGCTCTATTAAAAAAAAAAGATCCCCTACTTTGGGCAAAGTAAAATAATTCTAAACATTTAAAATTATAATCCTTCAAATACTTGAGAAAAAATTCAATTTCCTCCCTATGTCTTCTCTTCATGCTAAATATTCCAAAATCCTTCAGTTGATCTGTTTGTGGTCTTTTATCCTATCCTCTGTTCAACCTGATCAACCTCATCTGGACACAGTGCAGATAATAAGAATCCTTCCTACAATATATACAGAACAAGTAAAAAGAACATTAGAAGTGGAAAAGCCTTTTTTGGATGTTGGCCCTGCTCCTTATTTGTGAGATGTTTGAGAAGTCCTTTAAGCTCTCTGTGCTTTAATTTTCCAATTTTTAAAATGGCAATGCCTGAGTAGAGATGTTTGAAGACTTTTAGCTTTATGGAGCTATGATCCAAATCCAGATGTGGTCTGTTCATTTCAAAAAAGAGTGGGGCTCTCATCGGCTGGTCACTATCCTCCCATTAAAATCTCTTGCTTCCTTGATGGCTGAGTTTTTGTGCCCTTTGCTTTGTTAAGCCATTCTTGACCAATAGCTATGGTTTCTCTTTCCTAAAGTTAACTTGCACTTATTTGTATCTGTGAATAGTAAATGCCTTTAGTAGAATGTAAGCTCTTTGAAGGGAAGCACAATTACATTTTTGTCATATCCACAGAAAGTAGAATAGACCTTTGCTCATGTTTGCTAAATTTCATTGTTTAATGGAATGTTAATGGTGAAGAAACTGAAGATTATAGAGATTAAATGATTGCTGTCTTTGGACATTTGTATACTTACTTGTCAATACCACTTATATGATTTTTATGTTGTGAATGAACAACAGACAAGTCATTATAGTTAATTATT